>JAANYP010000222.1:15481-65072 GCA_020465985.1 Centrapalus pauciflorus
TTTAAAGATAGAGTAAAATCTCAGGTTAATCCCAAAGAAGGAATAGGATACAGAGCTACTCCACCTCCATACAACAACAAGTACATTCGTCCAATGAGTGAGGTTGTTGATAGACTAATCAATGAACCACTAGATGAGTCTATGACTATTGTAGATCCTATCCTTGATAACAGTCCTGATTCTAAGGAAGATAAGATTCAAAATAGAGACTGTGAAACAATGAGTGCACCCATAGAGGTCCAAGCTCCCAGTAAGAAAGGAAAAGAGAAGATGAGTGTATGCAATGCTATTCCACAAGTCTCTGTACATTCTAACTGTAACACTGCATCTTCATCAAAAGGAAATAAAAGAGGTAAAACTGTTCCTGTCTGCACATGCCAAAAGCATGGTGTTCAAAAATTTCCTAAACAACAGCAGGTAATAGGAAATCAGAGAAACAAGAACCAAAAATTGACAGAAAAGTCTGGTTCTCCAATTCAAACTGTCAAAAGGTGTTTTCACTGTGGAAGGAAGAATCACTTAGCCAAGGATTGTTTTTATAAACCAGCTGTTGCAAAACAGACTGTGAATCACACAAAATCAAATCCTATTCAGGCAAAGCACTCAAAGGTGAAACCTTCCACATCAGTTCCAAAGAAAACAGTTGATCACGGGTTTACAAAAGTAAATAAAAAACACTCCACACATCAAAAACAAGTTTTGGCTAAGCCTAAATCAAGTTTTAAACAAATCTGGTGTGTCAAGGACAAATCCTCAGATCAAACTGCTGATGCAAAAGATCAGACTGTTAAGCCAAATTCTAAAGATGGTAGTGCAAAATCTGAAGCTGTTAGCACTAAAACAAAAGATCAGACTGCTAAGCATCAATCTGGAACTGCTAGTGAATCATCTGAGACTGTTAGAAGAAAAGATGATCAAAACAGTTGGATACCTCATATAATCACTAAATACTCTCCAAAGACTCCATCAGTAGATCTCACCAAATATAAGAAGTCAAAAACAGTTATTAGTTATGTCAATGCACAAGGCCAACCCAAAACCAATTTGGTTTGGGTTTACTCCACTACTGACTAAGCTGTTATTTGTGCAGGGCAACCACAGGTCTCCTCATAGAACAAGATGGCATTTGGACAGTGGATGCTCTAGGCACATGACAGGAAATTCTGAGTGCTTGTCAAATTTCAAAGGTTTTGATGGAGGTTTTGTTGCTTTTGGAGGCAACTCAAAAGGAGGTAAGGTTACAGGTAAAGGTACTGTTAATGCAGGCAACATGAAATTTCATGATGTTTTGTATGTTGAACAGCTTAAGTACAATTTATTAAGTGTCTCTCAAATCTGTGACAATGGAACTGAATTTAAAAATCACATTCTAAACAGTTTCTGTGAGTCCAAAGGCATTGCTAGACAATATAGTGCACCAAGAACACCACAGCAAAATGGTGTAGCTGAAAGAAAGAACAGAACCTTAATTGAGGCTGCTAGAACAATGTTAGCTGATTCAAATCTGCCAATGACCTTCTGGGCAGAAGCTGTTAATACAGCCTGTTATGTTCTGAATAGGGTTCAGGTTGTCCAATCACAAGGGGAAACTCCCTATGAGTTATTCCATAACAGAAGTCCCCTAATAGCTTTCTTCAAGCCTTTTGGATGCCCATGTACTATTCTTCACACTAAGACTCACTTAGGGAAGTTTGAAAGTAAGGCTGAAGAAGGATTCTTTGTAGGATACTCAAGTCAAAGCAAATCCTATAGAGTATATAACAGTGTGTCTAAAACCATTGAAGAAAGTGCCAATGTTAAATTTAATGAAAATACTGCAAATATCAAACGCACTGGTCCTGATTGGTTGTTTGATTTAGATTCACTAACAAATTCTCTGAGCTTTGTTGAGAATACTGCAGAAGCTGATGCATACAGGGTTGAAGCTGCCAATACAAATTCTCATGCTGCCAACACAAATTCTCATGCTGCCAATACAATTTCTTAAGATGTTGGCACAAAATTTCAGACTGCTGCAGATTCACCAAGTTGGGATGATTACACCACTCTACCACTTCTGTCTTGTGATCCTCCAGGGGTCCTGAATGCTCAACATGATATAAATTCAGATACTGAAGTGCCACTCCCAAGTCCTGAGAGAACAGCTCCAACACAAAGGGTCACAGTCCCTGATTCAAGTCCAGCTGTTCCTGAAGCTGATCCATTTACTGGTCCTGATGGAGATGATACAAATCTTGGATCCTCTTTTCAGACACAGAGAGAGCCTACACTAAGGATTCACAAGTATCATCCTCTTAATCAAATACTGGGTGATCCAAGCACTCCTGTACAAAAAAGGAAAATGGTTCAAAATGAGACTGCTGCTGCTGAACAAACAGTTCCTGGATTCAGCCTAGCTGCCTTTGAAAATGCCTGTTTCATGTCTCAACTAGAACCTAAAAAGGCATCAGAAGCATTAAAAGATTCATCCTGGATTGAAGCTATGCAAGAAGAGCTCCTACAGTTCAAGATTCAGAATGTATGGACTCTGGTGGATCTTCCTAAAGGTAAGAGAGCAATTGGTACAAGATGGGTGTTCAGAAACAAGAAAGATGAGAGAGGGATAGTCATCAAGAACAAGGCAAGGCTAGTAGCACAAGGGTACACTCAAGAAGAAGGCATAGATTATGATGATGTATTTGCTCCAGTAGCAAGAATTGAAGCCATCAGACTATTTCTGGCCTATGCAAGTTTCAAAGGTTTTAAAGTGTATCAAATGGATGTAAAAGTTCATGCTGCTAGTTGAAGAAACTCGAGCTGCCAGTGTAAAAGTTCAAGCTGCCAGAGTAAATCAACTCGAGCTGCTCAGTTCATGCTGTCAAGTGATTCAAGCTGCTCAACAGTTTCATAAACAGAAAGTGCTGATTTTCAGGAAAAGATATCTACATGAAGATTCCAGCATATCTACTATCAGAGAAGTCATAGTTCGTCAAGGAAACATAATCAAGAAGCAATATAAATATATAGAATAGGTCATTCTATTGTATAGGAGTTTTCTGCATATTTGAGTCTGTAATTGCTTTGTTGATTGAGTTTTCGTAAGCCTCTAAGGTTGTAAAACCCTAAGAACAGTTTGTGTTCTTCGTCTAATCAAACAGATTAGAGGTGATTGTAATCATTGAATTCAGCAATACAAACAGTCATTACTACTTCTTGTGTTTTATGCATTGTTGATTCTGAAAGTTTTTGTTAAAATAATTAAGTGTTGTTCCGCAAACTTCTTAATTAAACTTTGATTCAAAGCAAGATTATTGATTTATACTCTGATAAATTCAAATCAGTTAGTCTTGGTTAATTAGTTTTAGATCTTGACATGTTCGCACCTCATCAGGTTGATACAGAGGAAAGAAAGGTGACCAGATTTGAGGATGGTCTTGATTTGGAAATCCGAAGGGTGATGAGCAACGTACGCTACCCCACTTTTGCTAGTCTGCTGGAAGCCGCTAGAAATGTGGAACAAATTCCGAGTATGTGTGGGTATGTAATGGGGTCTGCTGCTGCTTCAGCTAACCCAACTCAACCTTCATCACCCAAACGTCAACGCGAAGGAGGCTACTCTGGTTCTTCACGATCATCACAGTATTCGCCACAACAGTCTTACCGTCGACAGTCTGGTTCTGCTGGTCGTGCTCGTGCGTACTCCATCAACACTGAGCCGCAGTACTGTAATAAATGTCATTTGGAACACTTTGGCAAGTGTACTAATGGACGCGCTTGCTTTTGCTGTGGAGAGTTGGGTCATTTTCAGAATGAGTGCCCAAGGAGAGGTGATGCTTGCCATAAGTGTGGTGTATGGGGGCATTACAGTAGAAATTGTCGAAAGAACGCTCCAGCAGCTGCTGCTCCATCTTCAACTTGATCATCTGGAGGATCAAGTGGTGGTTCAGTTAACCGCCGGAACCAGCCACAAAGGGCACCGGCTCGTGCATTTCAGATAACTGCGGAGGAGGCTAGGGAGAACCCGGAGGTGGTTACGGGTATGTTTATTGTAAACTCTTTGCCTGCAAGAGTGTTATTTGACTCGGGTGCCAATAAGTCATTTGTATCTACTATGTTTGCACAACAACTTGCCATGCCACTGTCTAAGTTATCTGTTGTACTTGACATAGAAACTGCTAGTAACACTCTAGTCAAACTAGATCACGTATACCGTAACTGCACGTTAGTGATTGAAGATGTAGTCTTCAATCTTGATTTGATTCCGATAGCATTCAGTGAGTTTGACGTGATTGTCGGGATGGACTGGTTGATTGAGAATGAAGCCTATATAGTGTGTAAGAAGCGTATGATCAAGATAACTACTCTGGAGGGGCGTGAGATCTGTATATATACGGGGATAGGAGAAGCGGGGATCTATGTTTGTTGACCATTGCAAAATCCTGAAAGCTTGTTGCAAAGGGGTGTGATGCTTATTTGGCATACGCTATTGATGCCAAAGCAGAGAAGAAGACAGTGGCTGATGTGCCTATTGTATCACAATTCCCGGATGTGTTTCCGGAAGACTTGTCTGGCGTGCCGCCTGAGAGACAAGTTGAATTCCGTATTGATCTGATCCATGGAGCTGCACCGGTTGCTCGTTCTCCGTATGGCCTTGCTCCTACAGAGATGCAAGAAATAATGAAACAACTCCAGGAGTTGTTGGACAAGGGCTTCATTCGACCGAGTTCATCGCCGTGGGGAGCTCCGGTATTGTTTGTAAGAAGAAGGATGGCACGATAAGGATGTGCATTGATTACCGGAAGCTGAATAAGTTGACAATTAAGAACAAGTATCCGTTGCCGAGGATAGATCACTTGTTTGGTCAGATACATGGGGCAAGTGTGTTCTCTAAGATTGATTTAAGGTCGGGATATCACCAACTGAAAGTTCGAGAAGAAGATGTACCTAAGACAGCTTTTAGGACACGTTATGGGCATTACGAGTTTTTGGTTATGCCTTTCGGGTTAACCAACGCTCCGGCTGTTTTTATGGATCTGATGAATAGAGTGTGCAGACCGATGTTAGATAAATCAGTGATAGTGTTTATTGACGATATCTTAGTGTATTCCAAGTCTGAAGCGGAGCATGCTGTTCATTTAGCAGAGTTATTGGAGTTATTGAGAAAGGAAAAGTTATATGCAAAATTTTCCAAATGTGAGTTTTGGTTGCAACAGATCCAATTTCTTGGACATGTGATTTCTAGAGCTGGGATTTCAGTAGATCCAGCTATAGTTGAAGCCATAAAGAATTGGGAGCCGCCTCGTTCAGCCACGGAATTCAGAAGTTTCCTTGGGCTGGCGGGCTATTATAGGAGGTTTATCAAGGATTTTTCAAAGATTGCAGTTCATTTGACTGCATTAACAAAGAAGAATGCACCTTTTGTTTGGGAAACCGTGCAACAAGAGGCATTCGATATCTTGAAGAAGACGCTAAGTGAAGCGCCGATACTTGCTCTACCGGAGGGCAATGATGATTTTGTGGTTTACACGGACGCATCAAGACTAGAGTTAGGTGCTGTGTTGATGCAGCGCGGGAAAGTGATTGTGTATGCCTCGAGACAGTTAAAGCAGCACGAAAAGGATTATTCAACTCATGATCTTGAGTTGACACCTGTCACTTTTGCACTGAAGTTGTGGAGACATTATCTGTACGGAACTAAGTGTCAACTTTACACAGACCATAAGAGTTTGAAGTACATCTTTAGCCAGAAAGAGCTTAACATGAGACAACGTAGGTCGATGGAGCTTATAAAGGATTATGACTGTGAGATCCTTTATCATCCCGGAAAGGCTAACGTGGTAGCCGATGCTTTGAGTCGCAAAGCTTATGCTAAGGACTTCTGCTACATGATGACGTCTACTATGCTAACATCTACGATTATAAATGATGTTAAGGCCGCTCAAGAGGAAGCCATGAAAGACGAAAATGTTGGTGATGAGGATATAAGGGTACAAATGTAGAATATGGAAACGAGCGAGTCGGGATTGAAAGGTATATATGGGAGGATCTGGGTACCAAAGTTTGGTGGTATGAGAAAAGTGATAATAGAAGAAGCTCATCAATCGAAATTTTCTGTACATCCCGGGAGCACGAAGATGTACAATGAGTTAAAAGCGGATTTCTGGTGGCCGGGATTAAAGAAAGATATTGGACAGTACGTGGAGAGATGCAGGACTTGCCGGCTTGTGAAAGCCGAACACCAGCAACTGTATGGCATTCTACAACCGCTTCCCATTCCGGGATGGAAGTGGGAACACATCACCATGGATTTTGTCACGAAGTTGCCAAAAACTAGGCGTCAACACGATGCAATTTGGGTGATTGTTGATAGGTTGACCAAGTCGGCACACTTTATACCAATTCGGGAAAGTTATTCGTTGGAAAAGTTGGCTCACATTTACATGGACGAGATCGTTGCTAGACATGGGGTACCTAAGTCCATTGTATCGGATCGGGATAGCCGATTTACTTCAAATTTTTGGTCGGCATTACAAGAAGGGTTGGGAACGAGAATAGAAATGAGTACGGCTTATCGACCGCAAACCGATGGTCAGAGTGAATGGACCATCCTTACATTGGAGGATATGATGCGGTCGTGTGTATTGGATCTCGGTGGCAATTGGGACGATCACCTGCCACTGATAGAGTTCTCGTATGACAACAGTTATCACGCAACGATAAAGAAGGCGCCGTTTGAGGCTCTATATGGGAGAAGGTGTAGGACTCCTACATGTTGGAGAGAAACCGGAGAAACGCCAATTGCTGGGCAGGCTTTGTTACAAGAGACAAATGAGAAGATACAGTTGGTGCGACAGAACATGAAGGCGGCCCAGGGTCGCCAGAAAAGTTATCACGATAGAAGGCACAAACCAATCAACTTTGAGGTAAATGATTGGGTATATCTGAAAGTGTCACCTATGAGAGGTGTTACACGATTTTTGAAAAGAGGAAAGTTGGCTCCGAGATTCGTCGGACCATTCAGGATTATAGAGAAGGTAGGAAATCAGTCGTATCGTTTGGAGTTGCCGGAAGAAATGTCAGGCATACATCCGGTGTTCCATGTAGGAAATCTCAAGAAGTCATTCACTACCAGAAATGAGGATTGGGCTAATCACACCAAGTTGCAAATTGATGAAAGGCTCCGATATGTAGAAGAGCCGGATTGTGTTTTAGACACTAAAGTGAAGAAATTAAGAAACAAAGAGATAGAGATGGTGCTTGTACGTTGGAAGCATCACAAAGGAGCGAATCACACATGGGAGACAAAGGCAGAGATGTTGAAAAAGTATCCGCAACTTTTTGGATCCGAGTAACTTCGAGGACGAAGTTTTAGCGTGGTGGAGCCCATGCTGTAACATCCTCGGATTTAATTTATTGTAATTGTGATAACTTGATGAATCTTTGTACAATTAAGTTGAATTACGAAAATGATTATGTATCTGGGTATTTGGAAGTTGGTTGCTATTTTAAGAAATTAAGAATTTTAAATTATTAAGTGAAAATAATTATAAATAAAGGTTGGTGATGAAATTTTAAGACAAAATCAGTATTTAATGGAACTGGATAAGTGGAGGGACCACTTATGACAATAGCTAAAAGTTATGAATAAAAGACTTTTGATGTTTTTTTTTTTTTTGACATTTCATCTCTTCGTTTCAAAATACACACACACAAAATTCTCTCAAACTTTCTATTGAAAATCAACTTATTGGAAGCAAATTCATGGATTAAATCTGGAAATTAACGAGATTCAAAGTGGAAATTAAGGTAAGAATATCATATCTCAATTTGGGGTTTATTTGGAGACTTTGAAAGTCAAAATTCGGATTTTGAATCTGATAAAAATGATGTTGCATGTGTGTTATTCAAGTTGGAAATCATCAATTGAACATCACTGAAGCTCCAGAAACAAGAATCCACGGTTAATTCGTCCTAAAAGGTAATAAATCTGAAACTTTGTGAGTCTATGTGTTCTTGAGGTTTTTCCTCCTTTTTGGTCCAATCTGGACGAATTTGAGTGTTAATGATATGGCAAATGTTGTAGAAACATTCAATATATGTTTATATAACCTTACTTTCAGTTGCGTGTGGTTAGAAATCGAAATTGGAAATTTTTAAGTAAAACTCGTAGGTCACGAAATGCAGAACGGATGGTCGACTCGGCGAGTCGCATGGGTGACTCGGCGAGTCACCAAGAACACTTGCATAAAATCTTCAAAAATTCATAAGTGTTGGATCCGAATTCGGTTGGGACCCGAATTCGGATAAGATTCGAACTTAGAAAGAACCTAAATTGAATAAGAACCGAACTCGGATGGACCCGAATTCGGATGGGTCAACGTATTGGATCCGTAATTCGGACCTCGACTCGGCGAGTCACCTAGACCGACTCAGCGAGTCGCCTGCAGTATATGTGTAATTTGGATGGGTTTATACGGACCCGAATTTATGGACAATCAAACACATTTTTGAGATACTTTTTGTAACATATTAAGGTAAATAAAGGAGGGTTAATTGGGAATAATAACACCTCAAATGATGAGATTTAAATGTGAGTTTCGGATGTCGATTCCAATCGTTGTAACACTTATAATTGTACAAAATGATGCTCGAACACATATGTGATATGTTTTTTCCGTATGGAAATGTAACAGGTCCCTTGTGGTGTTGTTTAACCCACAGTGGGGTACTTTGTGATCCGGTTTAGAGCCCGAGGAGAAATAAAATTAACTGATATAAACTAACGCACCCACTGTGAGTACCTTTGATTTTTAACATTGCTGCATCTGCTTTATGTTTGCTTTGCCTGCTGAGGCATGTTGTTTCATTATTGTTTGGCACTCTACTAACTTGCGTATATATATTGATGCATATTCATACTTGTTGCATGTCCGTTCATTTGTTGTGCATCCTATTGATGGGCCTGCGTGGTCGCATCTGTACTCTGATGTTACTGTGCTATATGACCAAGAGCTTGACACCTCTGTGGTCAGGATAGACAGTAAGTCATCCCCGATGTTATGTCTGCCTCAGATGGTTGGTTTTCCTTATGCCAAGTGTCAACTCGAAAGAGCTGCGGCTCGGATGTGCGTACTTTGAGTGCGTGTGGAGTATACGGTATGTGTTACCGCGGTTACTCTGGGTGGCATCATAAGGATTTGCAGTTGGTGTAAAATCATTTGGTATTCCCTAAGCATTAGCTTACCCCTTAGTTGTTGACTTTTTACAGGTAAAGGGAAATCTGCTGCGGGACCTTCTAGCTAGGTCATACAATTGAAGTATTTGAAGATTTCTACCACTTATTTTGGTAACAGATCTATGGGAACACTGTTGTAATAAATTTGGGATGATGTAATACTTTTGGGTTTGTAGACTTAGACATGTAACCTTGTAGCACCGTAGGGTGTTTGACGAATTTGTATTATTATAATTTACGTACATTAATGCTTCCGGACTTTAATTAAGTTATCAGATCATTATGTATGTTATGTATCGGTGATTATCTTGGGTGAATTGTAAATGATAGTTAATGTGGCAAGGGTGTCACAAGGGTACACAAGGCTTGGGTCCTTGGTATCCCAAAGACTCCAGCCTTGAATAAATTGGTAATTCAGATTCTGATTTTACAGGCTGCAGGCTAGATAGGAAAAGCGCAACAGGTGGATGTCAACTCCTTGGTGGTAAGTTGATCAGTTGGTGTAGCAAGAAGCAGAATTCAGTTTCTACTTCTGCTGATGAAGCTGAGTACATTGCTGCTGGAAGCTGCTGTAGGCCGAGACTATGGACGCAGCATCAGCTTGAGGATTATGGCATTGTATATAAGAAAACTCCTATTTTGTGTGATAATAGAAGTGCCATAGCTATCTCCAACAATCCAGTCTTTCACTCCAGAACAAAGTATATTGAGGTCAGACATCACTTTATCAAGGATCATATCCAAAAAGGTAATGTGGAGGTAAGTTTTATTTCCACAGTTGAACAGCTTGCAGACATTTTCACCAAATGTCTTGATGAAAATAGGTTTAATTACCTTCTAAGCAAGCTAGGAATATTAAATAAAAGTGACTAAGTGTCATTGATGATCTAAAAATTCCTTATTTAAATCTGTCAAAATTTTCCGGAACAGCTTGGACAGGACAGATTTTACTTGTCCTGTACTTTTCCAGTTTCTGCAATCTGGACAGCTTGGACGAATGACAGGTTTGACAAAAATAAGTTTTAATCTCAAACCTGTTCTGTTATACAAACTTTCAACCTGCTCACTCTCTTAATCTGTCATACAAGGTAATGCCTTGTAACCTATTCAGGAATTGAACAGGTTTCAGAATGAAACATGTTCTCATATAGCTGCACAGGTTGCGTGAATAGCTTGAAGAATGATCAGTTTGTGATGAAACCTATTCATCACAGGTTTGGACAATAGCTTAGATCATCAGTTTTTAATTACCTTTCTTCACATTTAAGTTACTTAACTTACGTATTTATTTAACTTAATTACCTATGGATAATGTTTGTTAACGTGTGTTAGTAGTTAAAAAGGTCAAGTGGTCTGACAACCGTTCTGACATGGCAAACCGTTCCGTTTTCCGTTAAAGAACATTTCAAATCAACCGCCCAATTCTTTCTCTCTCCTACTCACTCACATTCAAATCCTAAAAATCCTAAACCACTGTTTCATCTTCTTCTTCTCTTCTGCTTCCATAACTGCCTGCTAAACCCTAAATCGACTAAGTGTCAAGTATCGTTCATCACTACTACTTTCCAAATGGCTCACCAAAACAACCCCCTTTTACCTGTGTTCGTTGGTGATGATGTTGAAAAACATCCTTCTGTCACCATAATGCTCACAATCAAACCCACCAACTACATTGCTAACCTGACCATTCCCAAAAATTATGTGGGAAAAGGTTATGAACCTATGGTGGATTTCCTTCAAGCCCATCATCTGCACTACGCAATGACTGCCTCTCCTGGTTTCATGTACCAGGAGATGGTTTATGAGTTCTGGTATACCTGCTCGTATGACCCTTCAACCAAAACCATCAGGGGAACCATTCTCAATGGCACTCAAACCATTGAGATCACTGTGACACCCTTGCCACAATAACCACCATTACAATACACCAAGGATTAATCACCAAATATAAATTACATAATGATCTGAATACTTAAATTAAAGTGCGGAAGCATAAAAGTACATAATAAAATAATACAACTGTTTCAAACACCCAACGGTGCTACAAGGTTTCAAGTCTAAATCTACATGCTCAAACTTTATTACAACATCCCAAACTTATTACAACATTGGTCCCATAGCACATTTACCAATTGAGTAGTATCAAATCTTCCAAGACTTCACAAACGACCTAACTAGAAGGTCCCGCAGCAGATTTTCATTTTCCTGTAAAAATTCAACAACTGAGGGGTAAGCGATGCTTAGTGAATACACAGATTTACGCATTTTATAAATCTTTATGAAGCCCCATGAGAGTAACACCGACAACGCACGTCGTGCACTCTCCACGTACACAAAGTATGACACACATGAGTCGTCGCTCCTACGAGCCCAAAGCTCGACATTTAAACCAACCATCTAAGACAAACATAACATTGGGGATGACTTACTGCCTACCAGAACCTCGGAGGGATCAACTCCGGGTCATATAGCGCAGTAACATCGGAATAACAGATGCGACCCGCCGGTCCATCGATAGATGCACAACAAAAGAACGGACATGCAACAAGATCAATGTGCATCTAAGTCTACGCAAGTTAGTAGAATTCCAAACGAAAGTGAAACAACATGTCTCAGCAGGCAATAGCTAACATAAAGCAGATATAAACATGCGAAATCATATGTACTCACAGTGGGTGCGTTAATTAACTTTAATCAATATTATTTCTCCTCGGGCTTTCAACCGGACTCACAAAGTACCCCACTGTGGGTTAAACAACACCACAAGGGACCTGTTATATTTCCATAAGTAAAACCTATCATACATATGTTTATTATTAAACGAGTATCACATTTGTACAATTAAAGTGTTAAAATATTCAGAACCGACATCCAAAACTCATGTTTAAATCCTCTATTATTCCCAATTTATCCGTTCAATAACTTATTAATAAATAAGTCCCATCAAGTTTCTCAAATTATTGCGTTAATCCTTCGAAATTGTGATCCGAAAATTATTCTTTAATCTCAAATTTCTGGGATTGCCAAAATGTCCAGAATTTAACCTTATATATAACTGAATTAAAAATGTCCAACCGTTTCTATTTTATTTTCACCAATAAAACCCAACCTATATATATATATATATATATATATATATATATATATATATATATATATGTATGTATGTATGTATGTATGTATGTATGTATGTATGTATGTATGTATGTATGTACGTATGTATGTATATTTATTGTTTCAGTGTATGTGAGTCTCGGTATGTATGAGGTCTCAGTATCAAGGTTTCAGTAATGGTTTCAGTGTTGCATGCTTGTCTCGGTACCCATATTGTTTCGGTTCCTGCAAATGGGTTTCAGTACATAAAAAGGTTTCAGTAAGGTGGGTTTCAGTACCATAGTTTCGGTACCTCCAAAGTCTCGGTACATGTGTGTGTATTTCGGTATATTACCGAAACCTTGTGGGTTTCGGTATACTTGCATTAGTCTCAATATATGCATGGTTTCGGTACTAGTCTCAGTATTATGTGGGTTTCAGTATGAGGGGAGGGGGGGTTCGGTAGGGGCAATACCGAAACCATTAAGGTTTCGGTACCCATTTTGTTGTTTCAGTACTCAAGCAACGCACACACAGAACATATGTAAATCTCCCAAAATCACATCTAAATCTTGATTTAAGACTTGAAACTTTATATATAACCTCTATATTACTATATTTACACAAACCCACATTTATTTTCAACATGCATCAACATTTGAATCCTCAATCTATGAATCGGTTTTCATAGAAACCGAACCGAAACACTCAATTTCAAAGAGTTTTGAGAAATATTGACCTT
This sequence comes from Centrapalus pauciflorus, assembly GCA_020465985.1. Lineage (NCBI taxonomy): Eukaryota > Viridiplantae > Streptophyta > Magnoliopsida > Asterales > Asteraceae > Centrapalus > Centrapalus pauciflorus. The sequence goes on from JAANYP010000222.1 coordinate 28,531, forward strand.
AAATTGTTTGTTGCAATGTTTATAGTTCCTTCAAAACAACTTGAATCCCGATTTTCAGCCTTCAATTTGATGTTTTCGTTGTTCTTGATTTGAAGAGTTGAGAAAACCGTTCTTTTAGAGAGAGAAAGAGCAGGTCACTTGAATGTGATGTTTGTGAAAATGAAGGACAAAAGTCTTTTTATTCACCAACTTCAACTTTTGGCAATTTAACCCCTCAACTTTCTTTAAAATCATCATACTTAAATAATCGTAGCTCAAAACTTTAAAATTCTTAATTCCTTAAAATAGCAACCAAATTCTTAAATTCCATTAAATAAAGATTAAATCTTTATTTTATCCTCACAAACACTTATAAATAATAATATTAACTTAATAAATTGAAATTATCAATTTCTGAATAAAACAACCAACTCTTATAATTAATCCAAATACATAATCTAACATAAACATATTAAATTCAAAAATTTATACTAATTAACCTCAATTACATCATTTTAAATTCTTAGGATGTTACAATCACCACTACTATTCTCTGGGAAGTACTTCATCTTTCCATTGCTGACAAATACGACAAAGCACAACCTGAGGATGAACAGATGGGCAACCTGCTACGCTTTTGTGGTGTAGCAGAACCAAAAGTGGGTGCTACCCTGTTCAGAAGGGATCTATCTGTAAGGTCTACCACTGCAAGATCTATCTAGACGCGGATCCGTGAACGAGTGCGGAATCCTCGTTGACGGTTAGACGGACAACTCTCAACCAACGGAAACACGGAGACTATTAGACGCTGAACGAACGACACACGAACGATCCTACGTACTAATTCTCTCCGAAACGGGACTCACCTAGCTGATAAACTCGAGATCGCCTCTTGCTCAATTCCTCACGAATTCTGCAAAAAGTCCCCTAATCATTCGAGTCTATCCCTAATTATAGGCCCTGATTCGAGTCTGTTGTGGGCCAACCTCGAATCTGGCCTAAGGCCCATTCAAATCTGTCCATCTGACAGACTCGAATCTAGCCCATTCGAATCTAAGGATACATTCGAATCTATCACAGATTTGAATGTCTTCCTTTACCTATTCGAATCTAACCAATACACTTAAACACTTAAGTGATGAAACTTATGTTTTAACTTATGCTTGAGTTAATCTTTGACCTTTATGTTTGAACTTCTTGTAATATGTTACATCAAGTTCAAACACACAATCAATAACAGACAAACACATATAAAAAACATATATATCAAAATACTGGTTAATACTCAGAATATTACCTAAACCATAATGCAGATCGATTAGACTGCTATCGTCACACAGGGTGTACCAACAGACTCCCCCTTGACGATAGCTTCTAATTATTTACATTACAGCAAATTTAAGTACTAGAGCTATATATACTACTACCTGCATATAATCCAGCATCTATACAAACTTTAACTACCTTTTGGAACTTCCTGGCTTCAGATCTCCATGGTTCAGTAAAGAAGATAGGCTGATCATGAAGCTTCTTCAGGTCGTCCTTTGATAGGTTTATCAAATGCAGTGGATCATATACCTTCAAAATGACCTGCTCGTCTTGATCTTCCATGATAGCTTCAGCAGTGTCAATCTCTAGGTACCACCACTTCATGTTGCTCAAAACGTTCTGTGGCATTGGTTTCATTGGGACTTTCTTTAGACACCTCACAGGTTTGTATTCCATCCTGGCCCATGGCCTACCTGTATGGGGATCTATTCTCGACTGATCCTCGACCCTCTTTCCGGTCCTTGGCTTGAGTCGCTCGAATTTCCCAGATCGCCCTTCTTTCCTTATAATTCTTTCAATTACGTTCGCGTAGGGATCATCTCCAATATTGATCAGCTCCTTCCAGGCTAACTCTTTAACTTCAATCTTGGGCAATGAATTAAACGCTTTCAGTGTCCGCCTCATGTATTGAAGTCCATCTCTTCTTTTCAAAATAAACAGCTGCAGTTCTCTGTCAAAGAACCAGCTAATAATCCCTCCTGAGAAGTTTCCAGCACTTGGATTTCTCATCTTCTTCTTCATCTTCAGCTGATCTTTCTTTTCTTCCTTCTTGAACCAAAGATTTATCAGATCAGCTCTAGATGGCTCTTTCTCAGCCTCTTCAAGTTCTTTATCTTCAACTGAGGCTACCTTGATGTAATCAATATCAATCACATTATGATTTTGGCTCTCATACAGTTCAGTGACTGGTTGTGAATTGATTATTACTTCATTAACATGATCGTCTTCATCATCTAGCACTTCATCATCCGATTTCCAGTCAACGACGTCATCAGGAATGAATTCACCTTCTTCTAATTCTTCAATATCATCTTCAAAGTCAAATTCCATTAGCTCTTCTTCAATATCTTTTAGCGCATCTATCATGTCGCTATCTAAAGTCCTTGAAGAACCTGCTTCTCCTCCTGCTCCTCCTACTTCTCCTCCTGGACTAGGCTCCCCCTCAAATTGAGCAGTCTGAGCTGCAGAAAAATCTACTGGCTCATTCTGTCTTTTAGGGCTGGGATCATTGCCTTGGTTGTCTTCATCATCATCATCTCTCGGCCTCTGTACTTCCTGATCACGGCACGACGTCTCCCCCTGAGCCTGTAAATTTTTCATTAACTGCTCTATTAGGGAGCGCATCGTCCTTATCTCAGCTGACTGATCGCAGACAAATGTTTTTAACTCTGTGTTTTCTTCCTGGACCTTTTCCACAATCTTCTTCAAATCGGCATTCTCCTTATCGATATCTGCGTTATGCTTCTGAAGCTCACCGATTGCCGTCGTTAGCCCAAAGATTTGGATTTCCTGGAAGTCAACTCTATCTTTTAAGCGCAAAAATCTTTGATTGTCAGCGTATGATGATGAGGTTGATGGAATTGACTGTAACGGAGTTGGAAGTATTGGCGATGGAATATATGGTTCATCGCGAGGTGGTGGTGGTGGAATGGTGGTTTGAGGTTCTTGAGCTTGAGGGTTTTGAGGTTGAGAAATTTCTGGTTGTTCTGCGGAGGCTGAGGATGATCCTTGCATGAATCTGTGACGCTTGACCCGTTGCCTTGTCACTAAAGGAGCAGTGTCTTCCTCTTCAAAATCGGAGTCATCGGATTCTCTTGATGCGCGCCTCCTTGAAGTCTCTTCATTAATAACCATTAATCTGGATCCATAAGTCTCTATTCTTACTGCTGGTTCAGTAGATACTGACTCTGGAGCTTCAACCTCTAACTCCTCCATCTCTTCTGATTCTGTAGCTGACGATGACAAAACATTACCAGTCTGCTCTGGTTCATATTCTTCGACATCCCTCAGCACATCTTCTTCTCCCTCTGGAGGCTCAAGTAATTCTCCCACCAATGCTGCAGCTATATCTTCATTAGCATGAGGACCTGCCTCCCAAATTTCATTTATAGTTTGGCACAACTGATCAGCTTCGCTTGGGACATTTGAAGGCCCTGCTTCTTGTACCTCTGGTTGCTGACTTGTAGAAGGCCTTGATGCCTGTGTTTGACTCGCAGTCGCTCTTTGTCTTCGCCTTTGAGGCTGTGCTCGCGGTTGTTGTCTTTGTTGTTGTGGAGGCTGCCTAGCTTGAACTTCAACTTCCCCTGCCCAGTTGGCATTACTCGGGGCTTGAAATTCCCTATCCAGAATTGCACCAAATAGTGGACGCGCCACCGGAACCGCTAACCTTCCTCGATGTGAGGAACAGTCAGAGTAGATGCGCTTATCCATAATATTCACGCTCAATGCATCATCTGTTTGTGGCAAATCAGGCAAGAAGTGCCTTATCAACATCATTACAAACCTAGGATACAGAAGGAATCTTTCTCTCTCAGGAGCAGTAATTTGATGGATGAATTCCGAGAAAAACAACTGTGAGAAGCTGAATTTCTTATTGTACACCATGGCAATCACCCCAGATTGAATCTTTGAGACGATGTAATCAAATCCAGCCTTCTTAGGCGCAAAACAAATCATGAACACGTGGACCAAAAATCGCCACTGCCCTATCAACCCGCTTTTCATATAAGATGATTTTGTAACGTCCAAACTATAGCCCATTCGCAAAAACGCTGCTTGCCTAATACTTAATGGAAAGTCTATAGGCCCGTCTTCTTGTTCTTGTGAACCCAACTGCAGTACTCAATGCCATGACTTTCAAGCTCTGTTATCAGATGATAGAACCTTGTGATAATATCATCTAACTGTTCATCCTTAAGAGCCTTGAAAATCGCAAACTGTTGGGTCAACAGCTCTGTACGCTTTCTACGCACCCGTGGATTACCCTCACACCTTTTCTGGAGAGACTCCCAAAGTTCCTTCGACGTCCTTTGAGTCCGAAATGTGTGCAAGATATCTTGAGGTAACGCCATACGGATAATGGAGAAAGCCTTGTTTTCAGCTTCAAATAGTTTCTTGTCATCCTCTTTCATCATTTGATATGACAAGACCTTTTGACGGCCTTCAACCTCAGATACTGGTGGAATGTACCCTTCATCTATGCACACCCACATGCGCATATCGTTGAATCGTACAAAATCCGTAAATCTGTCCTTCCACCAGTAATAGTCCTCAACTTTCATCAGCTTTGGCGGTGCATTTGCCTTCCCAACTTCGTGGTCCATCTCAAGGAATTTCTGAAGGTTTGACATCTTTTCTGAAAGAAATTGAATTTTAACTTAATTAATTTAATTCTAAACTGACTTAGATTAACTTATTCGAATCTAGATAGATTCGAAACTAATTAATATTAAATCTTTTGAAATTAAATTCGATTAAGTCTTTAAAAGTCAATTAGATTCGAAATAATGTCAGATTCGAAGAACTCCCTAGATTCGAAGTTATGACAGATTCGAAGAACTCTTAGATTCGAAGACTCTTAGAATCGAAGGCACAGTAGAGTCGAATGACAGCAGATTCGAAACACAGAATCGAAACAGTAACAAACTCGAAATAAACTCGAAACAACACAGATTCGAGATCCAATTCAAATGAAGTAACAGATTCGAAACAACACAGACTCGAAACACACTGAAATTGACTCGAAAGGAGCGTATTTTGGTTAGACTCGAGACTAGAGAGAAACCCTAATTACCCCTATAGATTCGAGCGCCGCAAACTCGAAAAACGGCTAACACTTTGATTTTTTGACGTTTTACAGATTAAATCACTATTTTTCAAGCGCCGCAATTACCCCTAGTGATTCGAGCGCCGCAAACTCGAAAAACGGCTAACACTTTGATTTTTTGACGTTTTACAGATTAAATCACTATTTTTCAAACGAAAAATAATGATTTCGACCAAAAACGTGAAAAACGACAAAGTGTTTCCCGAATATGAATTTGCTAAGCTCAAAAACACGTTTTTGAGAGCAAAACCGTCCAACTAGCGTCAAGAAACCTAGAATGTATCTGATGAACACGAAGAACACCCCGAACACTCCGTTGGCTCTGATACCACTTGTAAGGTCTACCACTGCAAGATCTATCTAGACGCGGATCCGTGAACGAGTGCGGAATCCTCGTTGACGGTTAGACGGACAACTCTCAACCAACGGAAACACGGAGACTATTAGACGCTGAACGAACGACACACGAACGATCCTACGTACTAATTCTCTCCGAAACGGGACTCACCTAGCTGATAAACTCGAGATCGCCTCTTGCTTAATTCCTCACGAATTCTGCCAAAGGTCTCCTAATGATTCGAGTCTATCCCTAATTATAGACCCTGATTCGAGTCTGTTGTGGGCCAACCTCGAATCTGGCCTAAGGCCCATTCGAATCTGTCCATCTGACAGACTCGAATCTAGCCCATTCGAATCTAAGGATACATTCGAATCTATCACAGATTCGAATGTCTTCCTTTTCCTATTCGAATCTAACCAATACACTTAAACACTTAAGTGATGAAACTTATGTTTTAACTTATGCTTGAGTTAATCTTTGACCTTTATGTTTGAACTTCTTGTAATATGTTACATCAAGTTCAAACACACAATCAATAACAGACAAACACATATAAAAAACATATATATCAAAATACTGGTTAATACTCAGAATATTACCTAAACCATAATGCAGATCGATTAGACTGCTATCGTCACACAGGGTGTACCAACACTATCTCCAATCTATAGCTTTCTATTCGCTTCAGTGATGATGTCCTTCAGCTGCAAAGTTGGCTCCTTTGACCAGCTTAGCAGGGATGAGATTCTCATAGTCCTACAGCTTGTGGATGGGACTACTATGAACATGGCAATGTGGATTTTCGTGAATTTTAGGAACTTGGTGCAGCAAGAACATCGTCTTGCTGGTGTAAGATACCAAAGGTTTTTGAGCCTCATCTTCAAACACGTCTGTGGTGAGCATCTGTACAACTCTCAACCTCTATTGACTACTGCTGCATTCCGTGTTATTGGGAATAGAGTATTTTACACTCCAGTACTCAACAATGAACCTCCTCTGTCCACTCCAATGAGAAGGTTACTTGGTTTGATGGAAGGACCCTCTACTCAGAGGGTGGATCCAATCGCTGCTCCCAAGGGAAAATCCAAATCAAAGCCCAAACTGATCAAAAGGGCCTTTCAATCTAGTGAAGCTGAGCCTGTCCGCAAGAAGGCTAAAACAGCTAAGTCTGCCTCATCAGCCTCAGTGGCTGAGGGGGAGCAGACTTCTCACCATGGTTCATCAGTTGAACCTGAAGCCTTTTTGGCTAGTGCCTCTGTGGCACATGAGACCATGGAACAGGCTGACCCTCTTACTCCTGACCCAATCTCACCTCCAGTTCAAACAAAACCCCTCATCACTTCCCCACAACATCCATCCTCCACCTCACCCTCAAATCCTACAACAGACGCAAATCATTAGCCAAAAAGAAACCATCATCCCAAACTAGCCCCTCTGACCCCTCCCAACAGGAGTCAGTTGACAAAGAAGCGACCCCTGCTGCTTCTCTTATTTTGGGAGTAAGTACAGCAAATTGGAGCAGGCTTCACTCCAACAAGAGCCCACCCTGAGTCAGCCTAGGCCCTCTGGTTCCTCCCAACAGGAACCAGTTGTACAAAAGGAGACCACCACATCAACTGTCCAAGTCTCTCAACAGGCTTAAGACATTGAAAGAAAGGAGCTCTCTCCACTCCACACTGAGTCCACACAGTCACCCATCATACTTCTCATACACAATCTGAGTCTGGACGAGGTGCCCAAGTTGCTAGAACAGACCATCCAGCAGATCAGCCTCAAACTTCTGCTCCTGGTGATGCAGCTGTTCCACATCTAACAGCTGTTGAAGGACCAACTTCCCAAGCTGATGAACCTCTCCCCAAGTGCATATTCCATCATCAGCTTTCACCACTGATGATGTTGAAGTGCACATCCCTTCTCCCCATGAAGAGGTGCCTATAAACCAAGGTACTATTGAGGGAACCACCCCTGGTCTTCATGAAGGTGTTTCGATACCAGTAACATCTGAAAGACCAACATCTCCTATCCCTTCTCCTCATGATGCAGATACATCCCCTGCTGAAGGTTCCCTTGACCCTTCCAAGCTGGGCCATTTAACTTATGCTCAAGCTATGGAACTACTCTCCAAAGTCTCTCTACATTCACCTACTGATCCTCATACTCCTCAATCCTCACCCTCACATTCCTCACCCTCCACCCAATCCAAACAGTCTACTCATATACCTCCATCCCCCAAAGATCTATCTTTGGATGATTAGCTGTTTGTGCTGACTAACAAAGTTGGTTCTTTGGAAACCTCTATGGCCACCCTGCCTTCCATTATTTCAGACTCTGTGTCTGCCCAGCTTCAGGGGTTCCTTGATTCGTTCAGGACTTCTTTTCCAACCCCTACTCCCGAAGCTGACCATTCTTCTCAGCTGCTTGAACTCACTGCACAGTTGCAACAACTATCCTCTTCCCTTTCCTCAATTATTTCTTCTCAACATGACTCTATGTCCACACTGTCAGTCGTTTCCCAACAACTGTCAGCCCTTGTTGATACTTGCCCAACACTCTCCCTTCCACCTTGGCCAGCTTGAATACCTTAGTGGTCTCTCTATCCAATTATGTGTCCTCAAACTTTGATGATATGCAAGATTCTCTTGAACTGACTCTTGCACAGCTTCAAAGTTTGGTGTTCACAGCATCTGACAGGGATGCTATCTCTCAGTTGTCCTCCCTTGCTACTTCTCATTCTTCTTCTCTTCAAACCTGTGTTACCCATCTTGCAGATGTTAAGGAAAACTTGGCTTTCTTAGTGCATAGCCTTGTTGGTTCCAAGCCTGCTGCCAAAACTACTGCTACCCAGCCTGCTGGATCCGTTTCTTCAGGCAGACATGTTGTTGAAGGCTCTGTGCCATCTCCTTCAAAGGGGGAGAAGATATTTGCCTCAAATACCAAGTTTAAGGGGGATAAATCATCATCTCCCTCTAAGGAGAAATCAGCTTCAGTGGGACAAGCAACAGGTATTTCCCAAACAAGTCCTGTTGCAGGTGTCATCAAAACTTCTGAATCTGCTCAGCCTACTCAAGCTGGATCTCCAAGCCCTGCACCATCTAAGGGGGAGGAATCCATTCCTGAGGACAGGCCAAGCAGAAGGAGGCACTTAATATTGGAATAGACTAAGGAAGAAGAAGAAGATGAGGAAATGGAACCTGCTCATATCAAAGCAGCAAAGGGTAAAGGAAAAGCCTCTGGGGATACTGACTCCCTCAAAGCTGCTCAGCTCAAATTTGACAAGTCTCAAGCCAAAGAAATGGGCATTCCTCTAGAGACTTACTATCAATTCAAAGAAGAGCAGCTTGAGATCCTTGAAAGACAGAAGAAGGAAGCAGCCTCTGCCAAAGCTGCCAAGGCCTTTGCATTCAAGAAGGCAAGAAAAGTTAAAATGCCCTCCTTGGACGTTCAAAGGAAACTATTAGAGGCTTCAAAAGAGTCAGTGACTGAGAATGAGGGAGAGAAAGAAAAGGGTGCACAGGTCTCAGTGATCAAGTCAAAGCCTGTATCCTCCTCACCAAGAGCCCAAGTACATTTTGACAACTTGGCAAGGAAGAAATTCTTTGATGTGGCCAACAGAAGACTTGCATGGGAAACAATTGTCAAAGTTGTCCTCATCTCAAAGAAAGGAAAGCAGTGGAAGATTCAGATAACCAGGCTAGGTGCTGAGGGTCCAGAATTGGAAGCTTATGAATATACTAATGTTGCTTGCATGGGATACAGAGAATGGGTTGAATTGGCAGTTGGCCTGAGTCGGTCAAAATCTGAAACTGTTAAGACTATCAGGGCATACGTCAAAACGTTGATGGAAAGAGTAAAAAACCTGGGCCTGATCTCTGAAGAACAAGTTAAAGGTACCTCAGTGGTTGAACCCAAGATTAAGACCAGGAGAAATGATACAGAGCTTGAAGAACTCTTTATTATGATTCATCAAGGCATCCTAGCTGTTGAGATCAAAGGGGTGAATCACAGCCTGCCCAGAGGTGTTGAGCCTGAGGAAGGCAAACTCATAGAAGAGCCTGGGTTTGGGGTATTCTTTGTGGACCCTTATCAAAGAAAATGTGTTTCCAGAGAGCATCTGATCTGCATAAAGTTGGTCTAAAGCAGCTCATAGCCTTTAGACTCTCCAACACTTTTAAACAATCCTCAAGATGGAGAGCAGCTATCTGGGAACAGCATTTTTCTATGAGAGAGGAGAACTTCAACACCTTGATTTCATGTTTCTCATACATGAAATATAAGAGATTGATGAGACCATGGAGCACTTTGTATATATGTTTAAAGGAAGGCCACAGCTTGAAGGTCCATCTACTGCTGAGTAGATGAAGAATGGAAGTTGTCCATAAGTTGGACAGGCTTGTCATTACCTGCTCCCACCATCAACAGTCCAATTTGCTGAAATTTTCCTCGTACATATGTTGTACTTTATTACATCCATTGTAATTCATTTTATTACATTAGTTGTAAGTTAATTTAGTACATCAGTTGTACTTCTGTAAAAACATGTGTTATTTGTAATCAATATCAGTGTATATATAAACTGATCTTTTACTTTACTTTAATGTTGTAATTTCATTTCAGCAAAATGTAATGTAAAAATATATAGTGAGCATTGATAGAATCGGCTTAGACTGATTATTGCAAATAAGGGGAGATTATTAGGCACAAAAAGGCCTCAGTCAAACCTGTTGTACATCTTAGATTATTAATCAAACCTGTTTGATGCACTTGAAAGTATAATTTAAGGTCTGTTAATGCCTTATTGAAACCTGATAAGTGAATTGCAATATTAGTCAAAGCTGCTTACCCTGTTGCATTTGTTGCAACTAAGGCAGATTGTCCAAACTGTTCTATTTTGTTGAACAAACTGGACATAAACTGTCTACGCTGTTCTAACCTGTTGAGCAACTTGGACAAATTCTAAGTGTTCTGTTCTTTGTGAACAGAACCTGTTCTTTGTGAACATCCTAAACACTTTATAGAATATGTTTCCATGTCCTCATGTATTGTCTTGGACTAAAAGATCAGTATACAAAGTCAAAGACAAAGTGGAAAGTCAGAAGCTGCTAAGACTGCCCACGCTGTTCTGTTACATGAAGACAAAGTGCATATTTGAAATGGGTGACAAACCATTTCTTATATCAAAATGGCCATAACAAAATATGAAAGGTTTAAAGTTGACATTCTTCTTTTAGTTAAAAGTCTTCTGCAACAGAGACAAAAAGTAAAAGACAAGACTTTTTCAATGTAAAGACAAATGTTGTTTTGTCAAAAATGTGCAGAAAAGTAATTTTGTCTTTTTGGAAAGACACTACACTATCTCTGCATCCAATGAGGAAGTTTCACTGGGATTCTCTGTGAGAGTATAAAAGAAAGCTTCTAATGAATTTGAGATAACCAAGAGTGTGATATTCAGAATGTGCAAAGAAGTATGTTTTCATGCATGCAAAGTCTGCTTGAATAAAACAGTTGAGTGTGTCCAAGCTGTTCTTGTTCAAGCTGTCTGTCTGTCTGTCTTGTAATATCAGTGAGTTCATCTTTGTGAGTGTATTCATTGTACCTGGTCTGAGTGTGTCTTACATTAGTAGAACATCTGTTGTATCTGTCATCTCAGCTTGAACCTTTCCACAGTTGAAGCTTGTTTGTAATTAACACTTGTTGATAATACATACAAACATTGAGAAAGTGTGTTGAATTTTATATAGTTGTATTCACCCTCCCCCTTCCCCACCCCCCCCCCCCCCTCTACAGCTTAGAGTGACATACTAGGGAAACCTTTTGGGACCTACACTAATACAACATTCTCAGCATAATCTAGCCATTTTATTGCATACTTATTAGCATCATTCTTGTACATTGTTGAGTGGTGGTCTAAGTTATATAAATTGCTCATTTACTTGATGATAAGCACCATAGAAGTGTACCACTCCGATGATACCCATATTGCTTACTAGTAGCTAGCCAAGCATGGTTGATCCCCATGAAATGTGTGTCTTTGTGTGGTGTTATCCTCATCCATATCTTTTTGCTTAATGTCTCAATAGCGGCAACCGTTTTTACTGTTTAGCAAATCATGCATCTTAGCAGCATATCGACCGGTCCCTTATATTACAACATCAAAGCATGGCAAGTAGCACATCGCGCACATAAGTGCATGTAAATTATATTATCTGCTCACTCACGAAGCAATTAGCTTACCCTTGTTGACTTACCTTTTTCAAGCAAAGGCAAGAGTACAACGAGACCTTTTACTTAGGTTCAAGCTTTGAAACGAGAGGATCTAGACCACTACTCTTTAAGTGGTATTGTACTTGTAAATTGTGTATGGTTTGTAGAAGCTTGTAATTTTAAAACTCAAATGTAATAGAATAATAAACGTGCCTTTTTAGTACATTAGCATGTAATGGTGTGTAACATTTTAATTATTTTTATCTATTTAAAGTGAGATTTGTGATAAGCTTAAGTCATTTTATTAGCATGACAATTGTTTAGCCTTGATCTTGGAGTTGTGTGCAATTATAAGCAGGATGTCACAAAATGGCTTCTGTGCATATCAATACAGGACAAGAACATCATTATATGGCTTCTACTTACTTCAAAGTAGAACCAGAGCTTCATATAGATGATTTCTATTTATCTTAGACTGGAACTCGTGCTTCAGTGTGTTTTTAAAACTTCCACCGTGACTTGCATATCTTCTTGCGAGTTCAACATCAATGACGAAATGACAACTGGAAACATAGATTTCTTACTTATCTAGTGCTTCTACTTTAGGCTGATTATATATGTATTTGTTTGCAAGGAAAGTTTTAACTATCCATGTTAAAGTTTTTTTAATAGAAGTTTGTCTTTCATAGTTACAATTTTTTTGTTACAATTTAGTTTTCTTTCAATAAATTGTTTTTAAAGTTTTTGTTAACCTTAATGATGCAAAATGTTTTGGAGTTTACACAGTCATCATTTAAGGGGAGTGATTTTATGGGATTTCATATTGAAAGATCTCCTACCTATTATTCATGCAAATCTGAATACACTCATTCATTTGTTGGGTTTCCTACATCTCCTATCGAATCTTCATTGAGATTTGGTATTAAAGAAGACGTCATGAACCCAATGACACATCACTTAACCCCTTTGAGCTACTCAGTTTCTTCTAAAAAAAGCCACTGTTTCATTTTTTATGGAGATTAACTTCATATGCTATCAATTTCTCATTTGGAGGTAATTGAAATTGAAATAGGAAGACATCCGCTCCGGTCTCCAAACTTCATTTTATTGCACATTGTGTCTAGAGGTTATTGATTATACACTTTCTAGGATACATATTGAGTCATGTCTATGTGATAAAATTTGTTTGTCTATTGTGACATAGCCATAACGACTACAGTGGTTTTTAAATTTCACCATGATTAGTGGAAATCCTACTAGTGTTAACATCAAACCAGCGCTCAACGTAGATCACATAGTTCATAATTATTGTGTTAATAGAAACGCAAGTGGTCATGGTTGTTATTATCCTTATAACTTTTGTTTCAATGTCACAGGTTGCAAAGCCTACTGTAATATCCCTTAGCTTAATTATAATTATTTGGCAACTTAATGTAACTTCTATTTAAGTTTAAGCAATGACTTTGATGTATATTAATAAAACTTATGTAGAGGGTAAAATATGTTAATTGCTATAAGTTAAGGTTAAGGGATGAAAATTGTCAAGTAATTAAAGTCTTAATAATATAACACATATATTATTAGATGATTACTCATTCTACTTCATCTGCATTATCAATTCAACACCTACGAACACACCCACGCTTCACACACTTGCAAAATACAACTTCTCTTTAAGAAGTGAAGCTTGTATTTCATCAAATTGCCAAGAAAAACACATCATTGTGATCAAAATTACAAGGAGAACAACAATTTAGCAAGAATTCAAGGTAAATTTTATTTAAATTCATCAAAAATAGTCACTGTGTGGTGTGTGTGTGTGTGTGTGTGTGTGTTTCGGTCGATAGTGATCAAGAAAGCATGAAAAGTCGCAAAAAAATTCAAAGTTGGATTTCAATTCATGTTCAAAACATCAAACAAAGTATGAGCATGCAAATATCTAGCATCTAATTGGAGTTTTATAGCAAAATTGGAGCAAAAAGGTTGTAAAGACCCAAGGGGTACGAGACTTAAAGTCTTGGCCCTGGGAAGTTGGTTCTGGCTCGGCCCTTGGCCTTGTACCAAAACTAAGTCTAGGCCTAAGAGCATTTGGACTCCAAAAATTGCACCAGCCTTGGGCTTTGGCTGTGTGAAGACCCGAATTATTACACTCGGGGTGGTTGAATGGCTTTGGACCTCAAGACTTTTAGTCTAGGGGTGTGAAGGGTGTGTGGCTTAAAGTGTTTCCAAGTCTCAGTGTCTAAGCTAGTGTACTGGTCTTTGATCATTTCAAAGTTAGATGTGCAATGGACCTAGATACTTATAATCTCTCAATTGTCTTCATCATATAATCTAAGTGTTTGATAGAGAGACTTACAGACTCTCTATAAACTAAGGATATTGGCTAAGTCTTTGGACAGATAGACTTGAAGACTCACTGTCAACATGAAGCCATCAAAACTAAGTACTAGACCTAGAGACTTCAAGTCTCTTGGTCATGAATCACCAACACAGTAATATTCTTAAACATAATAATTTAGGTCAAATACATATGTTTAAGTTATGAATTAGCAAGATTAACAACAGAAGCACAAAATTAAACATAACACTGAATCATAAGCTCATGATCATTATAAATGACATGAAACAGAATGAGAAACACAAAGAGATATGATATTATTGTATAATCAATCACAATCAATATATGAACAATAAAGAACAAGACCAGATGCAACTAACCGAATGATTTGATATTAACAGAGATAATTACAATACGATGAATGAGTGCACAAAACCCTAGGTAGACCTTCCGTACAAGACGAGAGAATAATTCGTGCAAAAAGTGTACGAACCCGTACATCACTATTCTATATATATACAAGTTCAAAACTATTAAGTAATTACACAATGACCCCTAGACTTTTTATTTTTCATCAACAAAAGTAATTTCCCAACAATCTCCCCCTTTGATGAAAGACAATTAGTCTTTAGCCTTTAAGTCCAAGCTTCATCTCGAACCTTCTAACACACTTTCTGTCACTCAAGCGAAACTCAATCTTCTTAACAAACTCCACAATCATCTTTCTGTCGTCTGCACTCAAACCTCCTTTCTTTGACTTTTGTCTGTTATCATATGCAAGTTTGCCTATAAGCCCAGTCAAAACTTTTTGCAGTGTGCCATCACAAAACTTATTTAGCTTTACTATCCGCATAACTCTCTTCTTCCAATTTTTGTCTTTGTAGATCACAACTGGGGATTTGGCCATAACAACATCAAACTCTTTTAATCTCTCCAAATTCTTCATATCTCTATTAGGTGCAGTAATGTTAATTCTCCTTATTCCTCTTTCCACTCCGATTTGTAGATCAAAAATTGTCATGAGTACTAATTTTGTGCGCATAAAGTGAAATAAAGCTTTCAAAGCAAATCGGCAGAATTCTTCTCTCTTATTCCGGCACAGTTCATTAAATAATCTTCCACATTAATTAAGTTTAATGAAAATAGATCTGCTTTAGTGAACTCATAAGTTTTTCCATCTACTCTTGTAACAATAAACGTTGGAAAAAAGACATAAACAAACTTGTCTTTCTCAATTCTGATCAATTCTGCGATTCTGTGCTCACTTCTGACTTTCTCAATCGGTTGAGTCTTATTCTCCAAAAAGTGTGCATAATTCACATGATAGGGCATATTCGGCTCAATAACTCTAATAACTTCAAAAACGAACACGACGCATTTTTCTTGCAAAATATTTTCATTTCCAAGTGATCTTCCAGAATAGGAAGTCTGTTACGTCTCTGGATGAAATCAACATTCCGTTCCTCTGTCAGCACCAACTTTTTCACCTTCTTTTTCTTAATTTCTTCTTCATTTAATAGAGTTAGCATATCATTAATCTCCTTCTGAACTTCCTATTGAACTGCATATCTTAAATGGTGTTGACGTTGAGATTCATCAGCCAAGATATAACTCTCAAAAAACTTGTTCATCAAATCAACTTCATTCAGCCCACTCACAGATTCAGTTACAACATACTCAACTGGAAACGGATCGAACTCTTCTTTAACAGTAACCATTACCTCAGGCTTTTCAACCGTCGGTTTTGGCATTTCATCTCTTAAGATCTCTTTCACTAACTCCTCCTCATCAACAATCTTCTCTGCTCTCAATGTGATGTTTGATAATTTAAATATTTCATATTTAGCCTCAGGCTCATCACTATCTTTACCAACATCTTCTATTCTGAGCAATTCTTCTTCATCTACATTCTCTAAACCACTATAATCCTCAAAATTCTATATACCTGATTCAATACTCACAGGAACTGGAACATCTTCATATAGAATCAATCGCAGCTCGCTTTGAGCATCAATAGGTTTGTCTTTAGAACCTCCAGCTTCTCCAACATCTTCACCTCCTGTCTCTTTTTCAGTATACACAATCATCGGTAGCACAGTCTCAGTTTCTCCAAGCTTCCTCCTCTTCTCCCCATCATGAGGAGCATCATCGGAGTCTTCATCATGCTCATCATGATTTCTTTTAGGAGCTGTAGCTTGATCTTTACAGGTCTGTTTAACAGAAGACAGCCTTTTTAGATAACGAACCTAGAGCACTTACGATTGTCTTTTCCAATCCAATCATCCTCTCCCTCATCTCATCAAATGGTTTAAAACAAAAATCTCTCAGCTCATTAATGGAGTCTTGAGGATCTGTTTCTTTGACACCCTCCGCAATAGCCTTTCCTTTCAGCAATTTTTAAATATTTATCATTTGAGCCATCATCTCTGAATATTGAGTTGTCACCTGAGCTATGACTCCACTAATAGCCTCATTTAGTTTGGCTTTAGTAACAAAGGGTAATAGACTAACTACTGGGTCACTTAGACTTCCAGTTGACACAACGGTTGAACTTGTAAAAAGAACCTCCGTGTGGCCTGTGCTCAGAGATGGCAAAGTTGTAGCTCTGACAGGTCTTCCAACCATTTCAAGTGAAGGAGCAACAGATGCTTCCAACACTATGGTTGTTCCGATAGAGACACTAAGTCCTTCTGTACTTGTTTCAACACATGAAACCGACTCAAGTTTCCTACTGTGTATAGGTTTTAAGACTTGTGCATGAAGAAACGTACATTTGGGCAGCTGTGTACTCTGTTCAATATCCATGGTATCCAAAGGATTACAGGATAGATCGTGTGCATACTCCCGGTGCAAAATTGAAACACCTTCTTGTTGAGAAGGTGAGTAGTTGGTTGGGTGTGCAGACGCCAGTGGGGTACTGGCTAATTTAATGCTAACTCTCACTTGAGAGCTAACCGCAGTTGTGGTTTCATTCCGGCTGTCTAGGGTAGGGATCTCCCTCACACTCATTCTCGCAATCTCAATAACATCTATCTCTGGTAAACTTTTAGGTTGAGATATTTCAATTGTACCAGCACCTCCCACAACATCATTATTAGTATCATCATCATCATCCTCATCATCATCAACCTCATTTCCTCATTCAGGAATATTTGACAAGGTACACTCAGAATCATATTCTCTCTCTCTCTCTCTCTCTCTCTCTCTCTCTCTCTCTCTCTCTCTCTCTCTCTCTCTTCCCCTCACATCCTCCATAACACCGTCCGTCTCAATTTGGCTTCCCTGTACATCAACCCCTTGTTGATGTACATGCTCACCTATCACTCCTTGGGCAAGAAAACCCGGTTCTTGGGTTTTAATCGGAGCATGATCTATTCGATACAACCTCACACTTTCTGCTTCAGGATCAACATACTTTAACAAGGATTCAGGAATAGGCATGACATTTGCATTTGGAACATCTTAAACACTATGAAGACTCATCATTACGTAGTCTGGGCATTTCTGAGCATTGGATCTTTTTAAAATTTTCTCGTATGCCCTCAAAATACCTCTGACTAATATTTGTATAAACCGTTGTAGAGGCACAAATTTTCTTGCTCTGTTTGTTGTCTTAGCCAAAATTACCTCCTTGAGATCTTCCCAGATACATTATGCAAAATCATAATGTTTATGAAGGCAATGCCATGAAAGAGACGTAGGCAGTGCATGCTTCCTCGATCTATGCCAGTATGTTTTGAGATCATACACCTGTTGATGATGCCGAACAGGGTATACCTTCTCCATTTAGTCCGATTCTGTGAAACTTTGAACTTTTCTCAAGGGGTTTAGAATATCCTAAACAGATAAGATCATGACATAGTTCATCATTGGAAACAAAGTCTTCAAAATCTGCTGGGAAATTGACTGTATCAATCCGTCTTGGCAAGAATAAATTGTGACGGAGTCTGGCGAGTGTGATCATAGCCTTGTACTGATCAATGGTTACTTTAAAATAATGATCTCCTTCAGCAGGCACGAATTTAATTGTGTGCCAGGATTGATTTAGGTATACAAGAGGATAAAATGTTTATATTTCAACAGATGTCCAAGAAGGTGACCTTTGAGTATTTCCACAATCACCGGATGGATAACCTTTATGACATTTGGGTCGAACCGGTGATTGTTATCAAGCAAAGCTAGGCAATATTATGATTTGACAAGTTGTATTTCAGGGATTGGGGATGAAGGTGATGGTCTAGTGACAGATGCAGATTTAACTGGTTTAGAGATCAATGTATGGTTAGATGATGAATGAGAATCAGAGGAATTGGAATTTGGGTGAGGGCTTGGGATGCCATTTGATACCTGTAAATATAGCAAACATGTTAGAAATGTGAGGTAAACAAATTTAATCCTACAGATAGAGAAATAAAACATTTAACAAAATATTAGAAAAATATGTGTTTCATTGTTTAAAGTATCGGAAATCCAGACAATAATAATAAAATATTATTATTAGGATTCCAAAGTCAATCGCTAAGAGACCAATGTTAATAAAAAATAGATTTCAAAAATTTCTTGAAAAATATGAAATTTCTATGAAAAAATTTAAATTCCCACACTTAGAAAATTTTTTGAAAATTTAACTCCAAACTCGAAACATGAAGGTACAAACTCGAATGAACTTGAGTGTTTCTCGGATGAGCTTGTATGAAACTCGAATTGAAGTGATAGCAAACTCAAATGACTTTTATGTGTTCTCGGATGAACATGCATCAAAGTCAAATTGAACTTGAAATTTCTCGAATGACTTTTGGACAAACTCGAATACCCAAGAAGTTTTCTCGAATAACATGTTGTTCGAGTTGAAAGAACTAACAAAAATTCCAAGTCCTTTTCTATCAAACTCGAATGACTCATGAAGTTTTCTCGAACACATCATGACCCAACTCGAATAAAACATGAGTTTTCTCGGGCAATGTTTCAACCAAGTTTGATGAAATTAAAATTTTCTGAGTCCAAACTTATCAAACTCGATTGAAACCTGAACTTTCCTCGAAAGGTTCTTTTTCAAACTCGATAAACACTAAGTGTGTTTTCGAGTACCTTGTTGTCCAACTCGATCAAAACCAGAAATTTATCGATTAACCCTTTGATCGAGTTTGAACATAAAAATTTTCTAAGTCCCATTTTATACTATGAAATTTCAAAAGATCAATTTCAGGGACATCTGAACCTAAACTTTTACACAACCCTACTCGAAAACACATATTGAACATTTTTCCTTTACTGGTGTTGTTTCAAAAACAACATTTAAATCGATTAAAATCCAATTTACAGTCGGTTCAAGAACTCGAAAAAGTTGAATCTTCAATTTGAAATTAAATGTCGTGTGTTTTGATATAGGACTTGAAATTTGATTTTCAAGTTCATATGATCATTATGAACAGTGACACACTTTCAATTTCAGATTATAAACACAAAATCATAAAAGCAGATATACACACACCGACCCACTAACAAACACACACAGTATATATTAAAGAACATAAAACTGAAAAATACAAAAATATTAACATACACACGATAAATACTTACAATTTTTATTTCTGAAATTCAAATCCAACTCAGAAAATCTGATTGCTTTGTGTTGAAGGAAAGTTGAGAGAAATTTTGGGAAGAAAATGAACAGTGCTCGGGAGTTGTAAAAGTGTAATTTGAATTCAAAATTCAAATTTATACTCAAATTTAAAATTTTGAAACCCGACCCACTTTTAAAACTTGAAATTCATTCTCTCGTTTTTCATTGAAGCCCATTAAACAAAATTTTCACACACAAAAAAATAGAACAAAATAACAAAACAAAAAAACAAAAAAAAATCCATAAAAAAAAATTCATCAACACAAAAAAATTTAACTATATTTTTATATATATAAAAAAATAAAATTGAACTAAAAAAATACTCCCCTTGAATTTTACAGTTATGCTCCCCCTCATATGTATATCACTTTAATGTGTGCTCTCCCTGCAATCAATCAGATAAAAAAAATCAGAATTGCAATCATCTATTAAAAATTTTCTTGTTTGCTCCCCCTGCACAAGATAATTCGATTTTGTTAAATCTCAGAAAAATTAAACACATCTAAATCACATGAGATTAACAACAATTTTATATCAAGTAAAAAATTGTAACAATAAAATTATATTGTGTAACTACTGAATGTTTAAATCTATCGATTCAACATACCCAATTTGTATACCAAAAGTTAAAGCGTATTTCATCTAACGCTTTGGTAAACAAATCAGCTAGTTGATATTCAGTAGGTACAAAATATAATTCTACATTACCATTTTCTACATGATCTTTAATGAAATGGCACCGAATGTCAATGTGCTTAGTTTTTCAGTGGATATTCATGTATTTTGATGTAATAGCATAACAATGTACCCTTTATACTTAACTTTTATTTTAGGCTTGTAATAATTACCTTAATTTCTTAATATTGTATAATTAATCTATTTTAGTTTATTGATTTATATTGCATTGCTTACGGGACCTTGCCTTTAAGACTTCTGTGAAACCAGGGTCTTACACTTACTGACTATTTGTGCTGATAAAAAGCATATATTCACATTCTAAGGGGGAGTAAGCTACTTGCCAAGGATATTTAAGAGGACTACATGATAATCACAGATCTCTTCATCACCATACGGGGAAGAATAATAAAGGCTTGAAGGTTTAAGAGATGATAGGAGGTAATCAGGGGGAGCAAAGCTAATATAAAGAATTGCATGTTTAGTTGAAGAATTAAGGGGGATGGATTATTTAGAGAAAGTTGAAGAGATTTTATGATGGCTCAAGTGTTCAAGAGTGTAACATCCGGCACTAAACCAGGTTAGCAACAAAGCCCTAATCTGTATTTGATAGTCAATTATAAGCTAATCAGTGGTCATTAGAAATTAATCAAGTGATTAACAAGGTTTATTAGAAAATTCAACTCAATTAGAATCAAATTCATCGGTGCGATGAATCAGGAAATCAATTAATCCGATCAATTTACGATATGAGGGATTAATTCAACTAAGTACATAATTAAATTATGATTAGTAACACTAATCATACACTAATACAATTACTTAACCTTAATTATGCAAGACTAAAACAATTCATTAAAACAATGCATTCAAAAGTATTTTTGAATTTACAAGAAAAGGAAAATACAAGAATACTTTTTAAATACATTTATACAAAAAAAATACACTATAATTATGGCCTTTAGGCCGGCCATATAGGAGGTACAAACCTCCATATTTTATTTTGAATAACCATGCTCAATCTCAATCAAATCTCCTTCACACCATCTCCCTTTCATTTCACTTAAAGATCACACTCAACCTCCATATCTTTGCATCATTTCAAAGATCTCTTTTTCTCTATAAATAGAGGTTCTCATCTTCATAATCTTCACACCAAAAATCTCTTCTCTTCTCTCTAGCATCCGGCCATACAACACACACACACTACACACAATTTTCTTTCAAGTGTTCTTCATGTTATGCAAGTGTTCTTGGTGAATTCCTTCAAGATCCAACATTCTTCACACTTGCATTCTTAAATTTCATCAAAGTAAGTAAATACTAACTTATATCATCTTATATTTATGTTTATATAAGTCTTGCATAGTATATATAATCACCTACAACAACAAGTTTCATAAAAACTAAAGTTTATATGTTTCTAGTTTTTATTTTTAAGTTGTTTCTTTAAATGTGTTTATGAATATATGAACACATTATAAAAGTGTTAATATTATGAAAACATGTGATATATATGTGTTTTTATAACTATTATGACTTTTATACAAGTAGTCTTTGAATAAACAACAAGAATCATAAGTTGTTTCAAGTTTATAAACTACGGAATTTCGGCAGAAAATTTATATCGACTTTGAAAAATCATAACTAATTCATAACTCAACGAAATGAGTTGATTCTTGTCTCAAAAGTTAGATCTATGTCTTAACTATAGATCTGTAATTTTTCATAATTTATTTTGAAGTTTAAGACCTCCAGAAATTATTTGGGAAACCGAAAGTTTGACAGCTCAAAAATGGCCAACATAGCGTTTTTAACGAGCTTTTTCACCAACCTAAACATCTCGAAAAATGGTTGTTCTTGATTCTAAAAATCCTTTGTATATAGTAGTTTAATGTCCTAGAAAACCAAAGTCTAAAACATTTTGGAGCTTGGTCAAAAACAGCCTCAAAGTAGGCCGAAAAACCTCCGAAAAAGCTGGAAAATTATATATATATATAAACTTGACGTTTTAAGCGAATTTTATTTATAAACTTGTAATGTTGGGTGATTTAAGACATAAAAATCTATAAATATGTATATATCACTATATATTAGAGATATTAAGTCCTTATTATCATTTAGGACCCGTTTAATCTCGCTCGGTGCATCATCCGTCACTTTACGCTAAAAGTTTTTCACGTTAGATTTTTGTCATCGCAATTCCTGTGAGTTCTCATAGCCCCTATTTTCACACTGTTATGTTTTGGGGATGAAATACATGCTTCGTTTTTATATGGACACGGAAATATTTTCATTTCTATTATGTATTACACATTGGGTTCCATTAGCTCTGATATCATGAACCGTTAATTGCATTTATTTGTAAGCGCGAATATATTGTGGATAGATCTATTGGGAGTCATGTCCCCCACTCGGGTTAGTTGGATTGGCTAACAGCGGGTGCATACATATTCAACAAACGGTATTACGTATGGGAATACTGCACAGGGCAAACTCATTTTAAATTAAGCTTCGGTTGCATGATGGTTTATATGTAATACATAACAAGGAATTTATGATTTTATAAATTCAACCTCTATTATTATTGTCCATACAAGTCAGATTTATGTGTAAACCTATGAGCTCACCAACAACTTTTGTTGACGTATTTTAGCGTGTATTTTCAGGAAATTAAGGCAAGTATGCATCGGACGTATTTTACTTTCAAGCTTCCGCATCCATGGAGTCGCATGCATATTCAATTTAACGGAGATTTAGCTGCATTATTTTAGATATTTTAATTATGTAATTAAATCTCTGTAATTGTGCGAACTTCATTTCTCATATCTGACTATGTAAACAGTACTATGCTTTAAAGCTTTAACGATGTATTTTAAAAACGTCCATATAGTGGTCGTTCATTATGATTATGGTTACGCTTCCGCACTCGTCACGCCTCGCTGCCAACCGGGGTAGCAGGGTGTGACAAAGAGTTTAAAGAGTTTCAAAGCTTCAACTGTTTCAAGTTCAAAGCTTAAAGAAGAAAATATTATGCTATCTATCTGAAGCTTATTCAAATTGAAGTTTATTATCATGATTCTCAAAGTGACGGAAGTTCTAAGCCAACTTTTGTTTTCATCAAAGATGAAGACCAAAAAAGTTTAGTTGAATGTATTCATTATTGAGGAATCCTCGAAAGTTGTTCATTTCTACAACAAATAACATCAAAATGGGAGATTGTTCAAAAAAAGATTAAACTTATTTTGAAGAAATCATACTCGATCACAAAGGAGAAGATTATTAGACTTTATTAATTATAATCAAGTATGAGACTTTATTTGTATTTATTTAATAGTTAATAGGTTAGTTTGTACGAGCTTTAATAGATGACTCCACATGGTTTGGTCTATTAGGGTTTTATTAGTTTATCTATAAATAGGGTTATTTGGGTTTTAGTGTGAGAGAATCAAGGTGAATGGAACGTGTGTGGCTGTCGTGCACTCGTGCTTAGAGAGAATCCTTCCAGTTCTTCATTCAATGTTTAATATTATTCGACTATTGGTATTAATTTTCATTCATAATCTTTATTACATATTGTTTGATTTATTGTGTTGCTTGATTATTTGGAACTAACAAATTGAGAACACAATCGAACAAAAATCTTGAATAAATTAAACACATGATGAACACAATCGAACAAAACTGAGACATACACAATCGATACTTAGAGCAAAATCGTATAATCAGAGAAACCAAGAGAATAAGAACGATTAGATCTAAAAAACAATGGTTGCGTTTAGTTACCGAAAATTTTCAAAATTTCCATCTCACTTTTAAAAAAAAATGAAAACTTGTTTACTTAACAACAACTTCATAGATTTTCATTTCACTTTTTAAAATACTACTTTCATATTCTCTCTCTTAATTTTCCAATTATCTACCCTATATTTCTTTATAATACCCTCTTTCTCTCTCTTACTTTTCTATCACGATTCAATTTTTTTATTTTATTCACTCCTCTTATTTTTCTTAAAACTAAAACTTCATCATATAAACAAGTTTTCATATTTCATGGAAACCCTTGTTTTTTTTTTCTAAAAACTATAATTTAAAGACTAAAATTGAAAAATGGTTAGTTTTCGTTGACTACACGCAGAATAGCGAAGAACATGTCTGAAGAGCAATCCGAAGAACAATTGAAGAGCAGAGAAGGCGAGAGTGATAGTGGGCGGAGGAAAGCGGAAAGTGGAGGATGTTCGACGGAGGAAGACCAGCAACATTTGGAATCAGGAACTCCACGACTTTCGAAAGAAAACTAGGAATAAAAATTACAAAATTTTGAAATAAAAAATAATTTT
This sequence comes from Centrapalus pauciflorus, assembly GCA_020465985.1. Lineage (NCBI taxonomy): Eukaryota > Viridiplantae > Streptophyta > Magnoliopsida > Asterales > Asteraceae > Centrapalus > Centrapalus pauciflorus. The sequence goes on from JAANYP010000222.1 coordinate 53,182, forward strand.
TTTCAAAAAGTGAAAGAAATAAACGATGAAAAGTATTCGGTAGAAGAATCAAAATTTTGATATATTTTTATTATTGGAAAAAATATAAACAAGTTGTTACGACATGCTAAACCGGTTTGCAAGTCACACGTATAAATGGTGAAACATATAAATTTAAGAGTAAATTACATAAATATTCCCCGTGGTTTGTTTGAAATTATGATTTTCGTCCCTAAAATATTTTATTACACCAATAGTCCCTAAAATCAAAACTTTGCACTCCAATAGTCCTTGCTCCCGTTGAAACTAATGACCATCTGTTAGTTTATTAAATATGACATTATTACCCTTTTAGAAAATTGCAACTATGGTCCCTCAAAGCTTTTATCACCAAAATTCATGAGAATTTTAATAAATATTATTTTATTAACTCTTTTAATTAAAAATGAAAAATTTCTAGGTTATAATTTCATATTTGTATTATCATTTATTAGTATTTTTTACATTTATATTTATTATTTTTCATCCATGACTAATTCATTTCATTAAAATAACTTGTTTTTACATTATTAAAATTTAGTTTGTTCATTATTTTATGATTTTTATCTATTACACTAACAATGGTCACACGTTGAATATGTGTTGCATATCATATTTGATTTATTATAGTTGTGAATTCTAATGTAATATTCCTTTAATTAATTATCTAAAAAATTCAAAAGAAATCCATAAAAATTTATAAAATAAATCTAGAGAAATAATTTTATGAAAACACAAACATGGAAAGAAATATGTTTTGATCCATCCTTAAACAAAATCTAAATAGAATATTAAAATTTTGACATAACATCTTCAAATATTACAAAAAAAGTAACCAAGAATATTTAGTGAAAAACATTGACAAATAATATCAAAAGTTATGAGTTCGTGTTCTTTAGTTTCAAATTTTAGTTCTGATTTGAGTTTTTTCAGTTTTTGTTCAGATTTTTTGTTTTAAGCAAGTTTTATGAGGTTCGTATATTGTTGTATAATGCATAGCTATGCATTTTTAATTAGTAAATATGTTTCAAATAATTATAAGATGAACGATATTAAATAAATATCTACAACTAGTTATAGAAATAATTCAAAAATATTATATCATATACACAATTAATTTACACCTTGAGTTTTAATAGATGTATAATTACTTAGAATAAATTAAAATATTATAAATATATGAGTGAATAGTAAATATTAAAAATTTATCTATAGATATTCGATGTATCTAGTTTTCATAGAAATTTCAAACATTTATTATATAAGTTCGATATTTTCTTCTAAATTTATGTTGAATTTTTTATGGATCAAAATTATATTTATTTTCATATTTTCTGTTTTATAGATGTAGTTTTTCATTAAATTTGATTTGTTTTAAGATTTATTGTAACTTTTTTAGATTTGTTTAAAAAAAATAAAATTATAATAAATCAATCATGATATGTAGCAGTGTGGAAGCATATTTATAGAAAATGATTAATTAATCTAAAACTAAATACTAATGGCATTTATAAAAATCAAAATGATAAGGTGATAAAAACCAGAGTATAATGCAAAAACTTGAATTACATTATAATGGTATTCGTGAAATGAAATTAAAGTCGTCAAAATGTAAGAAATAAAAAACTAAATAAATACAAAAGATAATTAAAATTTTATGCATTTTTTATTAATTAAATAATAATAATAATAACAACAATAATAATAATAATAGAAGAAGAAGAAAGTTTTGAGGACCATTTATGCATTTTCATAAAGGGTAAACTTGTCAATTTTAATAATTTAACATATGGGTGGTGTTAAAGTTAACGGACATAGGGACCTTACGCGTGCAAGGTTTCAATTTTAAGGACTATTGGTGTAATAAAATTCTTTGAGGGATGAAAATCATAATTTTAAGCAAACTATAGTATGTAATTTACTCTAAATTTAATATTATTATAAAAAATTTTGAACAAAGAAGACGTAGAACTAATTTGGAGTTTCGGCATGTCATCTCCACACCTAGAACATATATAAAATTAAAGAGTAAAGGACATTTTAGGTCCTTGTGGTTTGATGGTTTACCCGGATTCAGTCCCTTAACATTAATAAGGTCAAATTTTATCCCTGTTTTGCTAATTTTGTGCCTTTTTAGTCCCTCGTCCGTTAAACTTAACGACACAACCGTTAAATTTGTAAGAATGACATTTTTACCCTTTTCATTGAGACGCTTTTAGTCCCCATGGTTTTATTATTTACCCATTTATAGTCCAACATTTATTTTATTTTATTTTATCTTTATAATTATATTATTTATAGATATACTTAATTTATTATAAACACACTTATTTTATTTATAAATATACTTAAATTTAAATATTTTATTTACATTTACTATTGTTCGTATTTTATTTAAAATTTAACTTTTATTTTAATTAATATTATATATTTTCTTTACTAATTTATTTAAAATTCATCTTCTTTATTAATTTTAGTTTTTATAATATTATTGTTGACATTTATATACGTAATTTTGTTAGTTGTGTATAAGTAGATATAATACCGTAGATATTTTTCCTCTCCAAAGTCACTATTTCTTCAAATATCTTCCAACCTAATCAATACCGACACATAAATTATATACATATGTGAATATACTTGAAGAAATAATGACATTGAAAGATACTTGAAAATATTATATATATATATATATATATATATATATATATATATATATATATGTAGGTCCCGAGAGGTTCCCAAAGTATATAGCTTTAAGCTGTAGAGGGGGGTGAATACAGCTATTTAAAAACTACACACTATTTTCTCAATGTTTGTATGTATTATCAACAAATTGTTAATTACAAACAAGCTTGAATGCAGAAATGTTCAAGCTGAGATGACAGATACAACAGTATGTTCACTAGTCTAAGACAGACTCAAACTAGTTTACAATGAATACACTCACTAAGAAGCACTCACTGTGTTTACAAAACTTAGAGGAACAGCTTATGTAGAACAGCTTAGACACAAAGAAACTGTATTACACAATCAGACTTGCATGCATGAAAAACACACTTGCACGTTCACTCTTGGTTTCAGCACTTAGCTTATTTTGGCTTGCATCTTCTTTCTGACCTTAGAAGCTTCCTTTTATACTCTCTCAGAGGATCTAAGAGAAACTTCTTCATTGTACGGAATGAAAAAGGAGAAGTCTTGTTTGAAAAGACAACATAACTTTTCTGCACTAGTCTGAAAAGCAGACTTGTCTTCATATGTGCAGAACTTTTGTCTTTTCACTTTGTCTACTGTTGCATTGCCTTTAACTAATTTAGGAATGTCAACTTTGCGTCTTTCTTCCTTGTAAAGGCCTTTTTTGATATAAGAAAAAGGTCTGTCACCCTTTTTCAAATATCCTTTTGTCTTCATGTTGCAGAACAGCGTGGGCAGGTTGAGCAGTTCTGTTTTCCACTTTGTCTTCGACTTTGTAAACTGATCTTGTAGTAAAAAACAATACATGATGACTTGGAAACGTATTCCATAAAGTGTTTAGCCTGTTCACAAAGAACAGGTTCTGTTCACAAAGAACAGAACACTTGAAAAGTGCCCAAGCTGCTCACCAGTGTAGAGCAGCGTAGACAGTTTATGTCCAGCCTGTTCAGCAGATAGAGCAGCTTGGACAAACTGTCTTAGTTGCAACACATGCAACATATAGAACAGCTTTAGACTGATATTGCAAATCATTTTCAGGTTTCAGTAAGGCATATAACAGGCCTTAATTTCAACCTTCAAATGCATCAACAGGTTTGATTATAAATCTCCCCCTCAGATGTAGAACAGGTTTGACTGAGGCCTTTTTGTGCCTAACAATCTCCCCCTATTTGCAATAACCAGTCTAAGCTGGTCTTATCAAAAATCACTATATATTTTTGCAGTACATTTTGCTGAATTGAAATTACAACATCACAGTAAAGTAAAAGATCAGTTTATATATACACTGATTCTTGATTACATACAACAACACATGTTTTTACAAGAGTACAACTAATGTACTAAAGTATTTTACAACTAATGTAAAAGAAAAGATTACAACTTATGTAATGATGTACAACTAATGTACAAGATGTACAACTAATGTACAAAAGTATTTGGACTGTTTGTGTTGGGAGCAGATAATGGCAAGCCTGTCCAACTGATGGACAGCTTCCATTCTTCACCTACCCAGACGGTAGATGGACTTCACTCCATTGGAGGGGGACCCTGGAACATCTTTTCCAGCTCATATCTTGTATCCTCAAGTTCCTCAACTTCACTTCTGATGACCATGAACTTGGGATCATTGAGCTCACCTCTTTCATAGAAGCCTCTGAGCTGATCCCAGACGGCTGCTCTCCATTTGCTAGACTGCCTAAATGAAACTGCAAGTCTGAAGGCGGCAAGTTGTCTCAGATCAACTTTGTACAGCTCTGAGGCTCTTTGGAAGCACTTCTTCTGAGTTAGGGGATCTACAAAAAAATGCCCCCAGCTCAGGTTCTTCAATAATCTTGCCATCCTCAAACTCTATTCCTTTAGGCAGGCTATGATCAACTCCTTTCATTTCAATGGCATAGTCGCCCTGTTCAATCAGTGTAAGGAGTAGCTCCATCTCTGTGTCCTTCCTTGTCCTCCTGGCCTTTATTTTTGGATGTGTCACAAAGACACATTCACTAACTTCCTTAGATATCAGGCCAAGATCCTTTACTCTTTCCATCAACTTCTTGACATATGCCCTGATTTCTTTAGCAGTTTCAGACTTTGATTCACTCAGGGCAACTGCCAGCTCAATCCACTCCCTGTATCCCATCTGTGCTACATCAGTGTGGTCATAAGTTTCCAATTCTGGGCCTGTTGCACCCATCCTTATTATTTTAAGCTTCCACTAACTGCCTTTCCTTGATACAGGGACAGCTTTGACAATTGCTTCCTTGGCTAGCCTTCTTTCAGCAACATCATGAAACTTTTTCTTAGCCAAGTTGTCAAAGTGGTATTGAGCTCTTGCATGAGGTACTGTTGATTTGGTCATAGAGACCTGAGTACCTTTCTCTACTTCCTTCTCTTTCTCGCCTGCTGATTGTCTAGCAGCTTCCATTATTTTCTTTTGCACCTCCAAGGTAGACATTTTAATTTTCTTTGCTTCTTGGAGAGCAAAAGATTTAGCATCTTTGGCAGATTCCTCTTCTTTTCTTATAACCTCCAGGGCTTGAAGATGTTCTTCTCTAAACTCAAAATATTTGTGCATAGGAAGACCCATCTCTTTGGCCTTGGCCTTGTGGAATCTGATTTCAGTTTCTTTCTGCTGCATGGAATCATCAGCTGCCTTTTCTTTTCCTTTAGCTGCTGCTGTAGTGACAACAGCCTCAGGAATTTCCTCTTCTTCTTCTTCTTCTTCAGTTAGAATTAAGTGCCTTCTTTTACTGCTAGGCCTGTCCTCAGGAATGACTTCCTCCCCCTTAGACTGAGCAGGGTTTGGAGAGACAGCCTGAGTAGGCAGAGCAGCTTGAGAGGCACCTTCAGCTGTACCTGTAAAAACATCTGCTGGCTGATCAGTGTGAGTTGCAGACACTGGTATCTCCTTAGGAGAAGAAGTTTTCTCCCCCTTAGACTTAGTCTTCGAGGCAGATGACTTCTCCCCCTTTGAAGGAGATGAAGCAGCGACTTCAACACCTGGTCTGCCTGAAGACACAAAGTCAGCAGGCTTGCCAGCAGGTTTAGTAGAAGGTTTAGGACCAACAAGGCTAGTCACTAAGAAAGCCAAGTTATCCTTCACCTCTGTAAGCTGGGAAAGACAGGTCTGAAGAGAAGAGGAGTGGGAATCAGCAAGGGTTGTAAGCTTAACAATATTGTCCCTGTCAGACGCTGTGAACAGCAGAGTTTGCAGCTGTGCAAGATGAAGTTCTAGAGAATCTTGCACATCAGCAAGATCTGATGACACAGAGTTTGAAAGGGAGCCAATTAGAGTTTGTAAGCTAGCCAGAGTGGCTGGAAGAGTAGAGGTGCAAGAAGTGAGAAGTGATGACAGCTGTTGGGAAATTGCTGTCATTGAGGACACAGAGTCCTGCTGTATGGAAAGAATAGAGGAGAGGGAGGTGGACACATCTTGCAGCTGAGCAGTGAGTGCTAACAGCTGTGGAGAGTGATCAGGCTGTGGAGTGGTAGGGAAAGAGGCCTTGAACGAATCAAAGAACCCCTGAAGCTGTGCAGACACAGAGTCTGAGATGATGGAGGGTAGAGAGTTCATGGAGGTTTCCAAAGAACCAACTTCGTTGGACAGCAAAGAAATCTGATCCTTTAAAGGCAGGTCTTTGGGAGATGGAGGTGTATGGGTAGATTGTTTTGAGTGGGTAGATGGAGAAGATGATGATGAGGCTGGTGTTTGAGGATGAGAGGGAGAGGGTAGAGAAACTTTTGATAGAAGCTCCATAGCCTGGGCAAAAGTAATATGGCCCAGCTTGGAGGGGTCAAGGGGTCCTTCAGCAGCGGCTGTAGCTGCATCACCAGGAGAAGGGGTTGATGTTGAGGGCCTTTCAGATGCTGCTTGTGCTGCAACATCCTCATGAAGACCAGTGGTGGTTCCCTCTGCAGTGCCTTGGTTTAAAAGCACCTCATCATTGGGAGATGGGATATGCATTTCAACATCAGCAGTGGTGAAACCTGCTGATGGAGTTTGCATGGAGGGAGCAGCCTCACCAGAGGGATGGTGTGATCCCTGAGGTTCATCAGCTTGGGTTGTTGGTCCCTCAGCAGCTGTTTGGTGTAGAACAGCTGTATCATGGGGAGCAGAAGTTTGAGGCTGAGCTGCTGATTGGTCTATATCAGCAGCGTGGGCACCTCGTGCAGACTCAGGGTGTGAGGAGATATGAGTGGGGGACATAGTGGACACAGTATGGAGTGGAGAGGACTCCTGTCTTTCAATATCCTCAGCCTGTTGGGAGGCTGGGATAGTTGATGTAGGTATCTCCATTTGTACAACTGGTTCCTGTTGGGAGGAACCAGAGGGTCTAGGCTGACTCTGGGTAGACTCAGATTGGAGTGAAGCAGGCTCCAAATGAGCTGAACCTTCTCCCAAAATAGGAGAGGCAGCAGGGATTGCTTCTTTTTCAACTGAACCCTGTTGAGAGGGAACAGAGGAGGTGGTTGGTTTAGCTGATTTCTTTTTGGAGATAGATTTTCTGTGATAGAGGATGGATGGAGTGGGTGATTGTGGAGAGGGGAGAGGATCTGTTTGGACAGGGTGTGAGACTGGGTCAGGAACAGTGGGGCTGGCCTGTTCCATAGTCTCTTGTGCCACAGAGGCACCAACCATAAAGGCTTCAGGCTTAACAAATGAACCAGGGTGAGGAGCCTGCTCCTCCTCAGCCACAGAGGCTAAAGGAACAGACTCAGGCTGAGCTGTTTTGGCCTTCTTTTTCACAGGCCCAGCTTCAGTTGCCAGGGTCCTTTTAACAAGCTTGGACCTAACTTTGAATTTTGTTACGGGAGCAGCAGCTTCTGGATCCACCCTCACAGTAGAGGGTCCTTCCACCAAACCTAACAGCCTCCTCATTGGTGTGGATAGAGGAGGCTCATTTTGCAGGACTGGAGTATAGAAAACTCTATTCCCTATAACTGGGAATGCAGCAGTCTTAAGTAGAGGCTGAGAGTTATAGATATGCTCACCACAAACGTGTCTGAAGATGAGGCTCAGAAACCTGGGATATCGAACAGCAGCTGGTCTTGACTCTTACTGCACCAGGTTCCTCAAATTTACAAAAATCCATTTGGCCATGTCCATGGTAGTTCCATCCACAAGCTGCAGAACTACAGGGATTTCATCACGGCTCAGTTGGTCAAAGGAACCAACTTTGCTGCTGAAACACATCACCACAGAGGCGAATAAGAAGCTGTAGGTAGGAGAGAGGTCCTTCCTGAACAGTGTTGCTCCAACTTTTGGTTCTGCTACACCACAGAAGTGCAGCAGATTCTTCATCTGTTCATCTTCAGGCTGTGGTCGATCATATTGTTCAACCACAGGGAGTCGAAGAACTTCCCTGAGCAGATGAGTGTTGATCTCAATGGTCTGAGTCCCATTGAGTATGGTGCCCTTGATGACTTTGGTTTCTGGGATGTAGGCACAGGTATACCAGAACTCATACACCATCTCCTGGTACAGGACACCAGGAGATGCAGTCATCGCGTGGTTCAACGGATGAACTTTCAGAAACTCCACCATTTGGTCATAACCTTTTCCCACATAGTTTTTGGGAATGGTTAGGTTAGCAATGTAGTTGGTGGGCTTGATGGTCAGCATTGTGGTGACTGACGAGTGTTTAACAACATCATCACCAACAAATACTGGAAGAAAGGGATTAGGTCGGTAAGCCATTTGGAAATTTTGAGGTTTGAAGAAGCGAAAGACACTTAGTCGATTTTTAGGGTTCTTGAGGATTTCTGGAAATGATGAGGAAGACGAAGATGAAACAGTATTTAGGTATTTATAGGATTTGAATAGTCGTGTGTATGAGAGAGAAAAGATTTGGGCGGTTTGATTTGAAATGTTGGTTAACGGAAAACGGAACGGTTGTCCATGTCAGAACATTTGTCAGACCACTTGACCTTTTTAATCACTAACACACGAAATCCACATTATCCGCAGTAATTAAGTTAAATAAAAACATAATTTAAGTAACTTAATTGTTAAGAAAGGTAATTAAACTTTTGGTCTACGCTGTCGGTCAAACCTATGATGAGCAGGGTCAACACAAGTTATTCAATCTTCAAGCTGTTCTTCCTTCAAACTGTGCCTTCAGCCTGTTCTCTTTTGTGAGAACAGGTTGTGTTCAAGAGTGGAACAGGTTACAAGTCAAAGGCTTGTAAGACAGTGTGAAGGAATGAACAGGTTGAGGATTGGACCATCAGAGCAGGCTGGACTCACAACTTGTTGTTCAGCCTGTTCTATGCTCAAGCTGTTCAAGTTTTTCAGAAAAATGGCTAAGTACAGAACACGCATAGCCTGTTCTGTCTAAGCTGTTCTGAGAGACTTGAGCAGTGTGAGACATATAGCTTCATAGACCTGAGATAACACTTAGTCACTTTTATTTAACATGCCCAGCTTGCTGACAAGGTAATTAAATCTTGTTTCATCCAGAGGTTTGGTGAAAATGTCTGCAAGCTGTTCATTTGTGGAAATAAAACTTACTTCCACATTACCTTTTTGAATATGATCCCTGATGAAGTGATGTCTGACTTCAATATGCTTTGTTCTTGAATGAAATACTGGATTGTTGGAGATGGCTATGGCACTTGTGTTATCACACAGAATAGGAGTTTTCCTATACACAAGGCCATAGTCTTCAAGCTGATGCTGCATCCACAGAATCTGCCCACAGCAGCTTCCAGCAGCAATGTACTCAGCTTCAGCAGTAGAAGTGGACACTGAGTTCTGCTTCTTGCTACTCCAACTGATCAACTTTCCACCAAGGAGTTGACATCCACCTGTTGTGCTTTTCCTATCTAACCTGCAGCCTGCAAAATCAGAATCTGAATAGCCTGTTAGTTCAAGGCTTGAGTCTTTGGGATACCAAAGACCTAAACCTGGTGTACCCTTCAGGTATCTGAAGATTCTTTTAACAGCAGCTAGATGAGATTCCTTTGGATCAGCTTGGAACCTAGCACACAGACAGGTGGCAAACATAATATCAGGTCTACTAGCAGTTAAGTATAGCAAGCTCCCAATCATGCCTCTGTAAGCTGTTACTGAAACAGCTTTGCCACTAGCATCAGCATCCAATTTTAACCTGTAGGAGAACTTTGATCAAATTTGAACTTTTTCAATAGATCTAAAGTGTACTTTCTTTGATTTATAAAAATTCCAGTTGAGGTTTGTTTAACCTGTAGTCCTAAAAAGAAAGTAAGTTCTCCCATCATACTCATTTCATACTTGGATTTCATGAGTAATGAAAAATTCTTGCACAGCTGCTCATTAGTAGAACCAAATATTATATCATCCACATAAATTTGAACAAGCATAATGTCAGATTTCACTTTCTTTATGAACAGTGTAGTATCCACTTTACCTCTGGAATACCCATTGCTCATAAGGAACTCAGTAAGAGTGTCATACCAGGCTCTAGGGGCTTGTTTGAGACCATAGAGAGCTTTGTCCAACTTATAGACAAAACCTGGATGTTGTTCATTTTCAAAACCTGGAGGCTGCTTGACATAAACTTCTTCTTGCAACTTCCCATTTAAAAATGCACTCTTCACATCCATTTGAAATACCTTAATGCTCTTATGAGCAGCGTAGGCTAGATACAAACGAATTGCTTCTAGCCTGGCCACTGGAGCAAATGTTTCATCATAATCAATTCATTCCTCCTGTCTGTAGCCCTGAGCAACCAGTCTTGCCTTATTTCTAATGACATGACCTTGCTCATCCATCTTATTCCTGAAAACCCATTTAGTGCCAATTATAGTTTTACCTTTAGGAGCAGGGACCAACTTCGATACCTTGTTTCTCTCAAACTGATTGAGCTTTTCTTGCATGGCAGTGATCCAATTGGCATCTTTTAATGCTTCATCAACCTTCTTTGGCTCCATTAGTGAAACAAAGCTAGAGAACATACAAAAGTTCCCTAAGCTGTCCCACCGTGTTTGTATCCCTTTGTTGATCACCAATTATTTGATCATTGGGGTGACACCTGATCCACTTAGGATCATTTTTCAATGATGATTCTCCTGAGTTGTTAACATCTTCAGCAGGTCCTGTTGAACAGTTCTCAAGATTTTCAGACACACTGATGTCTTGAGCCTGTTCAGTTGTTGAACATGTCCGACCACTGCTGAACATATCAGCAGAGGAACTGGGAAAGTCAGCATTGATAGGTTCTGGACATGCAGTTGTAATTAAGTCAGTACATTTATTCACACAGGATGTATTGACATAATCATCATCATGTCCATCATGGTTAACAGGTTCCACACAGGGTGTAGTGGAAGCTTTTGAGTCCTCTTCATTGTTTGAATGCATCAGATCATCAAAGTTAAGTTCTCCTGAAACTAATTCAGGAACAGCTTTGGTGGAAGCATTCTTGGACTCTTCAAAGGTGACATTGATAGATTCATCTATCACCTTTCTTTTGTTGTTGTATACTCTGTAGGCTTTGGAGATAGCAGAGTAGCCAACAAACACACCTTCATCAGCTTTAGGTTCAAACTTTGACAGCTGGTCCCTTTGATTCAGAATGAAACAGGGACATCCAAACACATGGAAATAACTAACATTTGGCTTCCTCCCTTTGAGCAGCTCATATTTCACCACTAAGGATCTGTTTTGGGTGAAGCAGGCAGTGTTAACAGCTTCAGCCCAAAATGATGAAGGTAAACCTGATGCACACAGCATGGTTCTGGCAGCTTCAATGAGAGTTCGGTTTCTCCTTTCAGCAACTCCATTTTGTTGAGGAGTTCTTACAGCTGAAAAGTTTTGAGTGATTCCTTTCTCTTCACAGAAGTCTTCAAGAGTACTGTTTCTGAACTCAGTACCATGATCACTTCTAAGCTGCTTTACTTGGGCAGAGTTCAGCATTTCCATCTTTTTGACAAATCCAATAATCTCTCTAGCAGCCTCTCCTTTGCTCTTTAGAAAGATCACCCATGTGTACCTGGAGAACTCATCAACCATTACAAGAGTGTATCTTCTTCCTCCTAGACTTGGGACATTAACAGGTCCAAACAAGTCCATATGGATTAAGAAGAGTGGAGTATCAATAGAGAAATTATGTTTGGATTTAAAAGATGTTTTCCTCTGCTTGCCTTTCTCACAAGCTGTGCATAATCTATCCTTAGCAAAAGTCATAGAAGGCAAACCTGTCACCAAC
>JAANYP010000223.1:0-42500 GCA_020465985.1 Centrapalus pauciflorus
TGATTATATATATATATATATATATATATATATATATATATATATATATATATATATATATATTTACATCATCCATATATATGATCGGCTATAACATTATATGAATAATAACTACTTGTTACGATTCAACATAAGTCATTATAACATGTTATGACATTAAACAAAAGTACTTGTGAATGTCAAATGTGGCCCGTTATAACTTATTATAGACGGATAAGAATCACTAATGTTAAATAACGTAAAATGTAACCTATTATAACTTGTTATAACCTAGATGATTAATAAGCATTTGTTAATGTCCTATGTGGTCCATTATAACAGGTTATATGACATAATAGGAACAACTACCATTTGTTAAGGGCCAACAAGACTTGTTACAACCTGATATTAACACTAATAAATGTTAAGGTCCAACATGTTTCATTTAAATGAACAATACCTATTATAACTTGTTACGAATTTAAATGAACAATTAGTTGTTGTCAAGGCCCAACATGACCCATTATAATATGTTATGACGTAAATCAGTTTATTATAAACTGATAAGAACCACTAATGTTGGTTAACATCTGATGACCCTTTTATAACATGTTCAAATTACGTACATGAAAAATAATTACTTGTTAAGGCTCAATATGACTCATTTAAACTGATAGTAAAAACTAATGTTTGTTAAGGTCCAACATGATCCGTTATAACTTGTTATGATACTGAGTGCACACTGAAGGCAATTGCAATCAGCTAATAATGCTATCAAACGTGAAATCGATCAACTAATCAACTGTTTCACTAAAACATAGTGTATAATACAGCAAGTCAGCAACTGTTTTTTGGGTAATCAATTTATGGCGTTATATGTTTTATTTTCTTAGTTAATTTATGCAACACCTTAATTAATTTCTTTTTCTTCTCGATATATAAAAAGGTTGGCGAATTAAAGTGAGATCCTATGGAATATACATATATGTTAGAGTTCACATTGGTGAATTGATACAAACATAGAATGAAACTTATCACAAATATAATACACTAATAGGTTGACCTTGTTTGTATCCATTATGTGACTTAAATGCATCTTATAGGCTTACTTAAATTAATTATAGCTACTAATAGGTTGACCCTGTTTCACAAGGAGTTTTGTGGCGCGATGTTCTTCGAGCAAATGCCCGAAAGGAATTCGAAGAGGCTCGACTGAGAAAGATCCGGAAATCATAACTCGGTTACTTTTTGGTGGGCACGATGCTATGCAAGCTGCTCTTGATAAATTGGTTGAAAAGCATAGGCAGTAGATTGCTAAGGAAAATGCAGACCATGGTTGTCGAGTGTCGATGATACCGGTAAGAATTTTAATTTTTGTAAGAATATGTATCAACTATAAGTATCAGATAATTGATACTACTATAAAAACTAAAAAACGTTTATCTGTAGTCTTAAATGTTGAAATTTAAGTCCATCCATTTTCTTTAATCTTATTGCAACCATTCAATTTAAACTGCACTCTCAATAAATACCCCACTAGGCCATCCAAGTTTCACCTTTTACTTTGTTTTTGTGGATTGAGACACTTAACTGTTATCCTATTGTATTTTCATTATGTCATGTGTTATACTTTAGATGGACTCAAGTGCTAAGTATCTTTAGTATTATATAGCCGCTTTGCGCAAGGACAAGACAACTTATGTGGAAATAAATCGGGTGCATCTTTCCATGTTATATATTTTCGTAGTTTGGATCTTTTATCTTTATGGATGGTTAATGTATTACAATATTTTTATGGTTTGGTAGATCTATTATTCAACAAGTAACTCTGTATTCTGTGCTTACTTGCATACATGGTTACAATTCCCTTTAAAACGTGTCTTGTTAAGTTTGTATGTATTTTTTTTTATGGATTACAATATTTCTTTAAATACATAGTTTAAGGCGAGATGTGTTCATTACATTTAAAGTAGCTTACAATATATACACAAACAAATGTGATGCTTTCATGTTGTTTTAAGATATTTACTCAGTACATATAGCTAAATATGAAATGAAGTTTATAATACTAACTAATGCTTTTATATTATGTAGGGTACATGAAAATGTCAGCCGAATTACGTTGAGTTTTGAAGATGTGGTAGCATTGCTAGTCTTCTTTCTTATGTTAGTATATAACTAAAATTTAGAAACATGTAATAAAAATTATATTGGTGCCTTGGTGGTGTTTTATGGTTGTTTACGAAGATGATTCAATATTAGAACGAAATTTGTTTGTTTTGTAAAGAATGATTATATTCTATTGTTTAATGATTTTCATATCAAATTGGAATATATGAAATTGATTTGTAATGAAAACTATAGGAATTAATGAAAACTAGGCACAATTGTTGATTTAGAAATACATGAAATAATTAAAAAATAGGTAATAAAATTTATTAGAACATGCATTTATCCCTCGGTAATCCCTCAAAAATTCGTCAGTAATCTCTCGGAAAGCTATCGGTATGCCGTCGGTAAATAACCATTGGTAAACCATCGGTAACTTATTTCCTCGGAAATTCGTCGGTAAATTAGTCCCTCGCTAATCTGTCGGTAAGTGTCGTCGGTAATCCGTCGGTAAATGCACCTTCGGTAATCCGTCGGTAAAATAATTCTGTCGGTAAATCCGTCGGTAATACATGTTACCGACCAGAATTTAGTAACCGATCTTGGCCCTCGGTAAGCCGTCGGTAAATCCGAATTCTGAGGGATTACCGACGGATCGGTCCCTCGGTAATACTGATTTTTCTTGTAGTGTTACAAGAAACGGATTAAAAGGAGCCCCAAGTTGGAAGCTCGTAAAAAATAATTATTTTAACTCTCTATAATTTATCATATTATCTAAACTGGTTTATTACCGGTATACTATACAGAATACTTTAATAATTGTGTTTAAAATTTGATAGTTGGAGATCGAAAGCTTCGATAAAAAGCTAAAAGTAGGTGAACACGATTATATAAGAACAGACAAGAGAGGTCGAAAGATAGGAAAATGATTTTCATGAGTTTTTAAAATTGAAACCATAGTCAGAGGATTTTTTAATAAATAATTTAAGAATTTATAACCCTAGTCAGAGGATTGTAAGTTATACGCAATGATCCAAGTAATTTTCCGAAGGTATAATTATCCAAAATTATTAAATTAATAAATTTAAAATTTATAAATATCTATTGTTTTTGCTGGAAAGCAAATTTATTAGTTTCAGCAGTTCAGATTATGTATTCATAGTAAAAAGAACTACAAAAAATTATAAAGTTTTTAAATATATACAAACATACATTATTATATTAATTCTAAGATACTATAAAAAAATTGTAAAGTTTTTAAATGAAACAAACCAGGTAAAATACTAGTTTTACTTATTTATATGATACTATTAGTGGATATTCACCAATTCTATTGTTTAACAATGTCGACATGGGACGATGAAGTCACTAACCCATCAAATTAAATTTCTGTTAAATCCCCTCTATTGAAATCATGTTGCTACTATAACCCGAGTGAAATCACTCACCCATCGATATGATGAAATCATCCAACCAATTTCAATTGTATATGTTTACTTTGATGAAATCACATCCGTTTTCAGTCAACGAACCCCTTGCTTTAAACGCTAAAAAATTGACATATTAGAATCAACAAAAGCATAAACAAGTCAAAAGACTCAAGATGGAAGCTAAAACTAACAATCGAACTAGATCCTCTACCGAAAAACAACACCCCTAAAGGGAGGTGTCAAAATGGATTCATAGACCAATTATCACAATCAACTTGCAAAGATGGTTATTGATCTGCAATATTTTGATATCATATCAGCATAATAAATTAATAATTGGTTACAATCGTTATAATTACATATGGATAAGAAGAAAAGGTAAATTAGTCATCAATGTAATTTTAAGAAAATATGCTAGTTTTGTGTGCATAACCCTACTTTAAATTAGAAAGAAACAACGTCGTTTAATAGAAATAAAAGTTGACATTAATATAGATTTGAATAATATTTGAGCATACAATTCCGTTGATGTGAAGTAGGTGGAGTTTCCGTATGCGTTCCGTACACTACGGTCCAATAATAGAAAAGTCGGGTCGGTTTTAAAGAATCCTTTAATAATGCTAAAACCGTATGCACGCATGGGTCCACCTAGGCATGCAATGACACGTCATCGGCGGAAATATAATAGAAATTTCAAATTTCTGATGTGGTGGGGTCGCATCACGTATGCTTCAAACAATCATACATAACAAGAGTTGAAGGACATTTCTAAGTTTCCTTTCTAACTTATACATCTTGAGTTGAGTTTAACTAAGAACCTTCGTACATCAGAAAATCAGAGAACCACTTTATAACAATAGATCTGGTGATGCATAATGCAAAAATCTTAATGATCACGTAGGAAGTCGATACATCACGCGAGAATTTGATGCATCACGTTGAAATAATGATGCATCATGCGGAAATTGTGATGCATTTGTGGTGGTGCATGAAGATTTTTCAATGCTCTTCGATGCATGTAGGTTCTCCATATATAAATAACATAACCATATAAAATATTTATATATAAATAAACTTTGTATAGCGTAAAAAATGATTAGTTTAGACTTTAGACTAACATAACCATATATAATAGTTATATAACTTGATCGATGATAAAATATTGTTCGTTGAGGAAAGAGTTAAATATTATAGAAAAAAATTAATAAACATCATCAACAATATGATTTTATGGTCTATGTGGTATATGAAAAGTTACAAATTTAACTTCTTAACTTTAAAAATTACGTTTGTCGTTTCTGTGGTTGAGGTTTTGTTACGAATTTCATTATTTGACTGGTAAATCTTTCAAAAATGATCATTTTGCTTTTTAAACTTGTTTTACTTTTGGTCCCTTATTAACTTAATTTTTTTTTTATTTTTAGGTATGTTTTTTTCTATAGTAATTAATTATTTTAAAAGTTGTATTACTATTACTATTAATTATTTAACAACATTTATTATGATATTGATTATAATGGTAATTTCAATTATAAATACATATACGTGTATGTGTATGTACACATGTTTTGTTTTTAATATAATTATTTCTTTATATTCCGTATATACATATTATCGATGTTTATACATTAGTTCTATTATTATCAAATTTGTTATTACTTAATGTAAGTACTTATATGTTTAATCAAGTTATTTTTCACAATCTTTATCACTTTTCATTTATAGAAATTATAACTATCTATATATTAATTATTTATCTTTTGTCTGCACTATATATTACTTTATGTTAGTACTTATATATTTTATCAATTTTTTTTAATCTCAACTTATTATATGCATATATCCACACACACACAAACTCATATGTTTTAACATATTTATTTGTTACGTCAATAGGTCTTTGTTTCCTTTTTTTATATAAAAAATTTATATAAACCATATGTTAAATAAAATTTAATTTAACGAAACTACATCATATATGTTTTAATTTAATTATTTAATGAAGCTAATACATATTGATTTATTTATAATCTTTAACGGAATATAAAATTAAGACATAATATTTGGTTTAATGAAATAAAGTTAACATATATATTGATTTAACTATAAATAAAATAAAACATATTAATTGATAACATATCTATATGTGTGCATGTTATCAATATTTACTTAAAGTAATATATAATAGAAATGAAAAATAAATTTAGTATTTAACCAATGTTATTTTTTATAAATGAAATATAATAAAAAATCTTCGAGAAAATAAACTATTATGTATTTAAAATTTATACATAAAATAATAATACACATTATTAGATAAGTAATAATAATACAAATATTAAATAACTAATATATTGAAATACAATATAATAATAATAATAATTGAAAAGAAAGTAACTAAAGAGAAAACAAAAAAGTTAATTTGATAAGGGAACAAATGTAAAATTTAGCAAAGTGAAATATGGTCATGTTTAAAAAATTGACTTGTCAAAAGAGGAAATGGTACCAAAAGCTCAACCACAGGGACGACGAGTGTAATTTTAAAGTTAAGGTCAAAATCCTAAACTTTTCATAAATCACATGTTCACATGGACGAAATTTGTAGTTAACGATTTACATAGTGATAGTAATACATATTCTTCATTATGTTATTAGAAAATCAATTTTGGTACGTACTTTAAATAAAATTTAAAAATGAACACTATAGACGACAATTGCAAGTCAACTCTATATGTGATAAAAAGGATGAGATGGTAACGATGAAGAAACAGAGTTAAGGATTAATGACATGCCAACACAAAATCATTGTTTTGGAATGTAATAAAATACACATTCCTTACTTTTGAGTTTCGACCAAATTGGCTTGTTTGATGTGTTTTCATTTTAACTTTATACATTTTGACGGGTCATATAACCTAAGGATACCCAATTACCCATTGCCACATCTACCACAAAAAAAAAAAGGTGAGATCAATGTCTTTATTATTGCTTCAAGTTTTTATGTAGTGTTGATCAATAGAAAAATGAAAAATCGATTCGAATTAAGGATTTAAGAAGACCCAAATCCGTATGCTTTGTTATTTTGTTTCTAGGCCTAGTGTATTTAGTTGAAAATGGGCTATAAATGCTCACTTAACAAAGAAAATAATCACAAAAATAAACAGCAATATTGGGCCGAAAACTATATTTAGTCTAGGACGCAGGTCAAGGACTGCTGCTGGCAACATCATAAATGCACAGACGTGGGCCGGTCAAATGGGCCATACCGGGTATGGGCTATGGACGGATGTGTTAATACTTAAGAGTTAAGATAGTACACGAATGACGAATACAAGACACTTGATTTTTATGTAAATTAATACGTAACAAGTGAGCCTGATCACGCGTTGCGACGGATGTGTATATCAGACTAACCCGACTCAAGCATACTTTTTCGATCCAATTTAGTAAATTATCAATGACGGATCATTTTGGTAATTATACTTTTTTATCAATATTATTTGGCATTTAAAGCTTTTGTTAATAGACTATTTTGGAATTAAATCGTTGTTGATTTGTTAAAAAGTTATAGTTGTTTGTAAATCTCATTAAAAAATATCCATAATGTTGTCAAAATCATTATGTACTCAACAAGATTAACAAAGGCTAAGTACTATAATACTAAAATACTTGGAAAACGATTATTAAAACATATATAGTAAATCATAAATGACAATATATATATATGATTAGTTATCAAATTTTAGTTAATTTGGTTTTGGAGCTTCGTGTCACGGGTATAAAATTTTCAAACCGTGTGGCACTGGGTGATGTACTATCAAGGGCCAAATAAACATTTTTAGATGAGTCTAATTAGGGGTGGCAATTTTGATTCAATGGGCCAAACGGGCCGGACATTTTTATTGACCCATTGTAAAAAGATAACATTGAACATAACTTTTTTTAAAAAAATGAAATTTTATAAAATAATGTAGTAAATAAATTGTTCTTTGAAAGAAATTTCAAAATTATATAAAATTTATGACTTTTGGTCGTCAACCATTTGACCCGTTTGTTTAAATGAGCCGAAATTGCCCCCTTAGGTCGAATTATGTTTTTGTAGCAATTATAAAAGAGAATGGAAGTTAGTAGTCAACAAGGCTAGCTTTTAAAACTAATAAGGAATATAAATTCAAACTTGTTATATATATGACTAAATAAATGATAAATTAAGAATTTATTTAAGATTTGTATGTAATTACTAATGTAAAAATTAAATAAATAGCTTTTCTTTTCAATAATAAAATTAACCAATAGAATTCCATCACCTTAATGATTATTTAAATTAGAGAATTACAATAGATAAATCTACTTAACTTTTAACATTCTTATATCTATTTTTATCCATAGGTACATCTAGTAGCTTTTTCATAGTGAAGTAGAACACATGAATTCTATGCCATAACTCCCTAATGTTGCGTTTGGTAGAGGGAATTAAAGAGACAAGAAATGAGGACAAAATCTTAGGTTGCGTTTAGTACACGAAAACTAGTCATTTTTCAATTTCAGTTTTAAAGTTATAGTTTTAGAAAAAATACAAGGGTTTCTATGAAAATTGAAAACTTGTTTAGATGATGAAGTTTTTGTTTTAGAAAAAATAAGATAGGTATTATAAAATAAGAAAAATAGGTTAGGTGATAGAAAAGTAAGAGAGTATTATAAAGAAATATATGGTACGTTATAAAAAGTAAGAGAGAGAATATGAAAAATGTTATTTTAAAAGTGAGATGAAAATTTATGAAATTGTTGTAAAATAAACAAGTTTTCATTTTTATTGAAAAGTGAGATGAAAATTTTGGAAATTTTCAGTAACTAAATGCACCATTAGGTTTTTTAGACTATGAAACTTGATGATACAATAATCTTATGCTTGTTGTAATTCTATGTCTCTAATTTTAACTTCTACTAAATTCTTCACTATTGCTAGAGAAATGAGATAATTGAATTTTAAGCTATATATTGATGCAACTTGAGATTTCATAGAGAATTGATATACATAATTCAAGTATTCTAACTAATAATTTAACTTCATTTTCTTTCTTTTGATTCTCTCTACCAAACACAACATAACAGAATGCAAATCCAATTTTTGTTTGACATGTGAGTAATGTAATGGCTTTAAAAAAAGAAAGACAACATTTAACACCAGCCACCCCAAAAAATTACTATAGCATTCGAAAGAGCAACTTTGACTTTACATTGTTGGTCTAATTGTGTAATGGGCTTGACCCGTTAAGGTTTTTGTATTACAGTATTATTACCATCACATAATTTTTATCTACATTTTATTGTCCCATTTTTTTCAAATGACTAAATTATAATTGTTTAGCTGCCTGGCATGCATCACATATATATTTTAATATTTTATCAACATTTGAATAATACATACAATATGTAGATGTCTTGTTTTTTGTTATAACCGTTAAAAAATTTAATTTAAAAAATTCAAATATATCATTATTACCGTATTGTTTTTATCTACATGTTTTAAACTATGATTTTTATATTATCAATTTTTTATTTGATGTATAACTAATAAAAATTTTGTTATAACTTTTAATATATATTTATTCTAAAAATTTTGAATATGTCATTATAATCACATTATTTCTATCTGCATTCCAATATGACATGTAGTATCGTCCAGACTATATTCAAAATTTTAATTTTATTATTAAATTTTTTAATACATAGTTGTTTTCTGTTTTTTGTTACAACCCTTAATTTATTTTGTTTTGTAAAAATATGAAAACATGATTATGATCGTATTGTATTTATCTACTTTCCAGTATAAAACCTCTTGCCATTCAAATTATGTTTAAAATAACAAAATCTTTAATATTTAATATATTTATATGATATATAAGTATTTTTTGTATAATAACATTTATTTTAAAAAAGATTAAATATATAATTTATTATGTTGTTGTAATGCACGCGTTTCAAGAACCTCGTACTTATTATTTTTCTCATACTTCTGTGTATTTATTTTGGCTGCCAAACACTTGATAAAACCGGACCACCTTTGTAAGCCATAGGCTCCACACTCACTTGATTTACCAATTACCAACACCTAGTAATTAATTAAGTTACACTTTAGATCCTATATATTATTTATAAGAATACATATTAAATAAATTAATATATATTTTGATTTTATGGTGGTTTTTGGTTTGGTTTTAGCCTTTTAGGAGTCTTGATTATTGTTTTTTTTTTTATTTTATTTTTTCTGTGAGTGTTCCTCTAATTGTTGGGTTGGGTTTTAAGGGTCTTAGATCTTTATCCTATTTGTTTGGATTCCTGTTGTTTGTTGGGTTTTCTGATTTTGGTTTTTCTTCTCTTGTTGAATCCATTCAAAGAATACAATAAATAAACCAATCATTTACTAAAGTTTTCAACAAAACTTATGAGTTTTGAAAGTATAATAATACATATTGAAAAACAAAAACTCAATAACTTATACATGTGAAACAAAAGAAAAAATATCAACTTATTTTATAACATAAATCCTTCTTAATTGTAAACCAATACGATCTGACAATAATAAAATAAAAAAAACTTCTGAAGGACACATTGACTAATTGTCGTTCGTATGTCTTCGGTCAAGTTCCTTTCTAGCCTTAATGTTGTGAAGAAGACACCACTTTTTTTTCCTTCTTCTTTTTTTTTTTTTTAAGTTGCTAATGGTCCAATCTCTAATAAATTGTATAGTAGGACTCTTGTGCAATTCTATGGTATGATATATATGCAGTGTAGTTGCCCTATCTTGTACTTTGTGCAATACTTTGTGTACTGCTTGACTAATCAATGTCCGACCGACCATCTCTATCTACCCACTTTAAGTACCAATCTTGGTCCCCGGTCCTTAGAAAAAAACCACAGAATATATACACAAGAATTTGAAAATGAAACAATTGAATTGGTTGAAAACAACGACACTGTTATATACGAAACGATGGAATAAAAGCAAACACATCAAAACACGATATTTATGTGGTTCGGTCACTGTGACCTATGTCCACGGACAAGAAGAAGTATACTTTTTTTAATTTGAGTTAATCAGTTTACGATTCCATTGAAAGTTGGACTCTGATTCTGAATCGATTGGAGCTCCGATTTCTTAATGCTTGGAACTTGCTTTTTTTTAAGTCATAATATGCTCATAATCTATTCTAATTTGGCACTCTTTATTCCGTAGAAAGAACAAAAATTAGAATGTAAATGAATTTGTTAATACTCATTGGGCTGAAATTTCAGGACCTCAATATTTTTAGGGGCCCATATTGAGGACCTAAGCAATCGTTCCGGTTGAACATCTTAAAACGGGCTGCAAGTAATTGTACCACCACAAATTTACATTTTGATGATATAATTTCCTTCGATTGTGATGAAATAAAAATTTGAAGTTACCATAAGAAAAATGTTGACTAGTGAAACACTAAAACACTAAAAACGTGCAACAATAAAAATGTGACACTAAGGGGGTGTTTGATAATAACATATTGGGCTGAATCTTAAAAATCCGGTCAGCCCACCTAAAATAAGTATTGTTTGATAACGACTTATCTAAATCAGAAATAATCTCGGTCAGCCCCATTTAATAAGTCAATAGGAGCTGTGTGTTCCCCAATCAGCCCACTCTTTTTTCCTTTTGCCCATAATAAACCTACGCCCCTTAGTGTTCAGTCAGCCCATTCAAACAACACTTTTTTTTCCAGACAATCAACTTATTCCAAACAGACAATTTAATCCAGACAGAACTTAACGAGAAAAGTAAACAAACAGCCCTAAATGTAAAAAAACAAGTCAATAAGGTGTAAACCAAGTGTTTTACCTACATATATTTTAAAGCGATTATCCTAACTTTTGGTGGAATTTCAAGAACGTCGAGATTCATGACAAGACAAACTATAAAATATATTGAGTTTTCTGATAAGATGGTTACTCAGTCATATTTTCTTAGCTAATAAAAGTATCAAAAGGAATCCTAACTAGATTGGTTGGTTAGATAATACTAGTTTAGATACTAAAACCATGTAATGTACGTTTCTAACTTCTAGCTTGTTTTTTTTATTTTTTTTAATAATGTCTACCGTTTAAAAAGTTTATAAAGATGGATAAATGTGTTATGATTAAAGGCATGTTAATTATAACACAAAAATAATGTAATAATACATTTGATCTTTGTGACAAAAATTCTTCCAAAAAATGTGGGAATAACGTACCTAAACTATAAATCTACATCTATATATTAATCATACGTTTAGCAAGTAACACTAAAACTCATTAAATTGAGATTTTTTAAAGAAAACAAAAAGAATTGCAATGGGTTTAGTCGGTTGATACTTGATGACATTTTAAACTTTTTAAAGAGATTTTTGCGTTAAAAACCTGCAATTTATGAGTTTTTTTCATTTAAAACCCCAACCCATATATCATTGCATAAAAAACCTTAAACCAACAACAAATCATTAAAATCGAGGTTTTTTTCACATATTACATTTTGATAACGTGAATATTTAATTATTAAACATAGAATTCCTTCTCCATAATTCGTCGGGGAACTGAAGAACCACTTTATATACATTGGATTAGTTGATGTATCATGCAGGAATCATGATGCATCACACATAAATCATGATGCATCACATGAGAATTGTAAGCATATGTGTGTGTATGTGCGTGTTCAATTGAAAATAATACGCTGATGTAAAAGTTTATTTTTCCCTTATAAAATTCCAACAAGTTTAAATGTTGAAATAGTTTCATGCATTTATAACTAAACGGGTTATTGTCATTTTTAAACAGTCAAGAATCATTTTTGTCTATATTTTAGGCCCATAACTATTTTTTTTTTTTTTTTTTTTTGTTTTTGCCCTTAACAACTCGTTTTAGTGATCATCACTTTTGGGTAGCGAACTACTATTTCTGTCTGCTTTTGTCCCACGCTATTATATATTTTTTTACTGTTCTTGTCACCCAAATTTTATATATTCGTTTATGTTAGATTATTGAATTTTAAAAGTTATATTGATTTGACATATGAAAAGCTATTACCAATTATTAGAGCGTTTTGATGTGTCCATTCGAGATATGGATCTAGCTAAAAGGGCTGTTGATCGAGTCGTTTGGTAAAAAAATTATTTTTCATGTGTAGACGATGATTCAATTTTTCAAATAATGATTTTATAAAAGATTGAGTGGTGAAGATACAAGCAAATGATTTCTTGTCTTTTCAAAAAAATCACATGGAACAAATAAAATGTGTGAGAGGCAAAAACAGTTTAACATGTGGTAACTAGTCAAGTAAATAATTGACCTGAATAGCAATCAACACGTAAAAGGTTCTTCGATACGTGGGATTGAGGTCAAAGATCACACACAACCACATGTCATTTTCAAAAGTGTTTTCTTGGTAAGTTGGTGCTATCTTCCTAGTTCATAGATCCTTTCGAGTGACGTTTCTTGAGTTTGGATTATTTGAAATCAATGAGTTAAAAGTTAAAATTGTATTAATTTTTATTAGAAGGGTTAATTAATGTGCTTTGCTAGTTTTGATTAATATAAATTGAGCTTTATTAGAGCCATTAGCATATGCAGCATTCAAGATGAAGCTAGACACTTAATATCCGACCATTTTGATTTTGATAAGGAAAATGCTAAATTGTGTGTATGTTATTCAATCATGAAGTAGCTTAGGGGTTGTTTGTTTACTTCTTAATAGAACGATTAAGAAGTCATTCAGAGGTAAAATGACCTTTTAATAATTCCATTAAGAAGTAAACAAACAATGTCTTAGTTTGAAACAGGATGATGCGAATGCCTATGCTATTGTCATGGACACCATCTTTGTGTACTTGGCAAGTTGGCATATCTATGATTATTTTGATTCCATAAATTTTGTGCAACCTCTTTTGTGAAAAATAACATACACGCATGAATATGATATATAATTGCTTGACAAGATATGACCACTAATGATTCCTAGCTCAATTTGTGACCACTACAATGTTTGTTTCACCAATTTGTTTGTGACGATGGAATTCAGTGTTATCAACTTGTACAAAGAATCAACACACGCGATCACTGCACAAGTTTGTAAACACGAAAATCCATCAATACAGACAAAGGACTTGATTGAAAATAATTCAAGTATGGTCAAATTGAATGTTTTACGTAACAAGTTGGAGTAAAATATCAATAATTTATATATAATAAAGAAGAACATCTAAATATCTTTTGTTACTATCACTTTACATAAAAAAAAAAGATAAATACAAATTTTATTTTAAATTAAGTAGAAAATAAATACAAGTTATTATTTTTAAAATCTATAAATTAAATTTAATTATATCTATCATTATATCCATCAATGTTATTATCTAAGGGATGACATACGTTTCTTTTGTAACTCGATGCATAAGAGTTCTTCATTGAACCTCCCCTCTGTCTATATATATATATATATATATATATATATATATATATATATATATATATATATATATATTTATGGTGTGTGTGTGTGTGTGTGTGTGTGTGTGTGTGTGTGTGTTGTGTGTGTGGTGTGTGTGTGTGTGTGTGTGTGTGTGTGTGTGTGTGTGTGTGGTGTGTGTGTGTGTGTGTGTGTGCGTTTTCAAGTGAGTACCACCTATTATGCAGCGCACCAAACAGAACCACTCGTAAAGATACTCTTTTTTGAATATTTTTTTTCATAAACATGTTTTAAGTAAAATTGCAAAGATGATATACAGATTTCACGCACATTCATACATTTTAAGTGCCTCAAATCATGTATAATATGAATATAAGTTCACATATATGAAAATTTATATAAGTTTACGTTCGCATCATTTGTAATGAGTTAGAAGATGTGAATGTAAGTGAAATATATGTATCAACATTATAATGTTAATTAAAATATGTTTATTAAAAAAAATTTAAAACGTTCTTTAAAGATGATACCTTCTAGTGCGCTGAATAATGCTTAATACTCTCTGGAACCATTTATATATATATATATATATATATATATATATATATATATATATATATATATATATATATATATATATATATGTGTGTGTGTGTGTGTGTGTGTGTGTGTGTGTGTGTGTGTGTATCTATGTATGTATGTATGTATATGGTTCGAGAGAGTACTACCTATTATGCAGCGTAACAGAATGTATCACATCTAAAAATGGTTTTTAAATTTTTCTTTTTATAAACATGTTTTATTTAATATTATAATGATGATATGTAAATTTCACTTACATTCACAATTTCACATCTCCTAACTCCTTAAAAATGATGTAAATGTACACTTACATAAATTTTCATATATGTGAACTTACATTTATATGATACATGATTTCGGGCACTTAAAATTCGTGAATGTGCGTGAAATTTATATATTATCTTTATAATCTAATTAAAACATGTTTATAAAAAAAATTCAAAAAAATGTTTTACTAGTGGTATCTTCTGTTGCGTTGCATAATAGATGACACTCACTTAACCTATATATAGGTGGGTTCAATGGAAAACCAATATGCATCGGAAAACCCGGGAACCACTTTATAGCCATTGGATCAGGTGATGCATCACGCAAAAAGTCGATGCATCACACGGGAATTTGATGCATCACGCGGGGAATTTGATGCATCACGCGAGAATTGTGATGCATTTGTGGTGGAGCATGGAAGTTTTCCAAGATTTTCCGATGCGGCGATGCATGTGGTTTTCCATTGAACCCTTCTCTCTCTATACATACATACATACATGCACACACATATATATATATATATATATATATATATATATATATATATATATATATATATATATATATATATATATATATATATATATATATATAGGTTCTATGGGGTATCACGATGCATTGGGAACCACAAAGGAACCAACAATGCATTATTTATTTACTAAGGGTGTGTAAGGACATTGTTGGAATGCTTAACGTATATATTTAATTTTGAACTTTAATTTATTTATTTTCATTTATCCGGATCAATCAATGTAATATCAATATAGTATCTCCTAAAAATTAGCATGATTTCTTGTTATGTTATTCTTATCTCTCATATTCAATTTAAAAGATAAAATCAATTCATGACTTTGTACATGAGAAACTCCTAAAAACAAGCATGATTTCTTGGTCTATTTATTTTTCACATTCAATTTGAAACTACAAAACCGATGAAATCAAGCCATGCGTGAGAGTTCATCATTGTTCATATCCGAAGTCAACTTGAGAATCAAACAATGTGCTTTAAGAAGATCAAACATTATCATTAATCGTCCAAAGATCAAAAGATTTCTTAATGCCGATAATCTTTTACGAGGGTACACAAACGATGAACCAAATGATGCATACGAACGATGAACTTGCATGTATACGTAGGTGAAACGAATGCATGTAGACGGAGGTGAACCGAACAAGATGAAGATCAAACGAGATGACATTGATGGTGCAAATGCAACACTCTAGGTTGTAGACGATGAAGTTGGGTTAGATATGATGAAAAACTTGATGAAAACGATGATGCAAATGAAGAACAAATATATCGTTTGAAGAAGACGATGAAGATGGACATTCCAAGAAAAAGACGGTGCATTTAGAATGACCGACAATGATTCCAGTCGCACGAACTAGAGATGAAGAAGGATGCATCAACGGTGTAGGAATGGCCGACAATGATTACGACCACACGAACTGAAGATTAGGAATGATGCATTGACGGTGAATGATTCATCGACAACGATACCAGCACACGAATGATGAACTTAAAAGATAATAAAGATGAATCCAAGATCAAGATGAACGAATGATGCAGATGAATCCGAGATGAAGATGAACGAACGATGAAGATGCACACGAATATGGTAGATGAATCTGAGATGCATCGTGTTTGAACCAACGAATCACGTTGAACCGATGATGCATCTGAATTGAAGAAAATGATGCATCATATTGATTCATATGAAATTGTTTAATTTTAGATAAAAAAAAAATTTTGTTTAACTTTTTTTCATTTATATTTGTTTAAATTTGGAAATGTATTATCAACATTTAATGGTTAATTATTGGATGAATTATTCAATTAAATATATAATTAAATTTGAGTTGACTAAATATATTATTTTTTTCCAAAATACCCCTATGCATACCAAATACGTGCATCGCGTGATGTATCAATGATCATTTAATCTAAAAGCTGTGGTTGGTTCTTTTTTTGGTTCCCGATGCATATGGTGCCCCATAAAACCTGACCCTATATATATATATATATATATATATATATATATATATATATATATATATATATATATATATATATATATATATATATATATATATATATATATATATATATATATATATATATATATATATATATAGATTTGGGTTCAAATGAGTACCACTAGTTTTGCGGAGTACCGGAGGTACCTCGCTTAAAATTATTTTTTTTGAAATTTTTTTTCATAATCATGTTTAAATTAATAATATAAGACTACTTGCAAAAAATCACACATAATAACTATGTGAAACGTGCAAGTTCACATGAACTGCACTGTTGTGAACGTATGTTCACAGCTAAGCATTCACATGAATTTTTCCACGTTCACATGACTTTTAAGAGGCTACGAAGTGTGAATGCGTATAATTCTTTTACAAATATGCTTATATTATTTGTATCTGAATGAATATGAAAAAAAATTTAAAAAAAAAACTTTTTTTTCGGAACATGTTCACATCTTAAACCCGTGTGTTCACAGGTACTCACGGTACTCTGCATTTTTTAGGTACTCACACGAACCATATTATATATATATATATATATATATATATATATATATATATATATATATATATATATATATATATATATATATATATATATATATATATATATATGGTCCCAAAATTATCAGTTACTTGTCTTGAGTTGATCGAGTAGTCATGAGTGAAGAGGATACAATTACAAACTACATTAATGAAACTTTTCATAGAGATATGTGGCTCTCCTTTCCTTCCCCTCTGCTCACCGATCACCTGGCCGGGTCAACCTACCTGCAGGAGGACCATCTATCTATCACTACATGCATCTTATAAATTAATTATTAATCGTCTCTCTAAATCTATAATTATCAAATATCCCTTAAACTTAACGAAGGCAGGTTTTGCTAATTAAAACTGATCAACCGAACTAACTATATATTAAAAACGACCGATCACAATATCGAATTGTTGCTAAAAGTGATGGCTTTGTTTCATTTTTTGTACCTTATAACCCAACCATTATAATTTATAAACCGGATTGAACCACCTCATATCACCATATGTTGTGTTCTCTTTTTTATTATTGTTTTAAGAGTAAATTTACAAAAATGATTATCGTGGTTTTATTCAAAATTATGAAAATGAACACTCTTCTTTAAAAATTATGTAAGGTCTCTCAACCCTCTCCCCAACTAGGGTGTTATTCGGGCGGGTTAAACGAGTTTCAGGTTATTCGGTTCGGGTTATTCGGGTATGAGGGTATATGTTAGGTACCTGAACCCGAACCAAATAAGAGAACGGGTTAATCGGTTTTGGGTTAAATGGGTAGCGGGTTATTCGGTTTGGGTTAAATAGGTTAATCGGTTTTAGTATAAAAATAGAATTCTCTATAAAAATGGTTTGAATGGTTTGGGTAAAATGGGTAGAACGGGTTAAGCAAGTTAAAAAGTTTAAAATTTAGTATTTAAATATTTATATTTTATATATGGGGAACCGTGGAAGAGTCGAAAAGAGACGTGTTAATGGTTTGTAAAAAACAAAAACCTACATCTTTACTACAGTAGACGCAAGATCCCAAAATGGGATAATATATTATTATTATTAAATTTTTAATTATTGATGTATGGGTTAATCGGGTAACCCGAATTTTTTACATCTCACCCGATACCCGAACCGAAAACATTATCCGGTTACCATTTAACAAACCCGAAAACCGAATAACCCGACTCATTTAACCCGAGGTTCGGTTCGGATGGATTATTCGGATTCGGTTATTTTGCACACCCCTATCCCCAACCCCCAAACACACACACATATAGATCACTCTTATAAATACTTTTTTAAAAATTATTTTTAATAAACATATTTGAATTAACAATACAAAAATGATATATAAATTTCACAAATTCACACTGTATCTTAAGCGCACGAAATTATGCATCATATAAATATACGTTCACATATATGCAAATTTATGTAATTAAGTATATGTTAAATTACATCATTTTTAAGGTGTTACGAGATATGAAATTATGTGAAATTTATATATCATCTTTATAATGTTAATTAAAACATACTTATGAAAAAAAAAGATTTAAAAAGTGTTTTAAAATTGTTACATTCTTGTGCACTGCATAATGAGTGGTACCCCCGTCGGAGACAAGTTGATATTTAGGTGGTGAAGGTAAGTTTTGTGGTAAATAGTATTTAGGAGTAGAAGTAGTAGGATAAATTCCTGTTCAAAAAAATTTAAATTTTTCTAAATAGCCGTTTTGTCTTTTTTATCAATATAAATTTTGGTCGATCAATGATCTAAATAGTTTTCAAGTCGCTCATTTTCATAGATTTTTATTTTGGTGTAAAATACTAATTGTTAGTTTAATAAATATTAATCCGTTTATAAAAAAATATATTTATTTTTATTTAAGATTATGATTTAATTAATATATTTATTTGATTTAATTTTATTGTTAAATCGAAGCATATAAACGTATATGTTAAGTTCATATTTTTTTCACAAAAATTATAGTTAAATTGAATTGTATTAAGGTAACAAAATATTTAAGTCGAAAGTTAAAACGAAAAACATATATATGTGTGCGCGCACACACAAACACACACTAAAATTTATAATTAAATCGAAACTTATTAATGTATCAAAATATTTAAAGCAAAAAATATAAAATGTCAAGTCTATATATTTTTCTTTAAAATTATAACTTAATCAAGATGCATTAATATGACAAAATAGTTGGAACAAAACAAATAATATTGTAAGTAAAAAAAACATATTAATGCAACCAATTGTTTAAATTAAACGAATAAAATACTAAATTTTTATAAAAACGTATTAACGTCACAAAATATTCAATTAAAATGATTAAAAAGGTAGGTTTATATGATTTTCTTGAATATTTTTCTTTAAAATCAACCGATTTAATACATTTGTATTTAATCTTGTAAATTGAATATATAAAAAAGACTTTAAATTAATAACTTAAATATATAAATAATGATATTTTTTATAAATAAAAATTGTATTTTAAGAAAATAATATTGTAAAAATAATAAAAATAACAATAACTAATTAATTAAGTCATAATTTTTTAAATTAATATTTATATTTTAAAATCAAATAAAATTTATGAACTACAACAAAGGTAACCAATTAGATAGTATATAACCAAAACTGTTATTGAAAAAGCGAACAAGAGCGTTACTTAAAAAAACTTAAGATATATAGACCAATTTTAATGGTCAGTGATTATTTTCATAATTTTAAGTTTATCATAGGACCATTTTATAATTAATTTACTCTTTGTTTATGTTTATAATTGATTTTTGTCATTATTATACAATTATCTTTTAAAGTTTTACTTCTACATCGTTTAGTAGTGTTGTACATCTCGATTTGGATGACAGTTATTAAGTTATACCAAATATTTAAAAATTTATGAAAAGAGAAAAAAAAAACCATTTATATTTTAGCTCTAATCGGACAACTTACATTTTATGATTTTTGATGCCTGGATCATTCAAATGTTTCGGTATTTATAAATTATTTCTAAACGGAATAGTAAGACATTCAACCCATATTTGACATTTTCAGTCGAAACACACATGGTTTTGTGAACAATTTATTCGTTACGAACATTGTGAACAAATAAAGAGAATACACATAAACATTTATAGGTTCAAATGGCTTATAGAAATGTCTGCGGCAAGATTTATATGATCCACTGATATTCATAGGATCTAACAAGATTAATCGAAATCAACAAGATTTGTAGGATTAAACAAGATTCACATATTTCACAGAGTTTATAGTATTATCTGTAACATGATTTATATGATACAAATGTATTTTATATTTGCTCACATTGTTCGTAACGAATAAAATGTTCACAAATAATTCTAAATCTATTATATATATATGATATAGATGACTATGTATAATGAGGATCGATCATATGAGAACTACTAAGGACATGCAGTCTGGTCATGCTGGGGTGCCACCAAGATGGCTACCTCAACTTTGGCGTGGCAGGAACACCACCTCCAACAAGCACAAACCTTTGAAATGGTGCCAAAGTGACCTAGTTATGCGGCTACGGTACACTCCCTTCTCATCTCACATTCATTTTTTTTTCTTTTTAATATACGAAAAAAGTTAGTCAGATAGAAGATAAGTACGACATAGGTCTGAGTGATGGAAGAGATAAAAAGAGAAACGTGTACATTAATATAACATGATATGCATAATTAACGTAAGGTGATGTGCATAGAATGCACTATAGAAGTTGATGTGTATTTTTTAAGAATTTAATGAGTGCATGTTAAAATGTGTGCATATTAATGTAATGTGTACATCATGTCTCATGAGTCATGAATTGTGATATTAATTTTATTTTTATAGTTCTCGTAATATTTATAAAAGCTATATACTACAAACAACATGCTTCAAAACAAGAAAAAAGAGCAATAATCTAATCAGAAAATATGTTATATATCACAAACATAACGCAAACTACGATGAATAAACTCACATAACCAAAACCAAATTAGCAAATTAATCAATGAAAATACTAACTACATCATAACACTAAATTAACACATCAAACAATTTATTTACAATTAAAATTTAGACATATATATGTTGCTCATCCACAATACGAAGAGCACAAGAATGTTGCCCATAATTTTGAAACCTGGAACTATGGACATTCACAGTCATGTTTAACCGGGATAAGGGTTCAAATTTCGGTAAAACTAAAAACCTTGATTAGGCAAAACGTCATGCTAGACTAATTAATTTGGCTATTATTGAGGTCTTTGTTTATATTTTAATGAAATCTTTAAAAAAATTGTTTAAGTTAAAAAGACATGCATCTTAATTATTTCATTAAAAGATAAATAAGTAAGGATAGCTTAACCAACCATACCGTCATATATTAATTTAGATTTGATTGGTCTGAATAAGAAGTTACCACCTTATTAATTAACTATACTGAATTATTAGAAGGGTAATTAGGTCATTATGATATTGGATACTAAAAATCCTAATCTTTAAAGTCTTTTCCTAAAATCACTTCCTAGAATCACTCATTATTATTTTTAAATATAAAAATCACTCTTTCAAATACAATGAATATTTTTTATTCAAACACCATGTTAGATATTATTTATTTAAATTTATTCAACATCATTCCAAAATGGTATTAATGTCATGAAATATTCACATATGAATATTTCTAATTGTCTAATTTTATTAACTATTATATAAATCAATATATATTTAATAATGCTCAACAAGAAATATTTTTGAACATACATATATTAATTACATGTATGAATATATAATGACGATCATATATGCATGTTTTCATTCCAGAATTAAATCATCTCATTTATAATTATCATTTATGAATAGTTTTAGAATTATCATATAAAATATGTCACTGAAAAATATTCATAGATGAATATGAAGAAATAATATACAAATTATCATTGAAATGCATTCATGCATATACAAATAATTTTAAAAATGACACATAAATAATGAATTGAAAAATATTCAGATATAAATATTTTACAACATTAAAAATAATACTGACAAATATTCACAAATGAATAGTTAAAACAATTTTATAAGCATATCACTGAATGTTTACTGACTTAATCAATAAATTAATAATAGTTTGTAGGTTTTTTTAATATCAGCCCTAATAATATTTAAGGGTATATTGTATAAATTTAATTTTCACATTTGTTCCATTAATGTTTAAATTTATGCTTTGGAAGTAGTTCTTGGATTCTTGCGGTTATCAAAATCATAAGTACCGAAAATATTCATTAAACAGTTTAAACAAATCATTAGCTATCTAATCATATTCGAATATTTAAATAAACAACAAAATTACCCTGAATATAATATAAAAAAGCCACCGAGAAAATATTCATATATGAATGCTTCATAAATAACACTAAATACTTCACAATCTTTTTTATTAAGGAAATGATTAAAGGGGAGATAGAAATTAATCATCATTTAAGGGGCGTTGGGTTCACAGAATCTGATGGAATTTGATAGAATTGGAATGAAAATTCCATTCTAATGTGATGTTTAACAGTAAAAATAAATGGATTGAAGATTCCTTTTTTAGAAAAAAAACACCACTTTTGAAGGAATCTATTTTCCTTGGGTTAGTGCCATGAAATTTAAATTCCATTCCAAAGATTTTAACAGTTTTAAAACTAAACCCTAGACTTCATCTTCACCGGCCTCCATTTATATTCCGACAGATTCCATTCCTTCCAGAATTCCATTCCTTGACAGATTCCATTCTAGGAATAAACATTCTGCGAACCAAACGCCGCCTTAGAATGTTTGGAAACCAAAAACCAAACCATATCAAATCCAAATAAAACCAAACCAAAATTACCAAACCGATTACCAAACTGAGTTTTTGGATTGATTTATGGTCTAGCTGATAGCAGACCATACCAAACCAAATTACCTAATATGTATACATATATATGTGTGTGTGTGTATATATATGTATATGTATGTGTGTGTGTCTATATATATATATATATATATATATATATATATATATATATATATATATATATATATATATATATATATATATATATATATATATATATATATATAGGGGTGGGTTCAATGGAGAACCTTATGCATCGAAGAACCTTGGAGAACCACAATGCATCGCTAGAAAAACTGAAATGTATCACGTAGAAATTGATGCATCACGCGGGAATTTGATGCATCACGTGAAAATAATGTAGAAATCAATGCATCACGCGAGAATTTGATGCATCACGTGGAAATAATGATGCATTATGGGGGAATTGTGATGCATTTGTGGTGGTGCATGGAGGTTCTTCAAGGTTTTTCGATGCATGGAGGTTCTTCATGTAGGGATATTGTGCCCGATACCAATTATAAAATATAAGAAATATATTACGAATTACAATTCAGAAATGAAATTACAATACACGGAAATAAATAAAGTACTGAAATTAAAATTACAAGTAAAAGAAATAATAATACGGAAAAGTAAATTACAATACGAAAAAAATAAAGGCTGAGTCTCGTGTTTGACACGATTCCCTTAAAACAGATTCGAAGTCTGTTTCCCAGGGTACAACAGCCAAAGCAGCGTGTACTGCCGGAGGTAACCAACTTGCCTGAAAAATCACGTGAATTGAAGGTGTTCTTCGTTCTTGGAAGCAGCAACGTCTTGCCGTTAAAGTGCAAAAGTTTCAAGAATACAAAGTGTTTTTCAAATGTTTCAAGTATATCAAAAAATATCTTTTGGTGTTTGCATCTCCATCCCTTTTATAGGAGATGAGTTGTAACAACAACTTAATTATATTCAATTGTAATAATAAAAAACCATTTTTTTATTAATAATTAAATATAATAATTCTATCATTAAACCATGAGTTGTAACAACGAATTAATTATATTTAATTGTAATAAAAGAATATTTTTTATTAATAATTAAATATAATAATTCTATCATTAAACCATTTCTGTAACGGCTCTAGAATTGTCTAGATTCGTTCAAGACACGAACGCGGCTCGCACAAAAAAAAAATACCTTATACAAAGTACGAGGCAGATGCGAGTGCACACAAGTTTAATGATTTGCTATTGTTTGGATCCAAGTTTTGTCTTGGAGTAACTTGTCATGCTTGTCAAGGCTCCTCATTATAAACCACTCATGGTTTGGTCCATCTTCCTATGTGGGACAAGTTTTCACACTTTTAACTTGCATTTTCCCACATCAAACACCAATACTTGAGCATCGATATCTCATTCATCTTAGCTCCGTTTTGGACGTTCTTTATATCGTTGTAATCCTCTCTTCAAGGAGAATACACACCCATAAAATATTAATTATATATCTCACAACTATATATAATTATATTTGGTCCAAAAACATGGAAAATACACTTTTTCCTTTGAAAAATTCACACTTTTTTCCAACAATCCCCCACATGAATGAGAGATCGATCGAAAACACATTCCAATCATCCCCCACATGTATGAGATTGATCGAAGACACATAAAATTCCAATGAATTTTCAATGGTTGAAATCTTGCATAGGATAGGTAGGTGTAAACCTTTGAACCTTCCCTTATGAAATGCACTTAGCCTTCTAGCCGTCAGTAGAACTCGATGTCTTTGAACTGAGCTGCCATTTGTGAAGACGACAATACACTTCACACAAGAATCTCCCTAACAAGGTTAACTTCTCATAGTCGTGTCTGTTATGGTCATGGAACACTAGCCTGGTTCTGCGAGAGCTACTAAGAATTGTGCCCCTACAATTCCACTCGAAGCGACCCCACTTCTCTCTCACATAGGTGATTTCTCCCGAATCATTAAAAGCATAAATGATTTCGACCGAATCATTATAAAATGCTTAACCTCATTGTCACTAAAATGATTTTCTTCTAGAAATCATATAGGAATGGACTAGGAGTTTTTCACAATCCCCCACAGTGACCACACTTTATTCATACAAATAGGTTGTCCTTTTGAACCAAGATCTTGGGATCTCCAGTCAACAAGGTAATGTTTTCCTTCGTATGAATTTATTCATTCATGGGCTTTAGTCCCATTCCTTTTGACGACTTCAAAACTAACTCTCTATTTAGGCCTTTCGTAAGTGGATCCGCAATGTTATCTTTTGACTTCACATAGTCAATAGTAATAACACCTGTTGAGAGTAGTTGTCGTATCGAATTATGCCGACGTCTAATATGTCTTGACTTACCATTATACATTATGCTATGCGCTCTACCAATCGCTGATTGGCTATCACAATGTATAGTAACGGCTGAAACGGGTTTCGGCCACTTTGGTATGTCTTCAATAAATTGACGTAACCATTCGGCTTCTTCACCACATTTATCTAATGCGATGAATTCAGATTCCATCGTAGATCTAGCTATCACTGTTTGCTTGGAAGACTTCCAAGAAATAGCAGCACCACCAAGTGTAAATACATATCCACTTGTAGATCTAGAATCTTTTATATCGGATATCCAATTCGCATCGCTGTATCCTTCTATGACAGATGGATATCTCTCATAACGCAGTCCGTACTCTCGAGTATATCTCAGATACCGAAGTACTCGTATCACACTTTTCCAATGAATCCGACTCGGATTACTCGTGTACCTACTTAGTCTGCTTACAACATATGCTATGTCCGGTCTGGTACAAGACATTAGATACATTAGACTGCCTATAATTCTTGAGTATTCTAGTTGATTAACACTTTAACCTCTATTTTTCGATAGATGTTGACTAGAGTCAATTGGAGTTCTAGCTATACTAGAATCACCATTACTAAATTTCTCAAGAATTTTATCCACATAATGAGTTTGACTTAACACAAGACTATCTTGGGTTCGTGTGATTTTAATACCAAGAATCACTTCCGCTAAACCCATGTCTTTCATGTCAAATTTGGATTTCAACATCTCTTTCGTTGAATTAATCATTCTTTCGTTACTACCAACGATAAGCATATCGTCCACGTATAAACAAAGAATGACATATCCATGTTTTGTATCTTTCATGTACACACACTTGTCGCACTCATTAATTTTGAATCCACATTCTAGCATGACGTGGTCAAACTTTTGATGCCATTGTTTGGGAGCTTGCTTCAAGCCATATAATGACTTAACAAGCCTACAAACTTTCTTTCCACATCCGGGAGCACTAAAACCCTCGGGTTGTTCCATGTAGATCTCCTCTTCTAAATCACCGTTTAGAAAAGCCGTCTTCACATCCATTTGGTGCACTTCTAGATTTCTTATTGCGGCAATCGCAAGCACCAATCTAATGGATGTTATTCGCGTCACCGGCGAATATGTATCAAAGTAATCGACACCCTCCTTTTGTTTGTAACCTTTGATTACCAACCGTGCTTTATATTTATCAATGGAACCATCAGGATTCATTTTCCTCTTAAAAAGCCATCGGTAACCTAGTGGTTTACAACCTTCAGGAAGGTCCACTAGTTCCCAAGTATGATTTTGTAAAATTGACTCAATTTCACTCTTGATGACTTCTTTCCATTGAGGTCCTTCAGAAGAAGTTACCGCTTCTCGGTAAGTTTTGGGTTCACTTTCAACCATGTAAGTGACAAAATCATTTCCATATGATTTTTCAACCCTTTTCCTTTTACTTCTTCTAGGCTCAACCTCTTCTCTTTCAGGTTGTTCTAATGTCTCATCTTGGACATTTTCGTCAATTGATTTAGACGAACTAGCACGATTGATGTGCCGCTAGCACACCTTTATTTTAATTAAGAAATGGAATTAAATAAACTAAAACTAGCGGACAAATAGGCAAGTATTACCTATCGTTTACTAGCATAGCTTAGGTAAGTCCGGGTTGTCGAACTCAGGGACAATTGGTGTAATGATGATAGGAACCGTCAGTTAATGGTTAGCTATGGTTGAAATTGATTTAAAATGCATATAAGATAAATGCGGACAAAAGATCTATCGCAATAACACACACGAGCAGGAAAGGAGATTAATGACTTGGATTTCTGACAAGGGGGAATATGTAACCAAATGGGATCACTCCCCCTAAACAACGGATGAATAATTGAAAGCGCAGATTGGATAATATGCCGACATGATTTTTAATGAAACAACCACACAAATCTCTAAGCTATGATTGAATTATTTAATCATGATAGCCAATATTGTGATCACTCAAATCTCTTATACATGAAAACAATATCGACTCATAATGCGAGCAATGACAATTTAGCTATGCGGATCTCTCATTATAGCACAATAATCCCATAACTCACGAATTGAACACGCAAATCTCTTTTATTTGTTCAGAACTTGAGTCATGCAAAACCGAATGCTCACAATAAGTTTACGAACTTTGAAAGATGATTCGGTTGACAACGAATCATAAAATTCATGCTATATTCTCATAAAAACACAAATTCCCTCTCATTGTTATGAAAACACTTTTTAAACACACTCTTTCACCATCTCTAGTAGAAAGGTTCAAAGACACCAAGATATTTGGATCATCAAAAATGAATACTAACTATCTCGAACTCTCGTTATGGACATAATAAAGCATTCATAGCAAGTTTAAAGAGTCTCAAACAATACAACGAGATTTTCATTCAAAGAAAGCAAACTATGACATATCATCCAATCATATACAAAATATAAATCATCCAATGTTTAGGGTTTGTTACCCAAATGATTACATAGCAAAACTACTCCATTCTAATGGAGTAAAACACCATCTCAATATAAGAAAGAATTCTACACATTAAGATAAATTAAGGTATAAGAATAACTCCCCTAATGATGTATATGATGATGAAGATGCAATCCACTATGTCAAAACTCCAAAATAATCTCCTCCATTGCCTTCCTTCTTCCTCTCGAAATCAGAATGTGTGTGTTTTTGGTGATAAAATTCGTCCCTGTTTCATAAATGAGCAGATTCTTCCTTTTATAGGCTGGAGAGAACTCGCCGAGTACATTACAAGAACTCGCCGAGTACATGTGTTGTCAGCTCCTGATTAGATCCCAAATAGAGTGAACTCGCCGAGTAGATTACATGAACTCGCGGAGTTCATGTGTTGTCGACACCCTATTCGATCTGGCAATTATCAGGAATATTCAGAAATAAGCAGAATTCAGGTGTA
Source organism: Centrapalus pauciflorus (assembly GCA_020465985.1). Lineage (NCBI taxonomy): Eukaryota > Viridiplantae > Streptophyta > Magnoliopsida > Asterales > Asteraceae > Centrapalus > Centrapalus pauciflorus. The sequence goes on from JAANYP010000223.1 coordinate 28,603, forward strand.
CTCGCCGAGTACCATAGAGAACTCGCCGAGTTCATAGTGCAAAATCGGTTCTGTAATTGGGAGAACTCGCCGAGTAGATTACATGAACTCGGCTCAGCTTTTCTGCTTTGGGTTGAACTCGCCGAGAATGCAACTGAACTCGCCGAGTTCTGCTTGTTTCAGCATCTTTGGCTCCAATTTATTCAACCAGCACCTGAAATGACAACATAAACCTATAAGATCGAGTTTGGGACGAAAATCAACCAAAAATCTATATAAAACACGAGATATCGTCCGATAAAACATGTACAAATTGGACGATATCAAACATTCCCACACTTAACCTTTGCTTGTCCTCAAGCAAATCCGGCTTAATTACCATGCTTACGAAAAGAACTCATTGGCTTTTTAATGTGATCATCAATTCACAAACATTTTAGAGATCTGAACGCATTAAAGACTTAGTGGCGGAAAGTGCAAAGCATTAAATAATAGGAACAAAACCTTGAATTCTCGACTGGCACCGAAATAGCTACATTAAACAACCTGATCAATCCAGACCAAAGCAACACTTAAACACCTCACTCAATGAAGCTCTCTACCCTCGGTGTTTAGGCTTAAACAAAACACTCAAATGCACAATTTGTCACAATTATTTACCATAAGCTTGCCAAAAGATCAAAATTCCAACACTTGAATTGAAACGATGCAATCATCAAGAGGACTTCAAAAAGGGCAAAATTGGGTTAAGGGTAAGGTGAGAAATTTTTGGAAAGGTGGTGTGAAATAGCTTTAAGTTCGTACCATCAAGAAACGTCTCTATAATACAAAATAGATAGGAATGAGCAACCTTTGATTTTTATTTTTTTTAGTTTTTTTTTTAATTTTGAAATATGAGACTACTTTGCTAGAAGCTTTTCACGAATTTTTTTTTCTTTTACGAGTGGGTCTTAAGTAGCTCAATTATAGTTGCTTTTTTTTTTTGGCTAACTATTCCTCTCATTAATTCACGTTTCAACTTGAAATGGGGCACGAACGTTGGCTAGGGTTACTAAAGAAAAACGGATAAATATGGCTAAACAAAAAGATGGTTATCATAAAAAAAATAAAAAGGCTAAGGCTCGAAAGTGGCTATCTAATGGATATATGGGTGAAAAGGAAAAAGAAAAGGCTGATGTTTGGGTAATCCTAAAATGCCTCTATCACACGACTGCAACATTTCAAAATCGTATTTTCAAAAAGAATCTTTATGGCAAGTTCTGAAATAAAAGTAACAAATGGCATGCACACATAATCAATCGAAACAAGAGCAAGAACGTATTCATGAATGCTCGAAACGGCTCAAAACTCACGAAACGAAATGACATGTAGGGCTATAATGTGCAAAATCCAACTTTGGTCCGAACAACAAGGTTATGTAGCAATATCCAGTTCATAAGAAAATTCAAACTAAAGATCCTACTTAAAGCTTTCCATTTAACTCACAAAAATCGATTATGCAAATAGATCTAAAACCTATTCGAGAATTGAATTTTTAAAATTTTCGGCCAAATTGAACAAATAATAAACATGTCAAGCAAGATTTCCTAAGTGCCAAGCAAAATCACTCATTGGTTAGAGTTCTAACCCATATTCCCACACTTAAGAATTTCATTGTCCTCAATGAAACAAAATGGACAATATAAACGTGCAAGCATGTAAGTGAAAGGAAGGAAAAATACTCCCTGAGTGCGTGGAAGAGGAGAGCTCAAAGGATAGCCAACCAAAATTTTGCAAGCGTGTAGAATTGGAGCGAAGTGCACAACCGACTCTGAGCAATGCAATATATCCTTAGAGGAAGGGATTGCCAAAACTATCAAAACAACAACGTCAATACAAGCTAAACTAAACTACAATGACAAGAAAAAGTAAATCGCTTGGGTTGCCTCCCAAAAAGCGCTTGTTTATAGGGTCCCTAGCTTGACCCTATCCCACTAGGCTTAACTTTTAAAGGGATGAAAAGGGTAAAAGGCATACCTTTGAGTTGAGTGTAAAATATAATTTTAAATGGTAAAGCTCTGCACTCCTTACCCTTACTACTTCCATCAGTGTGTAAATGCTTACGCTTCGGCGCTGGAGGGTTATGAAGTTCCTTTAGTAGTCGTGAGTCAAGACTCCTAGCATCACCAACCTGTGACTCCAATAGATCCATCCAAGAATTAGTACATTCAAATACAGGCGATGACATCACAACATCAACATATATAAATGAAAGCTCATCAAAAAGGGTAGAGTCAACTCCCTCATTGTATATAGGAGGAGGCATATCAACACCAAGCAGTCGAGCAAGCTCTTCTAAATCCCTCTCGGGATTGAAGTCATCTTCAGTCCCATCATCGATAATCGGAGATGGGATGTGTGCTATACTTTGTGGGCTTGGGATTTGCACCTTGTCCATTAATGTCTCCGATGTTTTGATGACCGGAAGAGCATGTAAAGAAGTTTCATCATAGATACACTCAACATCATCATCCGAATCACTAAAATCGGCGTCATAAATGCGGATGTGTTCTTCGTTTTCTTTGCTCTCCTCTACTTTGCTTGAACTACTTTCTGATGGCGCTTCCGTACGCAATTCATCCATTTGACTCCTTTGTCTCATGAGGTTGTCAAGGATTTCTGAAACGCTTTGTTGGTAACGGAGGCTCATCTGGCACTGATGAAATAGATCCTCCATGCTTGACTCTATCCCGGGTTGATGTTGCGATGGAGTTTGGTAATGATATTGGGTGTCTTGACTTTGGTAGTGTTGGGTGGAGGATAGGTATGAAGATTGATACATGCTTTCATTTTGATATTGGGAAGAGGTGGGATTGGTCGGGTAGTTAATGTTGACCTCCTCTTGACAACACCTTGCTTCAAAGTTACCTTCATACAACTCAAATATATGATCCATCCTACACAAAACACACCAAACAAAATACGACAAAATAAAGATAAATTAAACTAAGGAATAGACAGTGAAATAAACAAAACAAAAAATTGAATATGGGAATACTATGTACATGAAAAATAATTCTCACACTTGAATTTTTAAATAAAATAAATTTTTTTTTAACTAACGAGAAACTTAAGGTTGTTCTCAAAACCACACCGCTTGTCCCCGGCAACGGCGCCAAAAACTTGATGTGCCGCTAGCACACATTTATTTTAATTAAGAAATGGAATTAAATAAACTAAAACTAGCGGACAAATAGGCAAGTATTACCTATCGTTACTAGCATAGCTTAGGTAAGTCCGGGTTGTCGAACTCAGGGACAATTGGTGTAATGATGATAGGAACCGTCAGTTAATGGTTAGCTATGGTTGAAATTGATTTAAAATGCATATAAGATAAATGCGGACAAAAGATCTATCGCAATAACACACACGAGCAGGAAAGGAGATTAATGACTTGGATTTCTGACAAGGGGGAATATGTAACCAAATGGGATCACTCCCCCTAAACAACGGATGAATAATTGAAAGCGCAGATTGGATAATATGCCGACATGATTTTTAATGAAACAACCACACAAATCTCTAAGCTATGATTGAATTATTTAATCATGATAGCCAATATTGTGATCACTCAAATCTCTTATACATGAAAACAATATCGACTCATAATGCGAGCAATGACAATTTAGCTATGCGGATCTCTCATTATAGCACAATAATCCCATAACTCACGAATTGAACACGCAAATCTCTTTTATTTGTTCAGAACTTGAGTCATGCAAAACCGAATGCTCACAATAAGTTTACGAACTTTGAAAGATGATTCGGTTGACAACGAATCATAAAATTCATGCTATATTCTCATAAAAACACAAATTCCCTCTCATTGTTATGAAAACACTTTTTAAACACACTCTTTCACCATCTCTAGTAGAAAGGTTCAAAGACACCAAGATATTTGGATCATCAAAAATGAATACTAACTATCTCGAACTCTCGTTATGGACATAATAAAGCATTCATAGCAAGTTTAAAGAGTCTCAAACAATACAACGAGATTTTCATTCAAAGAAAGCAAACTATGACATATCATCCAATCATATACAAAATATAAATCATCCAATGTTTAGGGTTTGTTACCCAAATGATTACATAGCAAAACTACTCCATTCTAATGGAGTAAAACACCATCTCAATATAAGAAAGAATTCTACACATTAAGATAAATTAAGGTATAAGAATAACTCCCCTAATGATGTATATGATGATGAAGATGCAATCCACTATGTCAAAACTCCAAAATAATCTCCTCCATTGCCTTCCTTCTTCCTCTCGAAATCAGAATGTGTGTGTTTTTGGTGATAAAATTCGTCCCTGTTTCATAAATGAGCAGATTCTTCCTTTTATAGGCTGGAGAGAACTCGCCGAGTACATTACAAGAACTCGCCGAGTACATGTGTTGTCAGCTCCTGATTAGATCCCAAATAGAGTGAACTCGCCGAGTAGATTACATGAACTCGCCGAGTTCATGTGTTGTCGACACCCTATTCGATCTGGCAATTATCAGGAATATTCAGAAATAAGCAGAATTCAGGTGTACTCGTCGAGTACCGTAGAGAACTCGCCGAGTTCATAGTGCAAAATCGGTTCTGTAATTGGGAGAACTCGCCGAGTAGATTACATGAACTCGGCTCAGCTTTTCTGCTTTGGGTTGAACTCGCCGAGAATGCAACTGAACTCGCCGAGTTCTGCTTGTTTCAGCATCTTTGGCTCCAATTTATTCAACCAGCACCTGAAATGACAACATAAACCTATAAGATCGAGTTTGGGACGAAAATCAACCAAAAATCTATATAAAACACGAGATATCGTCCGATAAAACATGTACAAATTGGACGATATCAACGATCCTTTTGTAAACAAGGAAATATATTCTCAAAGAAGGATGCATTCCTTGATTCCATGATGGTATTCTTGTGAATTTCTGGATTTTTAGACTCATACACAAGAAACCGATAGGCACTACTATGATGTGCATAACCAATAAATATGCAATCAACCGTTTTAGGTCCTATCTTTTGAGCCTTAGGTGCCGGTACAACAACCTTTGCTAGGCACCCCCACACTCGTAAGTACTTATAGGATGGCTCTCTTCCCATCCAAAGTTCATACGGTGTTTTATCCATTTTCTTGCGGGGTATCTTATTCAAAAGATAAGTAGCCGAGAGGATAGCTTCCCCCCACATTTCTTGGCTCATTCCCGAACTAATTAACATGGCATTCACCATTTCTTTCAAGGTTCGGTTCTTTCTTTCCGCAATACCATTTTGTTGAGGTGAGTAAGGAGCGGTGAATTCGTGTCGGATTCCATGTTGAGCACATAAATCCGCAAGCGGTGACACATATTCACCACCTCGATCACTTCTTACAACCTTAATCTTTTTGTTGAGTTGGTTCTCAATCTCTTGTTTGTATAAAATAAACTTATCGATTGCTTCATCTTTACTTTTCATCAAGTAAACATAGCAATATCTAGTACAATCATCAATAAACGTGATGAAGTACTTCTTACCACCTCTCGTAGGAATGTATTTTAAATCACACACATCCGTGTGAATCATATCAAGTGGTTCGGTTATTCTTTCAACCGATTGGAAAGACGATCTTGTAAGTTTGGCTTCAACACAAGTTTGACATTTATAATTTGAATCAATATGAAAAGATGGAATGCAATTTAACTTGATTAAACGACGTAAAGAATTAAAATTGACATGTCCAAGACGACCATGCCATACGTTAGAAGACTCTGTCAAATAAACCGAATTTGTAGTCGTTTTATTAAAATTGCTTTTCAAAATCATCAAATTTATTTTGAACATTCCATTCAAAGCAAAACCTTCTCCAACAAAATGATCATTCTTGGTCAAAACAAATTTATTCGATTCAAAAACCATTTCAAATCCAAACTTGTTTAACAGCCATCCGGAAACCAAATTCTTTCGAATTTCCGGTACATACAAAACATTTGTCAACTTAAGATCTTTCCCGGATGTCATCTTCAAGATCACATCGCCTTCACCTTTGACATCAACCGTATCAAAGTTTTCCATGAAGATCTTTTTTCCATTAACTACTTTCAAAGTAGTAAACAAACTTTTCTCCGAACACACATGTCGGGTAGAACCAGTGTCGATCCACCATTCATTCGGTTCAGATCTTACTAATTCTACATCAGAAACCATTGCCGTGATATTCACATTCATCACACTTGCAACTTCACCGTTGCCGTCAAGAACCACGCATGGTTCAAGATCCAAATCAGAAAACAATTCTGATTTCTCAATATGATTGGCAAATTTACTCGCATTTTGAACTCCAATCATATCAACCATCTTCTTAATCGATGGTTTAGCATTAGATGTTATAGTTGAAGTCATCGACCGTGACACAACTCCATCTAACATTTCTATTTTTTCTTTAACGCCAAAGAACATAATTATAAGTAGTTGTGAATCTTCTTTTCAAACAAATACTTTATAAATTTTCAATAAAGAAATTTTCTCACTTTATAATAAAATTACACTTTTATTATAAATAACGTCAAATTAATTGATCAAGCTTGAATCAACCGTTCAATTTAATCACTTTATAACAAAATTAAATCTTTTGTTACAAACAATGTCAAATACTTCAATTGACAAAACTTGAATCAACCGTTCAATTTAATCACTTTATAACAAAATTAAATCTTTTGTTATAAACAATGTCAAATACTTCAATTGACAAAACTTGAATCCACCGTTCAATTTAATCACTTTAAAACAAAATAAATCTTTTATTATAACCAACTTTATCACTAAAATTGAAAATTGAATCTCCCGTTCTTTTTAACACCAAAGTGATAACATCAAAGTGAAAATGAATCAACCGTTCAATTTAATCAGTCTATAATAAAAATTAAATCTTTTATTATAACCAATTTTATCACTAAAATTGAATCTGCCGTTCAATTTAACACCAAAGTGATAACACCAAAGTGAAGAATGAATCAACCGTTCATCCAAACACTTATAATCCGAACGAGAATAATAACAAATTTTATATTAAAAGTTAACATTGAATCATCCGTTCAATACTTAAGAAACCAAAAGTGAATAATAGAATTTTCCGTTCAAATTAAACACTTAATCAAGGCTGTTGCAAAAATTAAATCCGTCTCGAAACCAAAACTCGTTTGTAACGAAACATAAATAATTAAATGAAATGGAAACACAATTGCTTCGAGACAAAATTGGTTTGAATCGAGACAATAATGTAATAGAAATTTTACTTCGAGACAAAACTTGTTTGAATCGAAGAAACAATTTCTCTAAAATTCCTAATTTTATAACCGGTATCGTGGTTGTAGAATCTGTTTTAAGATTGTAGGGATATTGTGCCCGATACCAATTATAAAATATAAGAAATATATTACGAATTACAATTCAGAAATGAAATTACAATACACGGAAATAAATAAAGTACTGAAATTAAAATTACAAGTAAAAGAAATAATAATACGGAAAAGTAAATTACAATACGAAAAAAATAAAGGCTGAGTCTCGTGTTTGACACGATTCCCTTAAAACAGATTCGAAGTCTGTTTCCCAGGGTACAACAGCCAAAGCAGCGTGTACTGCCGGAGGTAACCAACTTGCCTGAAAAATCACGTGAATTGAAGGTGTTCTTCGTTCTTGGAAGCAACAACGTCTTGCCGTTAAAGTGCAAAAGTTTCAAGAATACAAAGTGTTTTTCAAGTGTTTCAAGTATATCAAAAAATATCTTTTGGTGTTTGCATCTCCATCCCTTTTATAGGAGATGAGTTGTAACAACAACTTAATTATATTCAATTGTAATAATAATAAAAAACAATTTTTTTATTAATAATTAAATATAATAATTCTATCATTAAACCATGAGTTGTAACAACAAACTAATTATATTTAATTGTAATAAAAAAATATTTTTTATTAATAATTAAATATAATAATTCTATCATTAAACCATTTCTGTAACGGCTCTAGAATTGTCTAGATTCGTTCAAGACACGAACGCGACTCGCACATAAAAAAATATCTTATACAAAGTTCGAGGCAGATGCGAGTGCACACAAGTTTAATGATTTGCTATTGTTTGGACCCAAGTTTTGTCTTGGAGTAACTTGTCATGCTTGTCAAGACTCCTCATTATAAACCACTCATGGTTTGGTCCATCTTCCTATGTGGGACAAGTTTTCACACTTTTAACTTGCATTTTCCCACATCAAACACCAATCTTTGAGCATCGATATCTCATTCATCTTAGCTCCGTTTTGGACGTTCTTTATATCGTTGTAATCCTCTCTTCAAGGAGAATACACACCCATAAAATATTAATTATGTATCTCACAACTATATATAATTATATTTGGTCCAAAAACATGAAAAATACATTTTTTCCTTTGAAAAATTAACACTTTTTACCAACACTTCATTGAACCCCTATATATATATATATATATATATATATATATATATATATATATATATATATATATATATATATATATATATATATATATATATATATATAGAGAGAGAGAGAGAGAGAGAGAGAGAGAGACAGAGAGACAGAGATAGATAGATTCAGGTTCAAAAAGATACCTTTCGAAATCAAGTGCACCCGAAGGTACCAACCTTAAAAAACTTTTTTTTTTTACTTTTTTTTTCTCATAATCATGTTTAAATTAATGTTATACACATGATATATGAATTTCACATACATTCACACTTTCTGTGTCCTTAAAAATTATGTGAATGCTCAATGCATATTTATGTGAACGATCATCCATGTGAATGGTCATTTCACACCATGTGAATGGTGTGAATGACCATTCACATGATCTTTTTTTTATCATTCACGAGATTTATGATGTTGCTCCTTTTGAAAAATAGTCTTATAATGTTGTCTTATACATGTCTATTCAAAAAAAATATATGTGAATGATCATTCACATTAGGGTACGCAGGAATCTCATAGGTACGCTGATGAACCTGATTATATATATATATATATATATATATATATATATATATATATATATATATATATTTGTGTGTGTGTGTTTGAAATTTAGGATTAACTTCTTTGGACGTAAAATGTTTTATGTATATTTCTCTTGATATTTTGTGGATCACATACTTAATATTGGATTATTTGAGGTGCTTGAAAAATTACATTTATCATTTGGTCTTTAATTGTTTGTAGATTATTTTGGATACCAAATATTTAGTTTATTTGGTTTATAAACCAAATTAAACTGAATTCAAATTTTGTTTACGTAGCTTTGAATTTGGTTTGGTTTGATTTGGTTTTTGATTTAGGACAAAAAAAATTTCAAACCGAAGAAATCAAACCGAGGAAACCCATAAACCAAACCAAACTGCAAGTATGTATATATATATATATATATATATATATATATATATATATATATATATATATATATATATATATATATATATATAAATAAAAGAAGGGAGGGCCACAGCGAAGATGCATACATGAATATGACCTAGCTAGAAGAAAGCATAGGCATTTATACAGAAGTAGCTATACACCATGTAGCCTTGTAACCATGGCTGCCTTAACTGAATCCTAAAAGTGTTGTCTCTCTTGTCAATTTTCTAACAACATAAGCAGACAAAAGCTTTCATACTTGCAGCTCCAACATCTGTTAATCTGACTTCTATCAACCACTAAACATGAAACTGGTATAAACTCATTTATTCAATTTTGTTGTCACATTCATTGCATATATGTGGTACTTGTCACTTCTTTTTACACAACAAATAAAACAAAAAGAGAAAATCCTTTAGGATCTTACTATTTAAACCACTCGATCATTTTCCTGTGTATAAATATCTCATAACCATCTCCATCCCTAAAACCCTAAACCCCTAACCTAATTAAAATTTTCTTATCATGGAACTAAATATATATATAGTGAAGGTTCAAGGGAGAATCATAATAATGAATCGGAGAAGTGAGGAACCACTTTATAGTCTTTGGATCAGATAATGCATCACACGAGAATCATGATGTATCACGCGGGAATCCGATGCATCACACGGGAATCATGATGCATCATGCGAGAATTGTCATGTATTTGTGGTTCTTCCTTGGTTTCTCGATGCATTATGGTTCTTCTTTAAACCGTCCCCTATATATACATATACGTATACATATGTATGTATGTAATTTAAAGAAAAGCAAGATGTTTGTTTTGGTGAAGATGAAACGATCGATATTTATTAATAGGTACGTACCATGATGATCAAATGAAGTTTGTCCTAATTTGATATCTGAAAAATATAATAAAAGAAACAACCGTTATGGTGTATAATAAAGATCGACAAGAGGTGCTTTTGAGTTGTTTTTAAGTAACACACAGGAAATCAAAAGAAAATGAATGATGAACAGAAGAAGAATGTTGGAAAATCAGTCCCATCAATAAGGAGTATATAGATATATGTATATGACTATCTTAAGTAATAGATTTCACCAATATTTGAAAGGGAAAGTGATTGGAATATGTGTTTTTATGCAATAACAACATTATTTCCTACATCCAACAACCTAAAATTCGACAAATATTCGGTAAATTTATTGATTATGAACATTCATGAATCTTGTAGTTAATATGAAATTAATGTTGCACAATTAGATTTTAGTACTTTTATTTATAGTAATCGTTAACTAGACACGTATGAGTACGTTCCTATCAAGTTGTTTTATAGAATACTATTTTCACGTATATTTAACTTTCTATTAAACAGTTTCACATTTTTGCCTTATTTCTTAGTCTGATTGTATTTTAATTTTTCCAATTAATGCAATTGTTGGCTAGCTTGTGTATACTTCAATTCTTCTTCTTCTTCTTCTTCTTCTTCTTCTTCTTCTTCTTCTTCTTCTTCTTCTTCTTCTTCTTCTTCTTTTTTTTTTTTTTTTTTTGTGGTATAAATGATACTGAACATCATCAAATGTGTGTACTAGCTAGGTTAATTGATTCAACATTTGACTCTTAAAGATTAATAGATATATCCAACTTAATTATATACGACTCATGTGCCTTAGACATAAATGTTTGTGTGTGTGTGTATGTGTGTGTGTGTGTGTGTGTATGTGGTTGTTTTGTTTCCTCCCCTCATATATATATCATCTTATGACTCATGTGCTTTAGCAGGTAGTATATATGCAAGGCTGTTCTAGCTTTATCCCTCATCATATTTAATTGTAACATAGATTTGTGCCTGTTGAAATTAACTCGTGGATCGTACTTCGGTGGTTATTACTACTACTGGCAAAATACAAAAATCAACTTCAATTCTTGATTATAACATGTCGAAAAAGCGAAATGTTAGGTCTTAATATATACTAACAGCCTAATGTACCCTGGACATAGAAGATAATACGTGTACATCGAGAATCCTCAAGATTTGTGAATTTTCAACGTACGTAAATGGGTATTTGAAAAATCAAAACTTGATTCTGATGTAAGATGTATAAAGTATGAATTGAAGATTACACTATCTTGACATATGAGTTATATAGTCATAAGTCTTGTATTTGAACTGAGATTCATTTCATAAATAATATATCATTAATTATTCATTTAACTTCTTTTTTAGCCTTCTTAAAAGTATATTCAGATTATTTTTGTTTAATTTATTTAATGTTAGGAAACCACAAATATATTAATATTGAAAGTTGAAACTGCATATGCAGATGAAACATTTGTATGTTTCCAAATCAAGGAGCACAGCCGCCCCTGTTTGAGTAGCTAATTGAGCCAACAGTTTGCTTTTTTTGGTGGCTTGTTTGGGGATTTGAAACAAGATTTGTTGAAAATCAAGCAAATATTTTGCATAATTTTGGATGTGATGTTTTTTAATCAATTAATTATTTTATAACTGATTGCAAAATAAATAAAAAAATATTCACTTGAATGTCAGGGCCTTTTTATTTAAAAGTATAATATATTCTTATTTTCATCTTGTTAATCTTGATACCCGAACAGTCGTAGAGAACTAATTTTAACTAGTAATAAGACTTTCAGTTTTCATGCAGCGACTTCGAGAGCAACAACTAACATCATAAATTATGTATCAAGATCTTGATAAATTAAAGTATTTCATATCTGAATAGTAGTAAACTTGATATTTTATTTTCCTGGGGAAATTGAGTAGTATATTTTTTTTTAATTTTCTTAATATAGTCATCTAAGTAAATGATTTTGGTTACGTTTGAAAAAACTAATCAAAGTTGTAGTTATATATATATATATATATATATATATATATATATATATATATATATATATATATATATATATATATATATATATAGATTGAGGTTCAATTGAGAACTTTTATGCATCGGGGCACCTCGAGGCACTTTTGTGCATCGGATAATCCACCAAGGGTGCACAAAGGGCATTTAGGGAAAACTAAAGACATGATAATTAATTTATTTCTATAAATCATTAAATGATAATTAGGAGTTACACTTTGAATTAAAATATCATATTAACTACATTCCTTCCTCCTCATTTCTCTCTCTCTCTCTCTCTCTCTCTCTCTCTCTCTAACTCTAATCATGTTCTTCATGATTTTCTTAGTGATAATGATTTGAAGATGAAGAATAACGATGAACAACGATGATGATGAACATGAACAAGAGAGGTAACCGATGATAATTATGAAGAACATGATGCATAGATGGATGATGAACGATGAATAATGATAATGCATAGATGGATATGATGGCATGATGATGATGATGAACAACGAAAAATGATGATGCATAAATGGACGATGAACAATGACGATGCATAGATGAATGATGAACAAGTTGAACATGATGCATAGCTCAATGAAGAATATGAACGATAAACACGATGCATAAAAGAATGATGAACAAGTTGAACACGATGCATAAATGAATTTTTGTATTTATTTTGTTAAATGCGTCTTTTTTTAACATGGTGCATAGATAAACAAGATTAACGATGAAATGCATCGATATCCATCATCTTTTTTTTTTTGAATTTGTGTAATTTTTGTTAAATTTGGAAATGTATCAATTGAATTTATTTGACATTTATTATTTGATTATTTGTTGAAATATTAAATTTAATGAGGTATGCACATTCCCTAAAATGCCCTTCCTTGTTTGTTCCTATAATGCACAAGTTGCATAAAATTGTCCAACTATTTACCCTTTTGCCATTAATCTAATCCATACAATTTTTTGATCTAATGGTTGATATGGGTTCTTTTGTACCTCGATGCATAAAAGTTCTCAATTGAACCTCCCTCTATATATATATATATATATATATATATATATATATATATATATATATATATATATATATATATATGTATGTATGTATGTATGTATGTATGTATGTATGTATGTATGTATGTATGTATGTATGTATGTATGTATGTATGTATGTATGTATGTATGATACAAATATTTTTAGTTATAATATTTATATTAATGACATAAAAGAAATTAATAATAAATAATCATTATACAATATATAATATAATTTATAATTATTAAAATAGAAAAAAGTATTTTATTGACCAAAAGCTATATATTTTTTTCGCATAAAAAGCTCAAATACATTCATCCGAAATAAGTTTTTAAGTTTGAATTTTAACACACAAAAGTTGAAAACACTCCTTTAAATTAATTATTACTTTATTTATATTTGGTCGATTATTTTGTGTCATCAGTGCTACGTACGTACGTGTTTTTTTGGATCCATCCCTGGTTATTGCTCCAAGATTTCAAAGTGACTGATTATTAGCAATAACTATATTGTTTCATCAATATAATTTTTAATTATA
>JAANYP010000223.1:47500-162949 GCA_020465985.1 Centrapalus pauciflorus
ATATATATATATATATTACGAGTAAAACGGAAAAGAAAAAGCTAAAAAGAAATTAAGGTAGATGAAGCAATTGGTGGTAAAACGGCAGAAGGATGTGGTTACTTGAATCATTTAAAGCTTCTACTCCTAGACAGTTTGACCTAGCTAGCTAACTTCAATTCTCACCGAATAAAATAAAATAAATAATAACAAATGAATTTATTAATAATAATGGGTGTTACTTCATGCACCATATCTATATCTACAATTGACCTAAAACATGCATTTTTTTCATAACTCATCATTATATTTTATTTGTTTATACTCTTTTGTCCAATCAAAAGATAAATATTTATAGGTCAAATACATAGATGTGGTGTATGAGAAATTAGAGGTGGTGCATGAAGAAATAGCCATAATAATTAATGGAATGGAATGGAAAAATCCAAGATGGACGTAGCTGGGTGGGTAATAGAAATGGTTGGACCATAGCGAGCACTCGATGGCAAAATGATAAGTTTGCAACCGGCCACAGACTGTTGAAATGGTGACAAATATATATATAGGATCGAGTAGCAATTTGCAGAGATTAGGTGCCCGCTATTTAAGGCTTTTATCTTCTTCTTTTTATTTCAAATATACATTATATGGCCTTGTATGTAAAATGTAGCTAAATTTTTTATTTTTATTTTTTTAAATTTCCGGCTCTTTTGTATATACACAATTCATATATTTAGAAAAAAAAACGCAGCTTATTCATTATTTAATGCAATATCTTTACCAAAATTATACTTAAAATTCTTTGTTCAAGGAAGATGAGAAATTGTTTTCTTATGATACAATAGGCAACTTCATAGGAAAAGTTTAAATGTTAAATTATATTATTATTATTCAATAACATGTTTTTTTTTTTTTTACCTTGTGTTGCTTATTATGATTGGTACTACTAGAGTGACATATATTATTGGATAACCAAAGGGCAAGCACGCGTGGGGTCAATAACTCAGTATAAAGGCTATATACGTTCCAACAAAATATAGTGAAAAATAATGGTGTAATTATGCAACCCGAGTCATGCTAGCTTGAGCTTGATCCAGCTTGAAAAATAAGTGTTTTATTTTATTTACAATAATTAATCTCATTTAAGCTCATCAACTTTATAACTTGAGCTTGATCGAGTTTGACGTTGTTTTTTAAATGAGAGTTTCAAATTATATCAAGCTCGTTTAACTCAAATTTGGATCTTTTAAAAAAATTTAAGTTCAAACAGTTTAATTAATAGCAAGTCACATCACTTAAATTTCTAATACACCAATAGTGCCCTTTAATTCTTGTATTTATAAACTCCCCAATAATGCATATTTAGTATTTAATCCATTTATATTATAGGGAAAATCATGTGAAAAACAATGTACTTTCAGTATTTTTGGAATAAGTTATTCTACCAAAAACGTTTCCACAAAAGTTCCTCAACTTGATTAAAAATATTTTTGTAAAAATCACTACACATAAAATGTTTCCATAAAAGGCCTTTAACTTAACAAAATCATATTAAAAACTTTTGAAAAATCGTTAAAAATTTCCATAAAACAACACAATTCGTAAAAAATTTCATGTTGAAGGAATTTAATGGAAACATTTTTGGTACAATGACTTAACCAAAAAATATCAAAAGTATGTTGGTCTTTTATATACTTTTTCCTTATATATATACAACAATTAATTAGACCTGACAATTCGTGTATTCGTGTCGTGTAACAGGTCAGACACGAAATCTACACGACACGAATTTGCCAAACCTGTACACGACACGAAATAAAAAACGTGTCTAGTAATGAAACCTGTACACGACACGGAAAAAATTCGTGTTACCTGTGACACGACACACAATTTAGCCGTCTCACCCGAAAACACGAATACATAACCTGTAAATGAATTAGACACGAATTTTTAACAAAAATATGAACTTATAAATCCAAAATTCCATCTTCCAAAACATCTAATTCTAAGTTTCTAACATTCAAAACATATAATTTTATTTGAATTTCGTGTCTTAGACGTGTCAAGCGTGTCTTAGAAGTGTCATCCGTGTCATACATATTTTACACGTGTCTTAAACGTGTTTATACAGGTAAATTCGTGTTTGACACATGTAAGACACGAAACACGAATTTCAAAAACAGATCAACCTGTTTTGACACGAAACACGAATTTATCAAACGTGTACACGAAAATTTCGTGTCGTATATGTGTCGTGTCTGTCGTGTCGTGTCCCATATTGCCAGGTCTACAATTAATGCGATCTAGCTACTAATTAACTATACAATTGAACACAAAGCTAGCCACGAACGGAACGCCTTAACCTAGCTGAAGTGGGATTAATCCACAGAATTCTTTTTTTCAGAAGGTTAATTTATAAAGTTGTTTAAAAGAGTGAAAAAGACAACATAATCAAATATTTGAAGCATTTTGTTTGTATCTATTCTTTAATGAATAATGCCTCAACAACCTAATCGATCGTCACTTTTTACGAGCCATTAAATAACAGGCCCGTCACCAATCAAGGGTTTTATTTTTTTGTTACACTTTCACTAAAGTTACAACGTGTCACTAAAAAAAATAGAAGATGACCAATTATAGAAGATGGATTTTGTTAATACAGTAATTTATAGGTGATACTAGCCTGAAAATAAAAGAAAAAAAAACTAGATACCTAAATGCATGAGAGAATTGAAAAATATATTACTGAACAATATAAAACTAGCTTAATACTCATGCGTTACTCTGGTTTTAATGGTAATTAATATAAACCAATATTTTATGAAAAAGAGACTAATAAGTTGTAATGATTTAAAATAAATAACATTATATTAATATAAAATTGATTGTCCTAATAAAACACAATGAATAATAACAAAAAAATATTTATCAAATATACAAAAGTAATATTATAATATATTAACATAAAAATTAATGTCATAATAAGCAACCCAAATTTTTTAACAAATAGTAAATTATAAAATGAAACTCATAATTGATATATGTATAATGTACTTTTATTTTTAAGCAATAGCTATAAATACAAGTGTGCAAAAATGAATTAGAAAAAACAAAAAAGTGTAAGAAGTTACAATCGAATACTATTGGTCATGGTTTGTCTACTTTTATAATCGAAAATAACAAAATCAAAACGAACAAAGCCGAAAAACTAAAACAATCATAATACAAAATTGAACCAAATGATATTAGCTATGGTTTAGTATGGTTCTAGTAATGTTTGTTATCTTTTGGTACTAAATAAAATTTTGCACACCCTAATTATGAATAAACATTTTGTAAAAATAAAAACATATGTTATTGCTAATAAATTGTAATGTGAATCAATCATTATTCAATCATTTTTTTTCAAATTTCAGTTTGTTTGCATCGATCACCATTCATTTATATTTAGTCTGGAGTGGTAATTTAATTTTATTATAACTTAAAGTATTTTAATTATATTTTGTGTAATTTGTGTGTATTTTTTTAGTTATAAATAAAAAAAACTTATATATACAATAAAAGTGACATTTTAAAATAGTAGAATGAGAGTATAATAATATTTTTTTATATTATATATTTTATTTTATTAATTATTTAAAGTTATATAGATAATAAAAAATACATAGCAAAATAATAAGATACCAATTAAAATTACAATAACCAAACTCAAAGTTCAATTAAAAATTATGATATTATCCATTAGTAGTTTAATATATAGATTTAATCTCATATATATATATATATATATATATATATATATATATATATATATATATATATATATATATATATATATATATATATATATATATATAAGACCACATATGTCATGCTACTTTATTTTTTCTCTCTAGTCCAGCAATAATATAACATTCATATGTTGTTCGTGACATAATTTAATTACAGTTTTTGATAACTAATTTCTTCAAGTATCTTTATTGTTTTAAAAAAAAATATAATGATATTTCAACATTTTATTATCTTTAAGTTTTCGATCACATCGTTTTTTGAAGGTTGAAGAATTCAAAATTTTGATATTAATTATTAAATATACAAATTTAACCTTAAATAATAATCCACTAGTTTATTGACTTACGTATAGCATAGATGTTTTTAATAATTATTTATATAAATGCATATAAACTAAGAATTAAAACAAAAATTTATTAATTATTAAAAAAATATAAAATAGTAATATTATGTGAAATTACTATTATTTTTATAGTTTTATAAATAAATATGAGTAGCGGTTGACTTTTTATTTATAAACTTAAATGTTTTAATTGATATACTTTGATATTTTAATTTTTATATAGCATATTGCATATTTATTTAATAAATATTAAAAATGAACGAAATATGTTTTTACTAAAATCGTTCATTCGTCAAACATTTAATACTTTTATATAATATGTATTTATTTTATACCTCAAATAAGCAATAACACCCATAAATAATTTATAATTTTTTAGATTATTCAAAATAATTAATTTGTAGTTTAAAATATATATTTGGAACACTTTAATATTTTTCTAGAAACTAAATAAATAAATTTTATCACTTAAAAATATTTATAGATTGTCGTGCATTATTTTCTTAAAGTTTATTAGCTATTACTACTTTTTCTGATTTATCTTAAAGTTTATTAGTTGTTCCTATTCTTTTTATCTTCAATGGCTATGATTGTGCCACGTAAGTAGAGAATTGAAAAAAATCTGAATTTCAACGGCTGAAAACGTGCCCAAGTCAACATAGATTCAAAATTTTTCTTATTTTGAATGGCTGGAAGCAATTTGTGATTGTGTCACATGAGTAGACTTTCTCCTTATTTTGTCGGCAATAAATATATATAATTAAATCCCAAATTACAAATCAAATTGAAATTTTGAATCAAATGAAAAATAAAAAGATGAACTTGAAATAAAAGAAACAAAACCAAACACTACACAAAAAGTTGATAAGACCTACTAATATGATCGGTAATAAACTAGTTTTAATTAAAATGAATCTACATGAAACATGAATGAGTATAAATTATGTTTTACATAAAGTCAAGTTCAATTCAACTCATGTAGTTCACATGTTATATTTGAGTATAAATTGTCTTTTTATAAAACTCGAGAAAATTAAGTTTTAATTGTGGAGCATGTGCATTTGTAAACACACATAAGTTTTAATTGTATATTCAAAAATGGTTTGCAACATTCATCTAACAAATCCAATCTAACATTGTTACATCTGATTTTATCTAAACGTATAAGAGTTTACCTGTATTGCGTCAACCACTTTGTGAGCAAATATAAAATTCTTTTAAAAAAACCATTTTATTTCTCGCTTTCCATATATATGAACCAAAAATTGAAGAGAGAATAACCGCTTTAAGGAGAAACTTCTTTTTGTCATTAATGCTGCTAGCTACACTCTAAATGCAAAGTTCTGCCTAAAGTCCTCAAAATTTTGAGTTTTATATCTCAAACCATCTTGAGATACCTTGCCAAACATTCGAAGCATAGCAACACGACGCAAAAAGAGGTGATTACAATTCCCTATCAATAGTGCATACAGGACATCTGGTATCATTATCTTGAACTGTTCTCCAACTAAGATTAAGTTTAGTTGCTAGTCTTTCAAGTTTGGCTCTATACACTAGCAAGTTCACTTTTAGTGGGACCCGATTGTTCCAAATAGTTGTGTCATTACAACACGTGAGAATTTTATTCTTCCAACTAAACCTTGAGCAAATTTAGTAAACAAACATATAGTGAACTATGTAATAGATATGTTTTTTTTAAGACTAAACACACACGCTCTCTAATGTTCTACTATTAAATCTAAATTTTTTACCCATTTTAAAAAACTCTTTGGGTGACCTCAAATCCAGGTTAACATGCACCTTGGTATGTAATAGGTGTGTGATGCATGTTATTAGTCACGTTGATTGTCTTGTACTTATAATTACAAACCATGAATTTATTGGATCGGTGGAAGGTTGGTCCTTTTTTTGGATAAAATATAGGGAACATTTTAATAAAATATTAACTTAGAACTCTTGGCTTTATAATTCGCTTGTGGAATGTTCCTGAGTGATTTTTAGTTGTTCTTAAGAATGATTAGTTTGTAATACGGGTGATTAACGTTGTTGGCTAGTTGGTTTTTTATAAAATTGCTGTTGTTCAAAATAAAAAAATGCTTTCTAATATTGTAGAATTAATAAGATAAGGTTAGAATCCCAATCAAATTAATACCCTCTTTAAATTCCTCACAGTGATCATCATAATTAGTACTTTAGTAGTACAAGAATCCAACCATTCATCCATAGACAAAATTTGTGGTTGAAACAACTAAATCCATGATCACATTGTTCCATCCTCCGTGGGTAAAAATATTTACCCATGGCAATTCTTAATTTTGGCTACGTACTTTCACCCTCTAATTAAGTATTGCATATATATGTAGTTAATTTTCATAGTCCGTGGTTGATTTGACATTTATTTGTTTAAATGTAACATAACTTTAGTCAACATCAAGCTTGTTGGGTATTTGTTTGTTTAAGATTTAGTGAACTCTATTTTTTAGTATTTTATAAGTTTTTCCTATATATACTCTATTTATATTGTTAAAAAATGTTATCTTATAATTAAGAAAATATAATAAATAAAACACGTACTCTTGATAATTAAATACGAAATTATTGAGTACCTTGGACCACGCCATTTTTATTTGTGACTATATATATATATATATATATATATATATATATATATATATATATATATATATATATATATATATATATATATATATATATATATATATATATATATAGATTTGGGTTCAAATGAGTACCACTAGTTTTGCGGAGTACCGGAGGTACCTCGCTTAAAATTATTTTTTTTGAAATTTTTTTTCATAATCATGTTTAAATTAATAATATAAGACTACTTGCAAAAAACCACACATAAACACACACTATAACTATGTGAAACGTGCAAGTTCACATGAACTGCACTGTTGTGAACGTATGTTCACAGCTAAGCATGTCCACATGAATTTTTCCACGTTCACATGACTTTTAAGAGGCTACGAAGTGTGAATGCGTGTAATTCTTTTACAAATATGCTTATATTATTTGTATCTAAATGAATATGAAAAAAATTTAAAAAAAAAACTTTTTTCGGAGCATGTTCGCATCTTAAACCCGTGTGTTCACAGGTACTCACGGTACTCTACATTTTTTAGGTACTCACACGAACCATATTCTATATATATATATATATATATATATATATATATATATATATATATATATATATATAGTGAAGTATTTTGACTTAGGACTTTACAGAAATAATGGTACAATCATCATAAAATAAGGAGAACAGGAAAAGGTGTTACTACTATCCTTTTAATAACTAAGAAAGTAATTTTTACTTGAACAAGAACTAACTTTGAGGAGAAAGCTAGATAAATTAAATGCATATATATAAAAATATGATCTCTATTGTTCTTTTGAGTATTACTATATATCATTAGAAAATATATATATTCGGATATATATCAAATGATATTGTTTTAGAATTGAAAGACTCAGGAAAAAAATTATTAATTAATTACTAGTTTGATGTATTAAAATTCTCGCTCTTAAATGTTAATTTGTCCATTCAATTCTGATAATTTTAACGTGACTGTAGTTTGAAGTTTTTAATTTAACAACATGATATGGATAATACACAAGATGTACGTACGTGTATTTCTTTTTAAAAAAGAAGAAGTGAATAAAATGAATTATTCGGAAAATATATATGGAGGTAAATTCATTCTACAGATGCATGGAGATTAATTTAATGTGGGCATTGTATAAAGGAATTAATGCAAGTATTTGATGGAGTTGAATGAAAGTGAAATAAAATTAAAAGGATTGATTAATTAAGGTTGGTAATTAAATAATAAATGTGAAAAGTAAAAAAAGAAAAAAAGTGAGAAGAAAGGTGGTGGTGTAGTAAGTATTGAAAACAACAGATGAATGAGAGAAAGGTAATGAGAGACCATGCAAATGTCGTTTTCAGAGTTGTCTCCCCCACCTCTGCCGCCTCTGCAGCCCCCCCTCCCCTCCCCTCCCCTCAGTCACACCACACAACACACACGCATTCTATCTCGGGAATGCCAACCATACATACATTTTACATTTATCTCTCTTTCTCTTTCTCTTTCTCTTCCTCTTCCTCTTCTCTTTCTCTTTCATGTGTGGTGGGTACCTTACCCTCTGTATCATATATATATATATATATATATATATATATATATATATATATATGGGCAAGTGACCAAAAATAGTAACAAGTTTTGACATTTTTATCATTAATAGTAACATTATTTATTTTTTATCATTAATAATAACAACTTTTTATTATTCTATCAATAATAGTAATGGGTGACCTATAAACCTGTTTAGCAGGTCACCAACTTTTCAGTTATCAAAAATAGTAACATCTTTTCAGATTTTTATCAATAATAGTAACATATCAAATTACAAACATAATTTTTTTATTTTATTAAGTTTTCTAATATTCCATAAACACCATAATAAACCAAATTTTTATTCCGAATATTTACGGATAGATAATATTTGATTATTTATTCACAATTATATATAATATGAATGGAAAAAAAAACACTACAAATCATTTCAATTTTCACTTTTTCCAACAAAAAACTACGAACCATCATTTTCTTAGTTTTTCCGAATAAAATAATACAAATCGTTTCATTTTTTAGTTTTCTAAAATCTAAATGGGTCATAGTTTTTTATTTAAAAAACAAAAAATCAAAATAAGTCTCAAGTATTTTCATTCATAAAACTATAAACCACAATGAGTCATGATTTTTCCATTCATAGAAAAACTAAAAAATGAATGAGTTGCAATACTTTTTCATTCGTAGTATTATTCATTTGAAATAAATAAAAGTACAAATTGTCAGCTTTTTAGTAAATTCCAAACGAAATTGATTACAAACCATACAACTTTTAGCTTTCCTGAATGAAAAACTACGACTCAATCATGTTTTAGATTTTTTTAGAAAAAACTATAAATCATTTTGATTTTTCGTACAAAATAAATGCAACTCATTTATTTTTGTGTTTTTAACAACGAAAAAACTATGAAGTATTCCAGTTTATAGTTTTGCCGAATGAAAAATATTGTAATCCGTAAAAACGATACATAACCACTTGTACGAAAAATCAAATGATTTATGGTTTTTTGTTAAAAAATCTAAAACATGATCAATTTGTGATTTTTTTATTCCAAATGAAAAGTAATACGAATGAAAAAGTATTGCGACCCATTCGTTTTTTAATTTTTCTATGAATGAAAAAACCATGACTCATATGTTTCATAGTTTTATGAATGAAAAATATTGAGACTCATTTTGATTTTTTGTTTTTTTAAATAAAAAAACTATGACTCATTTAGATTGGAAAAAACTAAAAAAATGGAACGATTTGTATTATTTGATTCGGAAAAACTAAGAAAATGATGGTTCATTGTTTTTTTGTTGGAAAAAGTGAAAATTGAAATGATTCACAATATTTTTTCATTCATATTATATATAATGTGAATAAATAATCGAATATTATCTATTCGTAAATATTCGGAATAAAATTTTGGTTTATTTTGGTGTTTATGGAATATTAGAAAACTTAATAAAATAAAAAAATTATGTTTTTAGTTTGATAAGTTACTATTATTGATAAAAATATGAAAATATGTTACTATTTTTATAACTGAAAAGTAGGTGACCTGCTAAACAGGTTTACAGGTCACCCATTACTATTATCGATAGAAAAATAAAAAGTTGTTACTATTAATGATAAAAAATAAATAATGTTACTATTAATGATAAAATTGTCAAAACTTGTTACTATTTTTGGTCATTTGCCCTATATATATATATACACACATATATATATATATATATACATATATACATGTGGGTGGGTTCAATGGTTAACTTTATGCATCGAAAAACCTTGGAGAACCACAATGCATCGCTAGAAAAACTAAAATGCATCACGTAGAAATTGATGCATCACGCGGGAATTTGATGCATCATGTGGAAATTATGTAGAAATCGATGCATCACGCGAGAATTTGATGCATCACGTGGAAATAATGATGCATTACGGGGATTGTGATGCATTTGTGGTGGTGCATGGAGGTTCTTCGATGCATGGAGGTTCTCCATTGAACCCACCTCTCTCTCTCTCTCTCTCTCTCTCTCTCTCTCTCTCTCTATATATATATATATATATATATATATATATAGGGGTGGGTTCAATGGAGAACCTTATGCATCGAAGAACATTGGAGAACCACAATGCGTCGCTAGAAAAACTGAAATGCATCACGTAGAAATCGATGCATCACGCGGAAATTTGATGCATCACGTGGAAATAATGTAGAAATCGATGTATCACGCGGGAATTTGTGACACCACGTGGAAATAATGATGCATTATGGGGGAATTATGATGCATTTGTGGTGGTGCATGGAGGTTTTTCAAGGTTTTTCGATGCATGGAGGTTCTCCATTGAACCCGCCTCTCTCTCTCTCTCTCTCTCTCTCTCTATATATATATATATATATATATATATATATATATATATATATATATATATATATATATATATATATATATATATATATATATATATATAAAAGGATGGGATCTATTGTGAACAAGTTATCGTTGTGAACATATATAAAAAATATGAATAACCATTGATATATATATATCAATAAGTGTTTATAACATGATTCATAGGATTCAACAATATTCATAAGATTCGACAAATTCATAAAGATTAAATGAAATCCATAGTACCCAATAAGATTAATAGGTTAAGGGTTTGGTAGTGTTTTCAACAAGATTCATAAGATTCAAAGCTATTTTATGGTTGTTCACAACGATAATTTGTTCACAAAAGATCTTGTGTGTGTGTATATGTGTGTGTATGTGGGATTAATTTCAGTTTTCAATTATCATATTAATATAAGAATAATTGATATTCCTTTATTTACTCATCTATATATAATTTTATACTTAATTGGAGACGTAAAGGATTAACAAAGGGTCAAATATGTTTACAATGTCATAATCATGTTAACTAGTCTTTTATTTAGATTATTGTATTTAAAAATGGATTGCCTGATTTTCAGTATAGAAACTTGTGATAATTGTATGTAGTTCGGTTTATATATAATGTTTATTGGTTGTCATAACTATTTTGAGGGTGAGTTCAACATATATATACCATATTCAACCTTGAACCATTATGCTTAATTTGTTTCATGTATCCATATTAAATATCATTTGATGTTGATGGGAGTTGGACTTAGAGCCACAAATGATTTTACATGTGCAATTTATCATCCATATGCATTCAACTTATGAGCTACTGATATCATGCATATATACGATATAAGAAATGGATAATTACGCAAAAAACCCTTAACTTGTTAGTTTTTTATTATTAAAACCCCTGATTATTTTTCGTCGCATAGAAAACCTCAAACTAACTAAAAATCAGTAAATCAAGGTTTTATCAATGGGTAACCATTTGAAACCGGTTATTATGCCTACGTGGGCCAGTAAATAACCTACATGGAATAAATTTTAATTGTTGAAACTGGTTGTCAAACATTACACGTCATTTAAACCCTCGTTGATAACGTAATCCCATTTAAAAATTACAATTAATCATTATCAACGGGGGTTTAAATGATGTGTAATGTTTGTCAACCGGTTTCAACAATTAAAATTTATTTCATGTAGGTTATTTACCGGTCCATGTAGAATTAATAACCAGTTTCAACCGGTTATCCATTGATAAAACATTGATTTACTGCTTTTTAGTTAGTTTTGGAGATTTCTATGCAACGAAAAATGATTAGGGTTTCATTCACAAAAAACTGACATGTTGAGGGTTTTTTGTACAATTATCCTATAAGAAAAGATAAACAAGGGGGGCCTAAAGTTTTTCTAGTAAAAAAGGTGTATGTTAAAACAACCAATAATTTATGAAACAACCAAAATTAATGAGAAGCTAGAAATACAAAGTAAACAAGCATCATTAGGATTCAAAAGACAATCGTTCCTAGTAATGCACAAGTGTTTGTGTAGATGGCTATTGCAACATAATCGTTCCTAGTAATGCACAAGTTAAGGTTTAGTATCAATCCCCTTTTTAGGGTGTGCGAGAATGTCAAACGCACACAATCGGAAAATGGTCCGTTTAGTTAACGAAAACTATTTATTTTTATTTTCAATTTATGGGTTTTAAGAAAAAACAAGAGATTCTAAAAAAAAAGTAAAACTTGTTTAGATGATAAAATTTTAGATTTAAAAAAAATGTGATAGTTGATAGAAAAATAGGATAAATAGCATAGATGATAGAAAGGTAAGTGAGACAAAAAGAGTATACAAGTAAATATAGAGTAGGTGATAGTAATGTAAAAGAGAGTATGAAAAATGATATTTTAAATAGTGAAATGAAAATTTAAAAAATTGTTGTTAATTAAACAAGTTTTATTTTTTTGAAAAGTGAAATGGATAAATTTCCATTGACTAAACACACGGTCAAAGTTTGGGCAATGCAATTTTTTGGTATGCAACGTATACGCATTGTGCATGGACACTTTACGATGGAATTCAAGTGTCCAAACTCTGGTTGTCACTACCGTCTCATCACCGCAAACTAAGCTTCAACCATAACAGTTATAGCTCATGAAGTCGTCGTCGAACAACGCCTCTTGTCACTATTTACCTCCCAAAGCTTTCAGCTTGTAGGGGTGAGCGACGGATACCATTTTTCGAATCCGAACCGGTACTGGTACCGACCGATACCGAATTAATATATTCGGTTCGGTATTCGGTTTTTAAATTAGCTAAAATTCGGTATTCGGTACTTTCGGTTCGGTACTCGGTTTTTAAATTAGCTAAAATTCGGTATTCGGAACCGAACCGCCACCATATAAAATTATACGATTCGGTATTCGGTTCTTTCAAAACTAATAATTTTGGTATTTTCAAGATCGGTACCGAGCTCACCCCTACCAGCTTGTACCGGGCATTGATTACGAAACCATCACATCTATATAATTTGTTTTTATTTTTCTTTTTGTCCTTTTAATTTTTATTCATTTATACATATTCAAAAATGTCCACTTTACACCTTTTTATTTTATTATTTTCTTTTTCCACTCATTCCTATGATATTTTTTTTTCCTTTAACATAGCTTTTAAATATAAATAGTTTTTTAAACGACAAAATAAATAGAAAAATTAAAGAAAACAATCGTTAAGGAATGAAACATGCACTAGGGAGAGTAGGGGTGTTATTCGGCCGGGTTAAATGGGTATCGGGTTTTCGGTTCGGGTTATTCGGGTTTTAGAGTGTGGGTTCTTTGGCCGAACCTGAACCAAATAAGGAAACGGGTTAATCGGTTTCGGGTTAAATGAGTATCGGGTTAATCGGTTTGGGTTAAACGGGTTATTCGGTTTTGATATAAAAAATGAAGGGATAATCTCATATATGTCCCTCTAAAAGTCCATAATATCATATATACACAACTCAAAAAAAGAATTTCATATATATCCTTTTAAAACTTCATTATATCATATTTGCCCAATTTAAAACTTTTATATCATATATACCCTTTAAAACTTTTAAATATATCAAATATATCTGAATTATTTATTTATTTTTTTTATTAGTTTAAAACTCATAATAAATATTCATTATTGAAGAAATGATCAATCTACCCTTTTTAATCCTTAAACTTCATAATATCATATTTACCGAATTTAAAATTTAATATCATATATACCATTTTAAACTTTTAAATATATCAAATATATCCAAATTATTTATCTATTCTCTTTTATTACAATAAAACTCATAACAAACATTCATTATTTACGATTACAACATCCTTTTATAAATACTAAATATACATCCCCCATTCACTAATTTTTACTAATCATACACCCCCCTTAATTAATATTAAAAAATTTCTTAATTACCCTAATGATTATCTAATTATTATATGGGACCCACATATTGTCAAATCAAGTCTAATTTTTCAAGATTTTTTATTATGGTGGGACCCACTTTTTTTTATTCATACACCCCCCCTCTTATCACATCACCTTTTTTTTGTTTTTTATTGAGGTGGGGCCCACTTTTCTTTATTCATACACCCCCCTCCTATCATATCACCTTTTTTTTTTGTTTTTTTATCAAGGTGAGGCCCACATTTTACATATATATAGGCTCATCTTATTTTGCAATCAAAATGTCAAGGTGGAGAAATAAACATATAAAGAAAGGTGGAGAAATAAACCTACAGTGCTCTTCTTTTGCAATCAAAATGTCAAGGTTTGATGATATTGTAGTTGATAACACGACAGAATTCACTGCTACAGAGGTATTTTTATGAACTATTTTCCATATTTATTATTTAAAGCTACGCTATGTTTTTATTAATTAATGTACATAATTTTTGTAGGATTTTCCTACTTTTGATGATTTAATGAACTGGGTTAACAACGTCGCAAGATCTCTTGGTGTTATCATTATTAAAAAACGTTCAAAATTATCAAAAAAAAATGAATTAAGAAAAGTATGGTTACAATGCGAACGTGGCGGTGTGTATAAAGATTCTAGTTCTAGCAGAGAGAGTGTCACAAAAAAATTGGTTGTCCGTTTGAGTTAGTAGCTTGTCGTAATGATAATAAGTCATGGAATTTAACTGTGCTATGTGGCACACAAGTGTTTGATCAATCCTTTAATCAGAAAGGAACAGTACAGGTATGTTGTTATTATTATTATTATTATTATTATTATTATTATTATTATTATTATTATTATTATGCATTTTTGCATGTTATTTATTTATCCATTTGAATGACATTGGTTTACATGATAAAACATTAGGAACCGGCAAATCCATTACAATATGGATACACTTACGCAGAACAAACACAAGATGAATACCATTATCATCAACCAAAGTTCCAGGTAAATGTATTATTTTAATTTTTTTAGATCGTCGATATGATAAACTAATCTATTTTTTTATAGGAACCAAAGAGCTACAATCATCATTTGATTAGCGAAATTCCTAAATGTTTTCATCCTTATGTCATTGGAATTCAAGATGTTAAAGGTGATGGAAACTGCGGGTTTCGTTCAGTTGCTGTTGCTATGGGTCGAAATGAGGAGGAATGGCTTGCAATACGTCGAGAACTACTAGAGGAGCTAAACAAAAATAGTAAGCAATATAAAAGCATTTTTGATAGTGAATACAAGCGCTTAGAAGAATCTCTCAACTTTTTTGAGTATCGTGATGCACCTTTTCATAACTGGATGCGGATGCCTTACACTGGTCTTCTGATCGCAAATAAGTATAACTGTATATTTCACTATCTAACAAATGCACGCTGCTTAACATATTTTCCTCTTTGGTCAAAGCCGCAGTCTCCAAAAGAAAATCATGTCATTACACTCGCATTTGTACATAACAACCATTTCGTGAAGGTTGACTTACGTGAGGGATACCCAATGCCAGAGGTTTCTGGCTACAATCGGTCAAAAAAAAGCCGAAAAAAAGAAAGCGAATGGGTTAAAATGTATGAAGATCGTTTACTCGCTTATAAGGAACTTAATTGTAGCATTGATCTTAATGTTGTACCACTTGAGTGATAATGCATGTACTGTTCAATGATGATTTAATTCAAGTTTAATATTATTAAATAAATGTTTATATATTTACATCAAATCATTAATCAAATCATTAAATCAAATCATTATTAAATAAATGTTATTTTGTCAAATCATTATATATCAAATCAAAATCATTATACAATCATTGGGGTAATTAAAGTGTAATTAGGGGGGGTGTATAATTAAAAAAAAGGGGGTGTAGGAATAAGCATTGCCTTTGTGAATAAGAAACACACACGAAAAGCCCAAATTGACACCACTGTCTAATCATGAATAAGAAATACACTCAAATCATTTTATGAATAAGAAACACACACTCAAATCATTCATCTTCTTTTGATGCAGTTCTAATCATGAATAATAAACACACAAACAAATAGATTATAAAAACCCAAATTGACACCACTGAAGTTCTAATCTCAGGTCGTTCATATTCTTTTGCTGCAGTTGATTAATTAACACCACCCCTGTTGACTTCGAGAATCCATTTTCTGCTACCCTTTTTTTTTCCCTAGACCAGCAGTACCATATGTCTTCTGCAAGTTGAAGTTGTATGGATATTGTGCCCGATACCAATTATAAAATATAAGAAATGTATTACGAATTACAATTCAAGAAATGAAATTACAATACACGGAAATAAATAAAGTACGGAAATTAAAATTACAAATAAAAGAAATAATAATACGGAAAGTAAATTACAATACGGAAAATAAAGGCTGAGTCTCGTGTTTGACACGATTCCCTTAAAACAGATTCGAAGTCTGTTTCCCAGGGTACAACAGCCAAAGCAGCATGTACTGCCGGAGGTAACCAACTTGCCTGAAAAATCACGTGAATTGAAGGTGTTCTTCGTTCTTGGAAGCAGCAACGTCTTGCCGTTAAAGTGCAAAAAGTTTCAAGAATACAAAGCGTTTTCCAAGTATATCAAAATGTGTGTTTTGGTGTTTGCATCTCCATCCCTTTTATAGGAGATGAGTTGTAACAACAAATTAATTATATTAAATTGTAATAATAATAAAAAACCATTTTTTTATTAATAATTAAATATAATAATTCTATCATTAAACCATGAGTTGTAACAACAAATTAATTATATTTAATTGTAATAAAAAATATTTTTTATTAATAATTAAATATAATAATTCTATCATTAAACCATTTCTGTAACGGCTCTAGAATTGTCTAGATTCGTTCAAGACACGAACGAGGCTCGCACAAAAAAAATACCTTATACAAAGTACGAGGCAGATGCGAGTGCACACAAGTTTAATGATTTGCTATTGTTTGGACCCAAGTTTTGTCTTGGAGTAACTTGTCATGCTTGTCAAGGCTCCTCATTATAAACCACTCATGGTTTGGTCCATCTTCCTATGTGGGACAAGTTTTCACACTTTTAACTTGCATTTTCCCACATCAAACACCAATCTTTGAGCATCGATATCTCATTCATCTTAGCTCCGTTTTGGACGTTCTTTATATCGTTGTAATCCTCTCTTCAAGGAGAATACACACCCATAAAATATTAATTATATATCTCACAACTATATATAATTATATTTGGTCCAAAAACATGGAAAATACACTTTTTCCTTTGAAAAATTCACACCTTTTTCCAACAATCCCCCACATGAATGAGAGATCGATCGAAAACACATTCCAATCATCCCCCACATGTATGAGATTGATCGAAGACACATAAAATTCCAAT
This sequence comes from Centrapalus pauciflorus, assembly GCA_020465985.1. NCBI lineage: Eukaryota > Viridiplantae > Streptophyta > Magnoliopsida > Asterales > Asteraceae > Centrapalus > Centrapalus pauciflorus. The sequence goes on from JAANYP010000223.1 coordinate 65,020, forward strand.
GAATTTTCAATGGTTGAAATCTTGCATAGGATAGGTAGGTGTAAACCTTTGAACCTTCCCTTATGAAATGCACTTAGCCTTCTAGCCGTCAGTAGAACTTGATGTCTTTGAACTGAGCTGCTATTTGTGAAGACGACAATACACTTCACACAAGAATCTCCCTAACAAGGTTAACTCCTCATAGTCGTGTCCGTTATGGTCATGGAACACTAGCCTGGTTCTGCGAGAGCTACTAAGAATTGTGCCCCTACAATTCCACTCGAAGCGACCCCACTTCTCTCTCACATAGGTGATTTCTCCCGAATCATTAAAAGCATAAATGATTTCGACCGAATCATTATAAAATGCTTAACCTCATTGTCACTAAAATGATTTTCTTCTAGAAATCATATAGGAATGGACTAGGAGTTTTTCACAACCCCCCACAGTGACCACACTTTATTCATACAAATAGGTTGTCCTTTTGAACCAAGATCTTGGGATCTCCAGTCAACAAGGTAAGGTTTTCCTTCGTATGAATTTATTCATTCATGGGCTTTAGTCCCATTCCTTTTGACGACTTCAAAACTAACTCTCTATTTAGGCCTTTCGTAAGCGGATCCGCAATGTTATCTTTTGACTTCACATAGTCAATAGTAATAACACCTGTTGAGAGTAGTTGTCGTATCGAATTATGCCGACGTCTAATATGTCTTGACTTACCATTATACATTATGCTATGCTCTCTACCAATCGCTGATTGGCTATCACAATGTATAGTAACGGCTGAAACGGGTTTCGGCCACTTTGGTATGTCTTCAATAAATTGACGTAACCATTCGGCTTCTTCACCACATTTATCTAATGCGATGAATTCAGATTCCATCGTAGATCTAGCTATCACTGTTTGCTTGGAAGACTACCAAGAAATAGCAGCACCACCAAGTGTAAATACATATCCACTAGTAGATCTAGAATCTTTTATATCGGATATCCAATTCGCATCGCTGTATCCTTCTATCACAGCTGGATATCTCTCATAACGCATTCCGTACTCTCGAGTATATCTCAAATACCGAAGTACTCGTATCACACTTTTCCAATGAATCCGACTCGGATTACTCGTGTACCTACTTAGCCTGCTTACAGCATATGCTATGTCCGGTCTGGTACAATACATTAGATACATTAGACTGCCTATAATTCTTGAGTATTCTAGTTGATTAACACTTTCACCTCTATTTTTCGATAGATGCTGACTAGTGTCAATTGGAGTTCTTGCTATACTAGAATCACCATTACTAAATTTCTCAAGAATTTTATCCACATAATGAGTTTGACTTAACACAAGACTATCTAGGGTTCGTGTGATTTTAATACCAAGAATCACTTCCGCTAAACCCATGTCTTTCATGTCAAATTTGGATTTCAACATCTCTTTCGTTGAATTAATCATTCTTTCTGAAACACCCTCACAACTAAATAGGGTATTTCACACACATTTAACAATAATTCATAAAATAATACTTTGCGGAAATTGCGTCAAAATTAAATTTTCAATATTCAAAGGCCATCAACATGATACTTCCCACTTTGTCACCTAATAATGAGCAAAGTGTGGGGTATCATGGATCAAAGCAGATGGGTTACAATTTATAAACATCTAGATTATCTAACCATGGGTTAAAGCTAAGTTCATCCACGAGCATATGCCAAAAAGGGAGTCCACTAATCCCGCACCCGAGCGATCCAAAAGCTATACCAAAAATGCAAGGAACTCTAAGCTAGCCCCAACCGAAATCAACTAGACGGACCGGCTAGGCCCTTACCATTGACAGCGCCTGAAAAAGGTTAACAACTAACAGGGTCAACATAAAGTTGAGTGAGTTACTAGATTAGATATAACACAAGGTATGTAGATGCAATGATGATCAACATAATGATTCCAAACGGCATAAGTCAAGTGCACAAGATGAGTGATCAAATACCACATGCCCCTTCATAATTTGGGGTTCCCTAGCAAGTACGGGTGTGGTGATACCTCTAGCAAGTACGAGGCTGTCCCTAGCAAGTACGGGACTGTCCCTAGCAAGTACGGGACTTCCGACAGTGCAAGTACGTCGGCATCCGGCATCAAAAGGGCCAGGAATAATCCATGGATATCCAGGTGAGTCCAAACGAAAGGTATAATCAACAAATGAGGTCCAAAATGCCTCGAGAATACGAATATGCCATGCATTGATGAAATGGATGAATAAACAACAATCATATAATGCCATCGTATGAATCAACAACGAATGATCAATCATAAAGCAAAAAGTACATCATATATGACTTTATGAAAATCTAATACTAGAACTCACAGTGATTGGTTATCAAGATTTCAAAGTCTTCCCACCATGCCACAATAGCCCCGAGAATGGCTAAGACTTGTGACCAAGCCTCTTTCGATTCGATTCGCCTATAAGCATTCATAAGGCGCACACATAAGCTCCCGAACACAATATAAGACCCTAAGATAGTCCTAAGGGTGTTGGGACATCAAAACAAAAGTACTAAGTCCAATAGAGGCCCTAGGAGTTCCGGAATTGATTTAGGGCCTTCAAACCCTTTAAATACTTAATTTAGAAGTGCATCGGACGCATAAGACCCGCGCATCGACCCCTAACCATGGAAAATGAATTTCGGGGACAGAAAGTTGGTCATGGCGCGACCGATAGGGGGTAGAGGCGCGACCAACAGGCTGCCCCCCCACAGACTGCACTTTAAAAGCCCAAAAATGCACCAAAACCCTCCAAAACTCCCATAATTGCTTCTAACCTTTGAAATAGACTTTAACAACCATATAATCAATATATTAAGGTCATTTAAACCTCTCTAAACATAAGAGAATCATTTCATAACAATTCATGAATCCATGGAGCTCATACGGACTCCGAACGAGTCCGAAAACGACCGAAAGCTCCAACCGACAACACCGAGCTCCAATTGAGCTCATAATCAATTTTAACCAATCCCATAGCATTATTAAACATATTGGGCTATGTTTAGACATCCAACATACCTCTAAACATTGAAACCCAATCCCAAAATGATTTGGAACTCGTTGTGGCATTTCACCGAACACTTGGTGTGCGGTATGGGCCTAAAACGCCAATTTGAGTTCTTGCACGTGTGTTGTGTTACCCAACATATGAAAACACTTTAATAACATAAATAAACACATTTTAAACACATTAACACCAAAACATACCATTCCATGATTCCATGGAATTCGTACGAGCTCAAACCGAGTTCTTAAATGGCCAATACACAAATAAGTCTTCGAAACTCCAATTGAGTTCCTACTAACTTCCATTCAACTCCATGGCCCTAAATAACACATTTGACTCACAATTTATCATAAAAAACATGTATCTAGATGCAATTTATCTTTCATACACCATTGGAGCTCAAAAGAAGCTCCAACTTGGGTTTCTCTCAAGTTCACCAAAATCCAACTCCAAATGAGTTTCCACTTGACTCAACTCAATATCATTTTACTACTTAACATATTTGAATCACAAAATATCATATAAACATACTAAATCAACACAACCCTTTCCACATCCACCATTGAAGCTCAAACAAAGCTTCAACTTGGGTTTTCCATCATACTCACCCAATCCACCCAATAAACCATATATTTATGACCCAAATACTTTTATAAACCGTAAATATTACCATATTCAAGATATTGGAGTCATTTTCCAACTCCATCACAAAAACCCACTTAGGGTTGTGTTCTTCCAACTTGAAGAACAACAATGGAGATAAAGGGGAGATGAAAGGAATGTGCTATACCTTCAAAGATGGCACCAAAATGATGATTTCTTGCCTTAAACCTTCAACCTTTGATCAACCACACAAAACCCTAGCTCTTTTTCTCTCTTTTCTCTCAAGATTGAGAAAAATGAAATGTGAGGTGTGTGTTTGTGTGTTTGGACGGTTTGGAGAAGAAAAGGGAGGGGTTTGGCCTTTGGCCACCCCCAACCCTCCATTTATGCACAAATATACAATACACCCCCTTCCCATTAAGTCTTTCAATTTTCACTTCCATAAAATACAAACTAAAATGTCATAACTTGCATTTATTTAACAATTCAATACCCAAGTTAGCATTTTGACATAATTATACTAAATATATTTAAACACCGCATTAATCAATTCTTATGTCATACTGATAATTATTTAAATGGCAAAGTACATTACCTATTTCTATCATTTAAGTACAACCCAACACTTTATTTTTCTTTAATCATTCAAGTCCCAACAATAGCGATCACTACTAATATTTGGTAATTAACTCATAATATTGTACCTAAGTTCACAATTATAATTGTTTCACAAAGTTAATTACCTTTTTAAATTATTGGGGTGTTACAATTCCTCCCCACTTAAAAGGATTCCGCCCACGGAATCAATTAGACTCAAACAATACCGGATATTTGGCCTTCATCACGGCTTTCGTTCCAGAAGTCATTAAAGGTCTACGATGATGTTTACAAAATCCACCGAACCAACACTACCTCGATCCCTTTAGTTCTCAACTTAGTGACCTTTCAATTCAATACTTGGTCGGGTATCGGGACGTCAATGCATAGGTTTTCAACTGTTTATTCCCAAAGTCAAATATGGGTAACTACATACATTAGTATCCATTACTAATTATACAAAATTTTTAGATTAAATCAATGTAGGTGATTCCATAAGTATGCTTCTTTTAATCTATTTTTAACTTCCTGCGATGTTATAACATATTTTCAACTTCATATTCCACATTATTCTATTTTCAAGTTATCAATATAGAGACATATTCATCAAATATTGCTATATGCTTTTCATACCAATCGCTATATCATCCATTACATAGTAGTATAACTCAGATAAACCCATTACACTTTACACGTTCATGTCACATTCTAGCATATCACATTTGTACACTATTATTACTTTCAGTGGACAAGTTTTACTAATATGACTCATATGATTTTAACAAGTTCGTAGGATTGAATATCTTTAACCAACTAAAATGAGCACTCATGGAGGCTCGATCAACTATATTGGTCAATTCCACTAACCAAACTCATTACTTGCCACAGTCTACAATATATAATTAATACCCCTTGTGTAAAGATATTAAAACATGGCGGTTCATCGTACAGTAGGTGCATAAAAGAATCTGGCATAAGTTCATATATTAGTGACTCCTCCTCGAGTCATTTTCGAAAGCAAGCACATTTGCCTACTCATCATTAAGGCCATAAAATGTCTCTCACGCTTAAGTGTTTATCCAAGGTAGTGATCATACCACATATTATTTGCCTTGTCTCATAAAACGAGGCCAAACTTCATCATTAGCTAAGGCATATCAAATGACCATAGACAAATCGTCTTAACATGAACTCACTCATTTACCCAATAAAGTCATAACATATGAGGCAATCTATATTAAGTTCAAGTTAAGTTTACCTGGTATATGCACCTTGGATTGATGTTCAAGAATCATAGAAATGCAATATGTGAGCGTCTAAGAGATATAACTCATTTCAAATGCTACATGTATCAATTAGTCACTTAGCCTTTAGTGATTTTCATAAGTACTGGCATTCAGTAATGTTATCTTTCACTTTAAGATAGATATGCACTTTTAAGGGACTAAACATGAGTACCGACCATCACTGATATACATACACATGTTATCATGTCTGTCCAAAATACTGCTAGCTTTTCTACGTTACCAGGTATGTATCCTACCATTAAGGTCAATATTTTGATTTCATATTCAGGCTATCCATTCAAGTAAATACATAAGCAACAGGTCTAAGATGTTAACTGGTTCGTTTAAATAAAATTTATGCACTCGACAATTTCATACTAATGCTCCATATTTTGCAACTTGAGTATTAGATATTTTCTTTATTGTCTAGACAGTTGTCTACTACTTTCCGATAGCAAAATTTTTGTTAACACGTAGAATAACTTCAATCCATTACGTATAGATGGGTCACATCACGAATACTCTTTTAATTTAACCTATATAATTATGAGAACATCAAATATCCAGTTACTACTTTATGTCAATAAAGTTTCCATTTAGCATAACTTTTCTCAATATACAATACAAAATGTGTCAATAATCATCATTCACATATTGTCACATTTAAGTTAGACGATTGTTCTAAACAACTCTTATTTAATATTCGTCTCATGGCACTAAACAATACTTAATTATTTATGTTGTTGCACTTTAATCCGCGCTTCTCATTTCGTAAAAATAACTATTAATAATTACTTGTTCTCAATTGCATGGTGTACCATCAATGGTGACTTTACTTTATTGCTCTGATTTCAAACTTTAGGGTTATTTAAACTTTATACCCATAAGATGCAAATACTTTTAGGTCATAATAACCTAGCAATGTAAGAATTTTCAACACATTTTTTTTATAACATCAAATATGAGGGAACTAACATCCCTTATCATAGGTCGTCCCATGACCATTTCTCTCCTATGTGGAGCCTTACAGGCAATCAAACATTAGTTGTGGTATATCTCTAAAGACCCACATTGATAATATGCATTATAATCTAGCGTTTATCAATATTTAGTGCTCATAGAGTATTTACCTCCCTCGTATATTAGCAAAACAAAACTACTTGCTTCTGAATCGACATAGTTACAATGTGCATCATCATTAACTAGCTTCCAATCCTTTCATAGAGTGAGAACATAGTAAGCATTCATTTCATATTCAAGGATCATATGACAACCATTATGATCCATCCCAACTGAAATGCAACAGGTATATCGATCCATCAATAGATGCAATTGTAGCCTATTCCAATCAAGTTTCAGTTCGTAATCATGCATGTTGAGATTTCATTAGCATACACACGGTTCATATAGTTCATGTTAAAACATGTTAGCGCAAACAAAGCATACATATACAATTAATAAAGTTGCCATCAGTATGATCAATTAACAATTTAAATATTCAGAAACACGAGTAACATGCCAAATACTATCATTACACATATATCTCTATGAACATGATTTGCATATAGCAACAACAATCTACTACCAATGTTCACCTGACAATTAAACGTGTCCATTTTCTTGTAATGAGTCATATTTAATTGTATCTCATAGCATATGCATATTTATCATATTCAATTAAGTCACATAGGTATTCATGACTAATTACGACACTTTTCATGTCATGATATTATTCACGTATGATCGCTCACAACATATATCACCAACTATCTCATAGTTCAAATATAAATATCATTACACTTCTATTTGGCATTTCCATACTATTGTGTAGTTGATACACTTAAGCTTATCATGATCAACCCACCAATGATGAGGGTAATCGCATAAATTAACATTTCAAATAAAAACTTCTCATAACTCATATTTGCTATAAGGTCATCGACTTTTACGTTTTCTCATTTTCCTTAATAGAAAGTCACAATTTGATTAACTATATAGGGTCTGGACCAAGATCCCTAAAACGTGACCCTACTTGTCAATAACACTTGTTCCCATATTATTAGATTCTTCTTCATTCTAGAACCATTATAAGGTCAAACATATTATAAATGATCTTATCTGTTGATAAGATATCTATACATAACTTAGTATAAAACATTTTCAGGACCCACGCTTTTTGACATAAAAAGGGGGGTCACTCATAATCATAGTTCTAGATCACAAGATCTATAGAATTAGGCACAAGAAATTATATACCTTTCATGCTTTCTCATTCTTTGCATTATTTAATACTCCTCCAAATATGACAATTATGTCATTATATCCCATGATAGGATTCCACGTACCGATAAATAAGCCAATTAGAGGAGACAACACGAGTCTCGTCCATCAAATATCATTTTTTTTTTGAAACAAAATCTATCATTACTCATATCAGTTAAATTACGAGAATTTACAGATATACACAAATGCATATATATATATATATATAGACTTACGGTCTACCCATTATATTCCCATCCTAGGCCGATTTCAATTTTAAGATTGTTTTACTAGTGCTGCCTAGGTGGGTCAATACCAGCATCTGCAACCGCGTTCAGTGTTAAGTATCGTCGACTATACTCAGTCAATGAACACAGGCTTTGATACCAAATTGAAAGACCCTCACAACTAAATAGGGTATTTCACACACATTTAACAATAATTCATAAAATAATACTTTGCGGAAATTGCGTCAAATTTAAATTTTCAATATTCAAAGGCCATCAACATGATACTTCCCACTTTGTCACCTAATAATGAGCAAAGTGTGGGGTATCATGGATCAAAGCAGACGTGTTACAATTTATAAACATCTAGATTATCTAACCATGGGTTAAAGCTAAGTTCATCCACGAGCATATGCCAAAAAGGGAGTCCACTAATCCCGCACCCGAGCGATCCAAAAGCTATACCAAAAATGCAAGGAACTCTAAGCTAGCCCCAACCGAAATCAACTAGACGGACCGGCTAGGCCCTTACCATTGACAGCGCCTGAAAAAGGTTAACAACTAACAGGGTCAACATAAAGTTGAGTGAGTTACTAGATTAGATATAACACAAGGTATATAGATGCAATGATGATCAACATAATGATTCCAAACGGCATAAGTCAAGTGCACAAGATGAGTGATCAAATACCACATGCCCCTTCATAATTTGGGGTTCCCTAGCAAGTACGGGTGTGGTGATACCTCTAGCAAGTACGAGGCTGTCCCTAGCAAGTACGGGACTGTCCCTAGCAAGTACGGGACTTCCGACAGTGCAAGTACGTCGGCATCCGGCATCAAAAGGGCCAGGAATAATCCATGGATATCCAGGTGAGTCCAAACGAAAGGTATAATCAACAAATGAGGTCCAAAATGCCTCGAGAATACGAATATGCCATGCATTGATGAAATGGATGAATAAACAACAATCATATAATGCCATCGTATGAATCAACAACGAATGATCAATCATAAAGCAAAAAGTACATCATATATGACTTTATGAAAATCTAATACTAGAACTCACAGTGATTGGTTATCAAGATTTCAAAGTCTTCCCACCATGCCACAATAGCCCCGAGAATGGCTAAGACTTGTGACCAAGCCTCTTTCGATTCGATTCGCCTATAAGCATTCATAAGGCGCACACATAAGCTCCCGAACACAATATAAGACCCTAAGATAGTCCTAAGGGTGTAGGGACATCAAACCGAAAGTACTAAGTCCAATAGAGGCCCTAGGAGTTCCGGAATTGATTTAGGGCCTTCAAACCCTTTAAATACTTAATTTAGAAGTGCATCGAACGCATAAGACCCGAGCATCGACCCCTAACCATGGAAAATGAATTTCGGGGACAGAAAGTTGGTCATGGCGCGACCGATATGGGGTAGAGGTGCGACCAACAGGCTGCCCCCCCACAGACTGCACTTTAAAAGCCCAAAAATGCACCAAAACCCTCCAAAACTCCCATAATTGCTTCTAACCTTTGAAATAGACTTTAACAACCATATAATCAATATATTAAGGTCATTTAAACCTCTCTAAACATAATAGAATCATTTCATAACAATTCATGAATCCATGGAGCTCATACGGACTCCGAACGAGTCCGAAAACGACCGAAAGCTCCAACCGACAACACCGAGCTCCAATTGAGCTCATAATCAATTTTAACCAATCCCATAGCATTATTAAACATACTTGGGCTATGTTTAGACATCCAACATACCTCTAAACATTGAAACCCAATCCCAAAATGATTTGGAACTCGTTGTGGCATTTCACCGAACACTTGGTGTGCGGTATGGGCCTAAAACGCCAATTTGAGTTCTTGCACGTGTGTTGTGTTACCCAACATATGAAAACACTTTAATAACATAAATAAACACATTTTAAACACATTAACACCAAAAGATACCATTCCATGATTCCATGGAATTCGTACGAGCTCAAACCGAGTTCTTAAATGGCCAATACACAAATAAGTCTTCGAAACTCCAATTGAGTTCCTACTAACTTCCATTCAACTCCATGGCCCTAAATAACACATTTGACTCACAATTTATCATAAAAAACATGTATCTAGATGCAATTTATCTTTCATACACCATTGGAGCTCAAAAGAAGCTCCAACTTGGGTTTCTCTCAAGTTCACCAAAATCCAACTCCAAATGAGTTTCCACTTGACTCAACTCAATATCATTTTACTACTTAACATATTTGAATCACAAAATATCATATAAACATACTAAATCAACACAACCCTTTCCACATCCACCATTGAAGCTCAAACAAAGCTTCAACTTGGGTTTTCCATCATACTCACCCAATCCACCCAATAAACCATATATTTATGACCCAAATACTTTTATAAACCGTAAATATTACCATATTCAAGATATTGGAGTCATTTTCCAACTCCATCACAAAAACCCACTTAGGGTTGTGTTCTTCCAACTTGAAGAACAACAATGGAGATAAAGGGGAGATGAAAGGAATGTGTTATACCTTCAAAGATGGCACCAAAATGATGATTTCTTGCCTTAAACCTTCAACCTTTGATCAACCACACAAAACCCTAGCTCTTTTTCTCTCTTTTCTCTCAAGATTGAGAAAAATGAAATGTGAGGTGTGTGTTTGTGTGTTTGGACGGTTTGGAGAAGAAAAGGGAGGAGTTTGGCCTTTGGCCACCCCCAACCCTCCATTTATGCACAAATATACAATACACCCCCTTCCCATTAAGTCTTTCAATTTTCACTTCCATAAAATACAAACTAAAATGTCATAACTTGCATTTATTTAACAATTCAATACCCAAGTTAGCATTTTGACATAATTATACTAAATATATTTAAACACCGCATTAATCAATTCTTATGTCATACTGATAATTATTTAAATGGCAAAGTACATTACCTATTTCTATCATTTAAGTACAACCCAACACTTTATTTTTCTTTAATCATTCAAGTCCCAACAATAGCGATCACTACTAATATTTGGTAATTAACTCATAATATTGTACCTAAGTTCACAATTATAATTGTTTCACAAAGTTAATTACCTTTTTAAATTATTGGGGTGTTACACTTTCGTTACTACCAACGATAAGCATATCGTCTACGTATAAACAAAGAATGACATATCCATGTTTTGTGTCTTTCGTGTACACACACTTGTCGCATTCATTAATTTTGAATCCACATTCTAGCATGACGTGGTCAAACTTTTGATGCCATTGTTTGGGAGCTTGCTTTAAGCCATATAATGACTTAACAAGCCTACAAACTTTCTTTCCACATCCGGGAGCACTAAAACCCTCGGGTTGCTCAATGTAGATTTCCTCTTCTAAATCACCGTTTAGAAAAGCCGTCTTCACATCCGTTTGGTGCACTTCTAGATTTCTTATTGCGGCAATCACAAGCACCAATCTAATGGATGTTATTCGCGTCACCGGCGAATATGTATCAAAGTAATCAACACCCTCCTTTTGTTTGTAACCTTTGATTACCAACCGTGCTTTATATTTATCAATGGAACCATCAGGTTTCATTTTCCTCTTAAAAAGCCATCGGTAACCTAGTGGTTTACAACCTTCAGGAAGGTCCACTAGTTCCCAAGTATGATTTTGTAAAATTGACTCAATTTCACTCTTGATGGCTTCTTTCCATTGAGGTCCTTCAGAAGAAGTTACCGCTTCTCGGTAAGTTTTGGGTTCACTTTCAACCATGTAAGTGACAAAATCATCTCCATATGATTTTTCAACCCTTTTCCTTTTACTTCTTCTAGGCTCAACCTCTTCTCTTTCAGGTTGTTCTAATGTCTCATCTTGGACATTTTCGTCAATTGATTTAGACGAACTAGCACGATCCTTTTGTAAACAAGGAAATATATTCTCAAAGAAGGATGCATTCCTTGATTCCATGATGGTATTCTTGTGAATTTCTGGATTTTTAGACTCATACACAAGAAACCGATAGGCACTACTATGATGTGCATAACCAATAAATATGCAATCAACCGTTTTAGGTCCTATCTTTTGAGCCTTAGGTGCCGGTACAACAACCTTTGCTAGGCACCCCCACACTCGTAAGTACTTATAGGATGGCTCTCTTCCCATCCAAAGTTCATACGGTGTTTTATCCATTTTCTTGCGGGGTATCTTATTCAAAAGATAAGTAGCCGAGAGGATAGCTTCCCCCCACATTTCTTGGCTCATTCCCGAACTTATTAACATGGCATTCACCATTTCTTTCAATGTTCGGTTTTTTCTTTCCGCAATACCATTTTGTTGAGGTGAGTAAGGAGCGGTGAATTCGTGTCGGATTCCATGTTGAGCACATAAATCCGCAAACGGTGACACATATTCACCACCTCGATCACTTCTTACAACCTTAATCTTTTTGTTGAGTTGGTTCTCAACCTCTTGTTTGTATAAAACAAACTTCTCGATTGCTTCATCTTTACTTTTCATCAAGTAAACATAGCAATATCTTGTACAATCATCAATAAACGTGATGAAGTACTTATTACCACCTCTCGTAGGAATGGATTTTAAATCACACACATCCGTGTGAATCATATCAAGTGGTTCGGTTATTCTTTCAACCGATTGGAAAGACGATCTTGTAAGTTTGGCTTCAACACAAGTTTGGCATTTATAATTTGAATCAATATGAAAAGATGGAATGCAATTTAACTTAATTAAACGACGTAAAGAATTAAAATTGACATGTCCAAGACGACCATGCCATACGTTAGAAGACTCTGTCAAATAAACCGAATTTGTAGTCGTTTTATTAAGATTGCTTTTCAAAATCATCAAATTTATTTTGAACATTCCATTCAAAGCAAAACCTTCTCCAACAAAATGACCATTCTTGGTCAAAACAAATTTATTCGATTCAAAAACCATTTTAAATCCAAACTTGTTTAACAGCCATCCGGAAACCAAATTCTTTCGAATTTCCGGTACATACAAAACATTTGTCAACTTAAGATCTTTCCCGGATGTCATTTTCAAGATCACATCGCCTTCACCTTTGACATCAACCGTATCAAAGTTTCCCATGAAGATCTTTTTTCCATTAACTACTTTCAAAGTAGTAAACAAACTTTTCTCCGAACTCACATGTCGGGTAGAACCAGTGTCGATCCACCATTCATTCGGTTCAGATCTTACCAATTCTACATCAGAAACCATTGTCGTGATATTCACATTCATCACACTTGCAACTTCACCATTGCCGTCAAGAACCACGCATGGTTCAAGATCCAAATCAGAAAACAATTCTGATTTCTCAATATGATTGGCAAATTTACTCGCATTTTGAACTCCAATTATATCAACCATCTCCTTAATCGATGGTTTAGCAATAGATGTTATAGTTGAAGTCATCGACCGTGACACAACTCCATCTAACATTTCCATTTTTTTTCCTTAACGCCAAAGAAAATAATTATAAGTAGTTGTGAATCTTCTTTTCAAACAAATACTTTATAAATTTTCAATAAAGAAAATTTTCTCACTTTATAATAAAATTACACTTTTATTATAAACAACGTCAAATACTTTAATTGATCAAACTTGAATCAACCGTTCAATTTAATCACTTTATAACAAAATTAAACCTTTTGCTATAAACAATGTCAAATACTTCAATTGACAAAACTTGAATCAACCGTTCAATTTAAACACTTTATAACAAAATTAAATCTTTTTTATTATAACCAATTTTATCACTAAAATTGAATCTGCCGTTCAATTTAACACCAAAGTGATAACACCAAAGTGAATAATGAATCAACCGTTCATTCAAACACTTGTAACGCGAACGAGAATAATAACAAATTTTATATTAAAAGTTAAAATTGAATCATCCGTTCAATGTTTAAGAAAACCAAAAGTGAATAATCGAATCTGCCGTTCAAATTAAACACTTAATCAAGGCTGTTGCAAAAATTAAATCCGTCTCGAAACCAAAACTCGTTTGTAACGAAACAGAAATAATTAAATGAAATGGAAACACAATTGCTTCGGGACAAAACTCGTTTGAATCGAAACAATAATGTAATAGAAACTTTTACTTCGAGACAAAACTTGTTTGAATCGAAGAAACAATTTCTCTAAAATTCTTAATTTTATAACAGGTATCGTGGTTGTAAAATCTGTTTTAATATTGTATGGATATTGTGCCCGATACCAATTATAAAATATAAGAAATGTATTACGAATTACAATTCAAGAAATGAAATTACAATACACGGAAATAAATAAAGTACGGAAATTAAAATTACAAATAAAAGAAATAATAATACGGAAAGTAAATTACAATACGGAAAATAAAGGCTGAGTCTCGTGTTTGACACGATTCCCTTAAAACAGATTCGAAGTCTGTTTCCCAGGGTACAACAGCCAAAGCAGCGTGTACTACCGGAGGTAACCAACTTGCCTGAAAAATCACGTGAATTGAAGGTGTTCTTCGTTCTTGGAAGCAGCAACGTCTTGCCGTTAAAGTGCAAAAAGTTTCAAGAATACAAAGCGTTTTCCAAGTATATCAAAATGTGTGTTTTGGTGTTTGCATCTCCATCCCTTTTATAGGAGATGAGTTGTAACAACAAATTAATTATATTCAATTGTAATAATAATAAAAAACCATTTTTTTATTAATAATTAAATATAATAATTCTATCATTAAACCATGAGTTGTAACAACAAATTAATTATATTTAATTGTAATAAAAAATATTTTTTATTAATAATTAAATATAATAATTCTATCATTAAACCATTTCTGTAACGGCTCTAGAATTGTCTAGATTCGTTCAAGACACGAACGAGGCTCGCACAAAAAAAAATACCTTATACAAAGTACGAGGCAGATGCGAGTGCACACAAGTTTAATGATTTGCTATTGTTTGGACCCAAGTTTTGTCTTGGAGTAACTTGTCATGCTTGTCAAGGCTCCTCATTATAAACCACTCATGGTTTGGTCCATCTTCCTATGTGGGACAAGTTTTCATACTTTTAACTTGCATTTTCCCACATCAAACACCAATCTTTGAGCATCGATATCTCATTCATCTTAGCTCCGTTTTGGACGTTCTTTATATCGTTGTAATCCTCTCTTCAAGGAGAATACACACCCATAAAATATTAATTATATATCTCACAACTATATATAATTATATTTGGTCCAAAAACATAGAAAATACACTTTTTCCTTTGAAAAATTCACACTTTTTTCCAACAGAAGTTCTAATCATGATCATCTTATATATATAACCATCACAACACAAGCTCCATAACACCACTGAAGTTTTAATTTTTTTTTTTTTTACAAAAACCCAAATTAGTGCACTCATTAAAGCAATCGAGTAACAGAATCGAGTGATAGAGTAACAAAATTCGTGTAACAGAGAAAGAAATCGAGTAACAGAGAAAGAAATCGAGCAACAGAGTAACAAAAACCCAAAATCGTTTACCTTAATACGATCGATGTGTGGATCGATGTGCGCTGCTTAAGATCGCGTCTTGTGTTGATTGAGTACGATCGATGTGCTTCCTTCCTGACTAAAGGCTATCGCGGTGCTTCACCTTCCGGTGTGTCTATTGATGATCGATGAATGGGATATGAGCATGCACCTCAGATAATCTGATCCGATGGAAAAGGATTTTGGATTTTGAAGAAGTGAGGGTATAAATGTCATTAACAAATAAATAATAATATCCAGGATTTTATTTTTTTTTTAAATTGATTGGATTCTTAATTGAAAATTTAATAAATAAAAAATTTGGATATATTTGATATATTTAAAAGTTTTAAAGGATATATATGATATAAAAGTTTTAAATTGGGTAAATATGATATTATGAAGTTTTAGAAAGATATATATGAAATTCTTTTTTTGAGTTGGGTATATATGATATTATGGACTTTTAGAGGGACATGTATGAAATTCTCCCAAAAATGAAATGCTTTACAAATTAGTTTAAACATGCTAAATGGGTTGGGTGATTTGGGTACATGGGTTAAATGGTTTGGCTATTAAAATTGGGAATTTAAATCTTTACATTTTTATATATAAACAATTATAATTCTAATTCAAATTGAGAATTTATAAATTAAACGGGTTATTCGGGTACCCGAATAAACTAGAACTCTACCCGATACCCGAACCGAATATATTATTCGGGTACCATTTAACCCGATTAACAAAACCAAAAACCGAATAACCCGACCCAAATAACCCGTTTAAGATTCGGTTCGGGTGGGTTATTCGGGTTCGGTTATTTTGCACACCCCTAAGGGAGAGGTTAGAACACTAAATATATGGAAAGCAATATATATATATATATATATAGAGGGAGGTTCAATGGAAAACCACAATGCACCTGAAAACTTGTGAAAACCGCACTGCACCACTACAAATGCATCAAATTCCCCGCGTGATGCATCAAAATCCCGCGTGATGCATCAAATTTCCCGCATGATGCATCAAAATCCCGCGTGATGCATTACCTTATTTACGATCATGCCACCGCGTTTTTCATTAAATGCACCAAATCGGACGGTTTGCGTAGGTTTCCATGGTTTTCCCGTGCATAGTGGTTTTCTATTGAACCCACCCATATATATATATATATATATATATATATATATATATATGTGTGTGTGTGTGTGTGTGTGTGTGTGTATATATGTGTATATATATATATATATATATATATATATATATATATATATATATATATATATATATATATATATATATATATATATATATATATATATATATATATATATAATATGGTTCGAGAGAGTACCATCCAAATGCAGCGCACCAGAAGGTACCACCTTTAAAAAAACTTTTTTAAAATTTTTTTTTCATAAACATGTTTTAATTAACATTATAAAGATCGTATGTAAATTTCACATACATTCACATCTCCTAGCTCCTAAAAAATGATGTGAACACACACTTACATAATTTTGAAGACATGTGAACATGCATTTATGTGATGTGAGTTTTCATGCACTTAGAGTGTTCGGATTTGCGTGAAATTTACATATGATCTGTGTAATGTTAATTAGAACATGTTCATGAAAAAAAATTTCAAAAAAATTACTTTTAAGGGTGGTACCTTCTGGTGCGCTGCATTAGAGGTGGTACTCACTTGAACCTATATATATATATATATATATATATATATATATATATATATATATATATATATATATATATATATATATATATATGTGTGTGTGTGTGTGTGTGTGTGTGTGTGTGTATATATCCCCTAAAATACCCCCGCCAACTAACAATTAGTAAAACGAATTACCTACTTCACCAACAACATTTATATTTTTAGTCCTTTATTATTATTATTTTTTAACATGTTGCTATCAATCATATTATTTGATGAATAGGAATTGACAAAGAAACGTTAATAGAAAACAAAATTGGGGTAATGTCACAAAAGGGGTTAAGGAGAAGAATAACGAAGTTGATTATTAATTGGTTAATTACTCAAAGATTGATGTCGGGAGCGAAAGAGACTAGGTACCGGTGGAAATATTGGTTTTTGTTTGAAATAAAAACGAGGGTCTGATGTTTTACAAATAAAGGGTTGTCAAATACAAAAAATCAATTACAAAGTGAAATAGAACCGATCATAAGACATGAGAGGTAACTGTCATCTTTTTTTTGTGTTACCTGATTGTGTTACGAAATTAACTCTTTTTTTTATGACAGATCTTAGTAACACGAGGCACATCGACATCTCTTTTCTCCAAGTCTCGACAAGTCAGTGATCTTTCATTTCAAACCCTCCACACTCCTAGATTTACCTTTAAAGGAACTGATTTGTTCAGATGTGTCTCCTCCTCTTAGTAATTGTGCATTTTTAAAGTCTAGAACGTAGCGAATGGACGACTAAAAAACACCTGCATGCATGGAGTCAAGTTGAAACAAGATTTATCAAGCACGTATGAAAGCTAAACCCCACGAATCTAAAAATAAAGCATTTTTCTTTGTTCTCGACCTCCTCTTAATGGCCTGTGCCAACTCCATAGGACCATAACGCGTGCGAACTGTGAAAGAAGAATTCTCTCATAAACTAAGAAATTCGGATCAGGATCCAAAGCTAATAACCTTTGGTATATATATTCGACAAACAAGGTATCCAATCCAATCCAATGATCGGTCCCCTAGTTTTTTTTTTTTTTTTGATAAAATGATTTGAAAGATGATCGTTAAGATGCATAGAGCGTTTTCTCTATGCTAACAACATTATGTCACATGCCTGATCCCATGAGACCATTAGAGAAAGAGTCAAGATTATTGTCTCGACCGTGAAGAAGACATATAACCTTCTTCGAAACCAATGATCATCGATTATGAAATGCCAAGACTAATTAGCTAACAATGAGAAATTGAACAGCTTTAAGCTTCTAATGGTTAATATGAAGAATTCAAAATTAGGTTTTTTATTTATTAGGATTTTTTCCAAAAATCTGCATTATCTTTTAGGAAAAATTTGTTAATATGAAAAATGCAATGTAACTGAGATTTAAATTCCTAGAAGGGAGGCTGGATTTTTAGATAACAAATAAAAATGTGATTTAATAAGTCTTGTGATTTTAAATCCTTAGGGGGTGTTTCGTTCGCAAATTTCCTAGGATTCACTGGGATTTGCATTTAAAATCTTGTGTTTGGTTGTTTGGTTCACAGATTTCAGTAAGGATTAAAAATCTCAGGATTTCATATATCTCTTCCTTCTTTGTAATTTAAAACCCAACCTCCCCCCTAGGATTTTAAATCCCAATTACCTTGCATTCTTTATATTAGCAAATTTTGTGTATAAGATAATGTAGATTGTTTGACAAAATCTAGACAAATGCAAATGCTGCATAATACAAATCCTTTGAAAAAATGCAAATCTCAAGTAAAAAATCTGCGAATAAACACCCGTTTACTGTAATCTGCAAATCAAACACAGGATCTTAAAGGCAAATCCCGGCGAGTTCCAGAAGATCCACGAACCAAACGCCCCCCCTAAAGGAACATCGGTAGACTCACAAAGGATATTTCTATCAAATAAATCTACCTTGATTTTATAGCCCTCAAACCCATCAATTTGCATTTCTTCCAAATTTTCTTAATCCCAAAAAATAAAATGAAGCATCTAATTAAGGATTCTTATAAGATTATGAGCATTCGTTTACGACCACTCGTACCCGTAAAAAGTGCATCATCGTCGAAGTTGAGATGACAAATAGATTATCCTAATCCCTAAAAGTACATCATCTTCGAAAAACATTTTTTTAACAGCATCCAATATATAATCCAATATGACAACATGAGCTATTCTGCAACAATAATGGATAACTGTGGGAAGAGAACATCCTTTTTGCCTAACTCTTTTTTACTTACTGATGTGTTTTTTAAATCCTATTTTACAAAAAAAATTTCAATCCAATATCTACTATCTATTATTGATTCCATACGGATTAAGGTTCTTCATAGGTCAAGCCCGAAAATAGTAATATATTAAAACTTGATGAAAAAGATGCTAGATTGGATTGGTTAGACTGGTGTTTGCAACCACTTTATTTGTCAAAGTGTGTTCTAAATTCGTCTTATCTAGCTTCTTACTAGAATTTATTAAAACCATCGTCGTTCAAAAAATTGTTTATAGATAAAGGTTGCACACAAGAAAATGTTTTCAGGATATAACAAACTGCTACCATGGAGCATAATTCAAAAAGTTCTTACCTCATCTTTCCAATGGGTTTCGCAACAAGTTGAGGAAAGTGTGGCTTGGTCGATGAAGTGGATATGGAACCCCATGCCTGGCTATATGAATTATGATCATTGTTGGTACATGTCCTTAATATTTGCTTGGTGCTTGTAGTACATACACTACAAGAAAATAGGGTTTTAGCGGCGACAAATGTCGCTGCTAATGCCTGTGTTTGTCGCTGCTAATGCCTTTAGCGGCGACATGTCGCTGCTAAAAAGTCGCTGCTATTGCTTTAACACTAAAAGTCGAGTGTCGCTGCTATTTGTGTCGCTGCTAAAGCCTGTCGCCACTATTGCCTATTGTCGCTGCTAATAGCGTCGCTGGTAATACTTATATATTTTTTTTTTAATATTTTTTAGTAATTAATAATAAACATGCTATATTTAATATATATTTATATATATATATTTGTAACCTGCTATTTTGTTTAAATATATACAATACGTGCTACAAAATTCATAATAATATATACACAAACAACGTACGTTACAATAACGTTTGTTACATAATTAGCTAAAACATTAATAATCTAATCATTATCTTCGTTGTCGTCGTTGTCTTCGTCATGCTCGTCGTTATCGTTTTGAGTACTGAACTTTCGATAGAGTTCCATCATCGCATCTTTAAATTGAGGGTTGTTATAGACAGCATCGAAATTTTCCGGCTACAAAATATATACATATATACATTAGCTCTCATCGAAATTGGTGTATAAGAACTAGATATAACTAATATCAGCCCATCATCATCAATTACAAGTATATATGTCTCATACTAACTTATCAAGACTCGTTACAACTGTTTATAGCAAATACCGAGTTATACATACTCATCATGGCGTATAAGAACTAGATATAACTAAAACAACCTATCATCGTCAATTACAAGTATATATGTCTTATACTAACTTATCAAGACTCGTTACAATTATTTATAGCAAATACCGACTTATACATAACCATAATGACGTGTAGCAAGTAGATATAATTAATACCGACCCATCATCATCAATTACAAGTATGTATGTCTCATAATAACTTATCAAGACCCGTTACAACTATTTATAGCAAATACCGACTTATACATAACCATAATGGCAAGTAAGAAGTATATATAACTAATACCAACCTATCACCATCAAATATAAGTATATATGTCTTATACTAACTCATCAAGACCCGTTACAAGTACTTTTAGCAAATACCGAGTTATACATAATCATCATGGCGTGTAAGAACTAGATATAACTAATATCAGCCCATCATCATCAATTACAAGTATATATGTCTCATACTAACTTATCAAGACTCGTTACAACTGTTTATAGCAAATACCGAGTTATACATACTCATCATGGCGTATAAGAACTAGATATAACTAAAACCAACTCATCATCATCAATTACAACTATATATGTCTTATACTAACTCATCAAGACCCGTTACAAGTACTTTTAGCAAATACCGAGTTATACATAATCATCATGGCGTCTAAGAACTAGATATAACTAATACCAACTCATCATCATCAATTACAACTATATATGTCTCATACTAACTCATCAAGACCCGTTACAAGTACATTTAATAAATACCGACTTATGCATAACCATAATGGCATGTAAGAAGTATATATAACTAATACCAACCTATCATCATCAATTATAAGTATATATGTCTTATACTAACTCATCAAGACCCGTTACAAGTACTTTTAGCAAATACCGAGTTATACATACTAATCATGGCGTGTAAGAAGTAGATATAACTAATATCAACCCATCATCATCAATTATAAGTATACATGTCTCATACTAACTCATCAAGACCCGTTACAACTATATATGACTCATTACCATTATAAGTTTGTCAGATAATTTACCTGTGATGGACGTGAGGTCTGCCCGGGTAAGTATGCGCTTGATGTCGCCGTTCCGGAAGGTTTATGACCGACTCCTTTTATGTGTCCCCGTCTGGAACCTAATATCTTCTCAAAAAGCGATACCTCATCTATTTGGGTTGGATTGTTCGACGAGGATGATCGTTCGTATTGTTCCGAGAACTCACGTATCAAAGCATGCTGTATTTTACAAAGATAATTAAATAAATTAGTATACTTTTAAGCATTAAGCATCAATATATTTTTTAAGTTTAAGCATAATCACTTACATATTGCGCCTCGACCATTGGGTCATCAAATAGCCCATTCTTATTGATATGCGCATCATAAAATGCTTGGATACGACTTATACTCTGTTTAACATAAAAATTTGATTAGATATGTAAATATATATATCTGTGTGTGTGTGTGTGTATCTATATTGTTTGTCATAACTTACTTTTTTATGACAAGCGCTACTATACGATCTCGTCCCTCCATGATTCTTAACCACTTGTTTAGCACGATTTATTTTGTTTTGACTAGAACGCTTCAAATATTTTTCTGTGTGAAAAAAATCAATGCATCTATGCCAATTTTCCATAGTCATACCCTCAGGGGGGTTGGCCCTAGCTCTCTCAACATCCTCATATCCTCCCACTTTTTTAAAATATTTATTTGCTTCAGTTTTACGACCTCTATAACGAGCCGACATCATATATTCATAACCCTCCCTTAACCTGCTTTGAGTAGGATCTTCCATAACCCCTTGCAAGTCAAAATATGTCTAAAAATAATAATAATAATGTTAGACAAGTAAAAAGTAATAAAAGATAAAGATAAGATTTACACTTAAATAAATAATTTACCCGAAGATGCTCATACATAGCATGCTTCTCGGCGAGAGAAACTTTTTTCCACGACTCCCTATCCAAAGGGATATCCCGCCACATATATCCGGCAGCCTCGCGTATAAATAGGTCATGTATAGTGCCAACCGTCGTAGCTGTAGCATCATCAAACGGTAACGGCAACGGTTGTCTCCCATTGCTTTCCCATGTGGGCATCAGATTCAAATT
Source organism: Centrapalus pauciflorus (assembly GCA_020465985.1). Classification (NCBI taxonomy): domain Eukaryota; kingdom Viridiplantae; phylum Streptophyta; class Magnoliopsida; order Asterales; family Asteraceae; genus Centrapalus; species Centrapalus pauciflorus. The sequence goes on from JAANYP010000223.1 coordinate 87,829, forward strand.
TTTTGTCCGGCCTCTTCGACGGACTGGCACTACTGCAATTGCAATTAAAAGAATATTAGGCATGATAAATCATAATTAAATGAATATAACAAATAAATAACATTACCATCCATCTCATGAACATCGCGACCTCGACCACCAGGAGGTGGTGGATCCTCACGGCCATCACCGTCATGGCCTCGTCCCATGACATCGGCCATCAAGTATAGCACAATGAACCATATAAATGCCATATCCTGAAAACTTAAAATATACAGAATAGACAAATACTAAACAAAATAAACAGTGCATTTTAATTAGACGAACAAAATATAAATCTTAATATTACAATGAGTCAAATGTTATTACACATAAAGTGTTTCAATCGGAATCATTCTCATCCGGATCATTTTCAATATAATCAGCCTCGTCGTCAGACATTTCACTCTCGTAATCAGAATCACTTTCATTGTAATCAGTCTCGCCATCAGGCACTTCATTCACGGTACCAGTTGGCAGACCAACTTCAATTTCACCTGTTGAGTGTAAGCTTTCAAAGAAGTGGCTAAAGTCGATTACAAGTCTACAATTAGACGAACAATTAGTATGAATCACATCGACATTTTCGGTGGAGTCATCGTCAACATTTTCAATGTGGCCATCGTTTATAGGCATATTCCAAATCTTCCGATGATTAACATTTTCAACAACCCACCGATGGTTATGGCGTTGGTCTCCTCGAGAAGGTTCTTGGATGTAGAACACTTGTTTGGCCTGTGTAGCAAATATGGCGTTGGTCTCATTACAAACAGGACAATACTGTAACGACTTATCTTCTTTCCAGAAAAGAAAACAATCGTTTTTGCACACGTGTATCGACTCATAACCCAAACCAATCTTTTGTAATTTCTTTTTAGCTACATAATGTGTTGTGGGAACCCTATTTTCTTTCAGAAATGCAGATTGCAACAATGCAAGGAGCTGATCAAACGAACTATTAGTCCATTTGTTGTTCACCTTGACATGCATCAGTTTTGCTAAAAAGTCGAGAGAAGAAAACCAAGTACAGCCAGGATATAATTCGGCATTGACTTCTTCTAACAACTTAAGAAAGCCTTCATCGACACTCATGTCCTCTGTATCTGAGTTCCGTTCTTCGTGGTTAGTATCGTTCCCCCTGAACTCGCCCATAATGTCGTCGATAACACTAGCCATCTCGTTAGTTGGAGGTACGTCATCTACAACCGGAGGCGGAATTCTACTTTCACCATGATAGACCCATGTAATATAAGATCGAAAGAAACCATTTATATGTATATGAGCTCTCATTAATGAAATTCTTGTGAACTTATTGTTCCCACATTTTCTACACGGGCATCTAATTTGACCTCTATCGTCGACGTGTGCTTTGGATCTCTCAACAAAAGATTCGAGTCCTTGTTGGAACTCAGGAGAATTACGGTTTTCAATAGTAGTCCATGTTTTATCGATAGACATTATGCAACTGAAACATAAGTTAGAGTTTAAGGTTTACTCTACGAGAATTAAAATTTCATGATTCGAAAAGCAAACTCGAAATGAGTTTAAAAATCAAACATGGATAAAGTATTTACACGGGTAGGCTTCTAAACCCACTTTTCGAATACCTTACCTCATATGTGAATGCACATTACTCGATTGCTTGTTTAAAAAAAATTCGGCAGCATTTCCCCTTAGCTCTCAAGTATATATAAAAGTATATATACCCGAGAAGCAAAGAGAAAATGGCAACTGAATCTTTCTTAAACAAACAATCATGTAATACACATTCACATCCTAAATGAGATAAGGTATTCAAAAAGCAGTCCCAAAACGGGGACAGCCCGAAATTAATTACTAAATCAATTTCGGACGGGCATGTATTCTAAGCTCAAACACACACCTAACACATTTCACTATTTTAAGAGTATATATTCTCATTTCTTATAGAAATAAACAATTCATATCACTAATAAAATAGTTACACATTAATACATACAAATACACACAAATATAAACATCAACTCATATTATATGTTATTATAAACTTTTATACAAATAATTACACAATAAATCTACAAACATATAATTGCATCTTAAAATAAATAACGATAATATAATTATACAAAAAAAACAACAAATATACTAAATTAACAAAATTTTAAATTATTTAAATAAACATACACCTAGTTTAACAAATACATCGTATTTTTTTACCTAAAACAATCACACACACATTAATAAACTAATAGACACTAAAATTATACAAAATAGACACCAAATATACACAATACAAGTACATTGCTTTCTATAAACTTTTATCATAAAAATTTTAGTAAATCTACATTATTTTACCATAAACATATACAAAATACACACACTAATATATAAAACACATATAAATACACACACTAATACACAAAATACATATAAATACACACACAATAATATACTAAATACATATAAAACGTTTATAAATACTTAAAAAAACACAATAATTCCAAAAATATTTTAACAAATTCTAAAAAAACCTAACTTTGATAAATCTAAAACTTTTATCCAAGAAAATAATTTAAACAAACCTACAAATAATTTTTACAATTCAATAAAAATAATAACCTAATTTTGATCAATCTAAAACTTTTATCCAAAAACAAATACACACAAATACATACATTAATATAATAAATACACAAAAGACAAACAAATACACATTTTAGCACTCAAAATACATAAATATACAAACACTAACACTAATACACAAAATACATACAAATTAAAAACACACACTAACACTCAAAATACATACAAATACACACTAATTTAATACATTACAAACAAAATACATACCTTGCACAGAGAGAGAGCCGGCGGCGAGAGAGAAAGCCGGCGGCGAGAGGCAGCACAGCGGCGAGAGACACCACCGGCGGCGAGAGAGCAAGAGAGATGAGATCTGAGACACCAAACACATCAATACCCACACATTACATATATTTATGTAAAAAATACACAAAACACAAAGAAAAACCCAAAAAATCGGTGCTTACCGGTGGGAGCCTCCTAAAATCGCAGAATGGAGAAGAAGAAGCCGTAAAGGTGAAAGTGAAAGAGAGAGAGGTGGAAAAGGGAGAAAAGGGGGCGGCAAGTCAGGCGCCTTTTTTTTGGGTATTAGCGGCGACAGTATGTCGCTGCTAAAGGCTTTAGCGGCGACATGTGTCCGCGTATTTTGGGTGTCGCTGCTAAAGAGTTTGTCGCTGCTAAAGGTGTCGCCGCTATTGACCCTTTTTCTTGTAGTGATAAGGTATGTTTGACAAAACTAGCTGTAGCTTTGTGTTTTTAATAGAGGTAGAGCTTTTAGTAGTTGAAGCTTTTGAGAGCTGAAGCTTTTTAAAAGAGCTAGAGCTTTTAGTTTTATAAATGTGTTTGGTAAAACTAGCTGTAGATGTAGTTTATAATATTAAATTACTTAAAAGGGCATTAATATTAATTAAATGTGGTAGTTTATGATTAATAGAAGGGTAAAAAAGTAAATATGTTTGACTAAAAGCTCCGGAGCTTTTCAAAAACTACTTCTACTAGCTTTTTAAAAAAGAGCTTATTTTTGAGAAAATGAAAGCTCTATGTATCCTTCCAAACAAAGCTTTTATTTTTTAGTAGAGCTTATTTAAAATAAAAGCTTCTAAAAGCTTTTAAAAGCTCTTAGAAGCTCTCTACCAAACATAGCCATAAAGTTTCAGTTTGGTTTAATTTGTTTGGTGTGGTGGTCTCGCACTCTCGCGTCTTGTTTCTTGTTTTAGTTTTCGGTTGGCATTCCCTCAAACTATATATTTCAGCATTTCGTGTTGTTGTTTGGCCTCTATATTATGGGTTAGGCCCCTGTTTTGTCCTTAGATTCCTCGTTAATCTCTAAATAAATTTTGATTGCTAAAAAATATGGATTTGGATTAGTTTGATAGAAAAATATTTAGTACAACTTAAAGAATCTCATGTTAGTATCTTCGTTATCAACCAATTTGGAAGGTTTAACTTAGAACTTATATGGATAACTACCTTTTCTGGAATAGATAGGACATAGATACCTTAATTAGGTAGAAGAGGATATGTTTGCTTTGCGTAATTCATACGAAGCTTTGGATATGAAAAGCACATCTCGCTAATCTTTGGCAATGATAGAAATTAATATTCCCAAACGTGTAAAATTCAAAGTACATTTAAGGTAATTTGTCCCAACAATGAACAATGGTATAGCTAATTTTCTTGTTATGTGACTTTGCAAAGACATAATTTCCCCTTATTGGATCAACTATGTGAACTACATGAAGATATTATCATTCAAGTGTGTGTTAGCTAGTTCCAACTTCACAAGATGAGCAAAGGAATCATCGATTCCATCACTACAAGAAACATGATACTTAAATCAAAAATTGGAACTTATATCATAAATGAGGTTTTATAATGTTCTTCTGACTATAGGTGTGCATCACAGATTGGACATTACTTTGAATCTAAGTTTATTCTCTTTTGATCCATATTCATTAGAGTAGGTATACATTAATTATTCAAAGTATGCTAACACAAAACATTTAGTTTAATTGCCACAATTTTATTCAAAAATAACTTCATTCTCTACATTTGTCAATGGTTTTGAATCAGTCTTTGTTCTCAATGAGTGCAAGAGAATGCAAAGAACCATTCGCAATAATCAGATTCATCCGTTAAAAGTTTTCTATTCATTTGTTATATTGTCTAAAAATGCTAAATTTCAATGGAAGATATGAATACATAAAATTTTACAAAATGAAATAAAATTTAGTATCATATGATCAGATAAACATTGACGCTACATTAATTTTTTGGTGAGAATTGAAATCAGAGTGCGGTTTACATATGATCTTAAAAATTAGCGAAATCATAATTGCATGTTATAAGGTTCATATTTTAAATGTGTTTACACACAATGATCCTAAAAATATGCATGACATAAAAGGATCATAAGATGAGGGTAGAAGCCAAGGACATTAACTTACATAGCGCAAAACATTTTGTTAATGCATTTTAACTCTTAGTATGGTTATCGCTAAACTTCTTACATCTTATCTCAACACATTTGTGAGTCTTGTAAGATACATATATGTGAATGGTTATCTTTCTGCTTAACAAATAACATACCATGCATTTCGTATAGTATTAATTAGCTAGGGATATTATAGAGTAGTCAAAGAGGAAGATGATATGAGATTATGGCCCTCAAAATGTTACAACATAGAGATATTATTGAATGCCATTAAATTAGAATTTTAATGGCTAATACCTTGTATTTTAGACGAATTTATCATTGTAATAACTAATTAGGTAAAACGTGTGTGTATATGTATATAATGTTGTTCTCATATATTTAGAGGGTGTTTGGTTTTGCATTATGAACCAGATTATCAGCTTATTGCGTTACAATAACGCAAATAATTAGTTTAAAATGTTTGGATTGCATACGTTAATAAGTGATTATTTGCGTTTAGCGTTAATCTTACCACACTTTTTCATAAGCTAAATATGGTAGCTTATTTGCTTCATAAGTGATTATTTGACCATTTTTCCAAGTAAAAACGCAAATCCAAACACTTTAAAAACTGATTATTTGATAATTATGATATCAAACAGCAGAAGCTAAACCAAACGCTACATTTCAGCAGCACTTTTTGTTACAGCAATTATCTGATTATTAGTTTCCAAAACGCTGCAGCACTTTTTCAAACGCAAATCCAAACGCCCTGTTAATGGAGGTTTAGGGATGTTGTAAGTAAGGAAGATGCTTGATGAAAGTACAAGGGGCAAAGTGGAAATAACTTTAATAAAACAGGAAAATATTAAATATTACATGAGCCATAAAAAAATAAAAATAAAGAGAACATATTGTATATAATTATATTAATATATATTTTAAGAGAAGGGAAAAACAAAGAAGAAAGTAAAACAATTGTGGGGTTTGATTAATCCAAGTGCTATCCTATATAGTGGGTCTTTCTCTCTCATTCTCTTTTCTCTCACATTCTTATTTGTAGCTTGTTTCTCACTTGTCTTTGAGAAGGCACACACATAAACACAAGGAGGTCAGATCCCAAAGGTGGTTAATCTGTCCATCAATCAATCCATATACATTGTTCAGTCAATCTTATCAATCAATCAAATCAAACTGAGTGAGAATCAAACAGGAGAGAGAGAAAGTAGAAAGGCAAAAGTGAGGAAAAACATGTCATCTTCAGCTGCTTTTTCACCGGACCACCACCATCACCACCTCTCTCCTCCCTCCGAGCAGCTCTGTTATGTCCAATGCAACTTCTGTGATACTGTCCTCGCGGTACAAAACATCATCATCATCCGTATAATATATATATATATATATACATCACTTTATTTATATCGACTCATCACAATCTTTCATAACTCTATCTACTTTGTAATTTTCCGATTCTCTTGATGCAGGCCTGAATCTCAGAAAAAGAAAAACTTTCTGATCTCTTTATATGATCATCTTTATTAATTAACTCAAATCTATATGATTTTTTATACCGAAAATAGAGAATAATATGGCTCGTGATCTTGTGTTGGTGTTGTAGGTGAGTGTTCCTTGTAGCAGTTTGTTCACTACTGTTACTGTTCGATGTGGGCACTGCACCAATCTCTTGTCTGTTAACATGCGCGCCCTTCTCCTTCCTGCTTCCGCTGCTGCCGTTGCCGCCAACGCCGCCGCCAATCAACTCCATCTTGGCCATAATTTCTTTTCTGCTCAAAATATTATGGTATAAATTATAACTTCTAAATTACTGAAAAATTAATATTATCCACTTTGTAAATGAAATGACTACCGGTAGATTTCAAAAGAGAGAGAACCAAAATGGGGATTTCACCGGTAACAATATCTTATTCTTCTTCTTTGAATAAAGAGAATGTGTATTAACGAGGAGGTCTGTAGACGCGCAGTCCATGGAATATAATTTATAAATCAATTATGATGAACATTTCCCCTCTTAATTTTCTATCCAAGACCTTTTCTCCAAAAAGGATCTTTAGGGTTAGGGTTTTGAATTTACTTATCATTTTCTGTTTGGGTTTTTCAGTGTTGTTTCCCCAGGCTCTCTAATGTATGACACCTGATAAGGTTTTTTAAACCTTTTTTATCTTTTCGGATTTTATGGCTTGCTTCCAGTTTGCCCAGTCCTTTGCATGTATATGCTATAAACTTGGAAAGTAAATGGAATTATAAGATTTGCTTAGAACTGTAGCAAAATCTGATCAAACTTTTTCAGGAGGAGATGAGAAACGCCCCATCCAACTTGTTCCTCAATCAATCCAATCCTAACGAGCCCTTTGCACCTGTTCGAGTCGACGAGCTTCCCAAACCTCCGGTGGCGAATAGACGTAAGGCATACCAGTCTTTTGTTCTTTGATTTCAAGTTTCTTACAATAACTATGCATCAAGATTATTTAGAAAGATAAAACCATGTATACACATTTTTTTTAACTTGCATTCTAATCTAGATTTGTTTTGAGAAAAGCAAGCAAGTTTTCTAAAATACTTCAGTGTTCGTACTTTCAAAAGTTTACACTCTCAAATGGGGTCTTAAACTATTGTTTTTGGTAAGAAGAAAAACTCTCTTTCTTTAGATTTTATTTCATGCCTTTCCCTTTTCTTCGTTGTTATTTCTGAATATGTTAAGTTGTACGACCAAAAAAGCAACTTTTACTTCAGCAACTTTGCACTGAGTTATACATCACTGAAGATCAAGGAAACCCTAAAATTCTAAAACAAAACAACGGCTATAGTTCACGCATAAACACGCTCATAATTTAGCTCAAAAACAAGGCCTGTTATTTACCTTTTTTCCCTTAATGATCAATTACAAATTTCAGCCCTTTTATCTTCTTGCAGTTGAAAAATGTCCATTGACTGCATATTTCTGTCTTTTTTTTCTTTGTTTTATCGTTTGCATGTGTATCAAAATCAGAAAGTGTATCTACCGCAGAAAATAAAATGGTTAGGATCCTTTGATGGATAAAGATAATGATGATGCTATGATAGGAGAGAGAGAGAGAGAGAGAGAGAGAGAGAGAGAGAGAGAGAGAGAGAGAAAAGAAAGAAAGAAAGAAAGATGGATAGAGTCTACAAAATAGTCAGCAGTGAAACGATTTTAATGTAATGTCTGTTTACTTTGTCGCTATGTTTGTCCTTCTATTTGCAGCTCCAGAAAAGCGCCAAAGAGTGCCTTCTGCTTACAACAGATTCATCAAGTAAGTATTTTTAACTCTTTAAAAAAATAGTTGTTATGAAGTAATTTTATGCATAAAAATATACCGTTGTACACCAAATAAGGGAATTTGTGGGTACATGCCCTCGCCAAAGTATATAATTTCAAAAATATATATTTATATATGTTACAAGCTAAATGGTTGATGCCATTGAAATAAATATTTTATTCAACTTATAAATGCAAAAATGTTGTTTTCTGGAAACGAAGGAACATAATACAAACATTTCTAATGAAATGAGATATGATAAACGTTTCAAAATATAAAATCCAAAAACAAACGTCAAGTCTGAAATTTCAAAGTACAACGATTTGAATTTTTGAGATAAAAAATGTACTGTATTCATAAGTAGGGTACAATTTATTAAATGAATTTCTTGTACTATGTCAATCGTTACAAAATTTGAGCTTTTTATCAATGTACTCTGCCAATGTAAAACTTGATAGAATATGATTTTAATGTCATATTATTTAACAACTCTACTATTTATTGTTAACTGAAATCAGAAGCACTATTATGGGATCTTCAATGAAAATTCGAAGTTGAATTCATCCGTTGATACATTTAATTATGCTGCATTAATCAAGAACAAACTGATTACAGTAATTTAGCTTATATAGCATATTATGTTAATAGGTACTTATTAAAATATATATTTTTTACTTATATGACAAAAGTAAGCTCTACATTTTTAGTTTTTGTGAGATAAAAAATGTATTTTGTTTTAACCAACTAACCTTCTAATTATATTCGACCATATAAAATACATCGTAACAAGAAGAAATTTTGGGATGTTGAACATTAAACTAAAAAATAAATGTCTTGTAATTTATTTCAATTGCTTTCTCCAGAAAAAAGATTGTGATAAAGGTTGAATTAATTTCTATCCTAACACGTTAAACAGATGAAGCCTTCTGGATTACAAAAACTTCTTGACAGCATTTAAAATCAACTAAATGTCAATTAAAAGAAATGGGTATATGAATTACATAGACCTGCAGTGTGAAAAGCATTTTTTTTTTTAAATTCTAATATTTAAACCTATAAATTGCAGAGAAGAGATCCAACGTATCAAAGCAGGAAACCCTGATATCAGTCACAGAGAGGCCTTCAGTGCAGCTGCAAAGAATGTAAGATACAATAATCTTTAATTTCTAGCCTAAATCCAAAGAAGCATCAAACTAGGGCTTCTTTTGAACTAGGGTTCCCTTTTTCTAATTTCTTTTTATTTAAATTTTTTGTAAGTGGGCCCATTTTCCTCACATCCACTTCGGACTTATGCCTGATCAACCCGTGAAGAAACCCAATGTGTGCCAACAGGTAATCTTTTTTTTACCCTGGAATTTTCTTTAGCAACTCTTTCTCAAATATATCTATCTTGGTCCTACATTAATTTTTTTTTATCCATCATGTGCTTATGTTTCCGGTTTAATCTTTATTAGTGAGCAACTTAGAAAGTGAAACCTTTTCTATCTTAGATTAGCTAGGCTTTTCCCTTGACATGCTTTTGTGTTTCATTGTGTGTATAAATTGTGTTTGATGTTAATAATATATGTAGGAAGGAGAGGATCTGCTAATGAAAGATGGATTTCTGACCGCGGCCAATGTGGGTGTTTCGCCTTATTAAGGAAAAATGGAAGGGCTAAGATATAAATAGCTAGCTAGGGTTTCTACGTATCGCATGTACTTGCCTTTTGTTTGGATGTCTAATTAAGACCTAATAACCAGAGGTTCTTGTTTTATGCTATTGTCTTCAAATCAAAGTCTCTTCTACTTTATGGTATCAATGGCGGGATCGGATAATTGAGGTCTCTGTAAAGTCTAGTACCTAATCACTCTTGAAGTCCCTTTCATGTTCACTCCTACATCTCTTGCAGTTTGTATCATAACCGATTTCCTTTGTTTTGATATTATTATGTTTTCTTATGGTATTAGTAAGTAATATATATTCGGGGCGTTAATTTGTAATAGTTAAAGGACTTTAGGTGACTGTATTAATAGAGAATGGAGGGGGTAGATGTGCTAGGTTATCTTCTTATGTCGTTGAATACCTACGGTCTATGATACGAGTACCGATTCGCTTGGTTTTGCACGTTTATAGTGATGTGCTATAAAAAGTCTCTTGCATTTGATATGCCACCCTTGAGCTGTACGTACGTACCTAGCTCCATCACCATAATTGTTCTCCACTTTTGATTTAATGTGAATAGCCTTTATAGTGATTAATTGGCCACTACCAAGGAGTGCTTCTTTCCTTACATATGCCTTGGCACCATATCATTCAAATCTTATATATGGTCCCTGCTAGTTAAAATCCTTTTCTAGAGGCCAGCCACTTCTACATCTTGCCAAACTTCGATCTGTTATCAACTAAATCGTCCATATGGTTAATCAATTAATTATCATTTCCTTTTTGTAAATTTATTACAAGAGTCAGAAACAAACGAGAAAGAAAAATATATCACCCAACAAATTAACTAAATATGAATGGCTACCGAAAACATTTATCAAACCAAATGACAGAAAAAAAAAAAATAAACGTCAAAGAAGCCCAGAACATAGCAAGGGAAAAAAGAACAATCAAAGAGACTAAAAGAAACAAATGTCACTTCAGAATGTTCTTGGCAAATCAGGTTCTCCTAGTAGAGAGAGATTAATTATTGTTGAGGGTGTGAGTACAGTCTCTGAGCCTGCATTCATATCCCCGGCCATACCTGAGGGACGTCGTTTCTGATGGTACCAAGTTATTAAAAATAATTTCTTTGGGAGAAGTTGGAACGGGAAAGATTTAGGCAAAGATATTTGTTATCAGCAATATTTTGTCAAACTGAAACTCAAATCCTGGAGCTTCTTCAGCATTTTCTATTAGGAAGCAGCTATTGTTAGAAATATAAATGTTATTGAAACTTTAGTTAGATTAATAAGTGACATTAATATTATAATTATGTATTTATCCTAAGTTTAGTACCGGTATTATCCCTAAAACCGGTTTGGGTTAGTTAAATATGTAACTGTCATTAGGACAGTTACATCTGCTGTGAATCGTTGTGTCTGTTAGACACATATGAAGCCTATATATATCTGTAATCTATTCGTATGTATGTAGTGTGATAATCAGAAATAATAGTGATATTAAGTGTATTTCTGTTCCTACATTCTGTTAGTTTTGTTTCTGTATTTCTGTGTCCGCAAACATGAACAACAACAACAGTATTCAAGATGATTTCAATGAAACATATGCATCTGAATGTGAAGATCCTTACGCTGCAAGAGTTTTATCAACACTGGGCCGTAAATGTTCTATCAATTGGTATCAGAGCAGGTATGATATAATTCTCCAACAGAAGACTCATGGATCAAGCAGAAGATGCAACGATTGAAACTGAAGCAACATGATCAGATTCAGACTCCACCGCTCACAATTGCACAAAGAAAACAAAAAAGATCACGTTGTTATGTTTGTAAGAAGAGAGGACATTATGCTTGGGATTGCCCGCACAAAACAAAAGGAAAGCAGAGTCTGTTCATTGCAAGATCAGACATAAACTCCATGTCAAAGACTGATCGGAAACCGTATGTACACAAAGATAAAGTATGTTTCGCTGGGGAGTTTATGCTAAACGGAACAGAACACAATCACTGGGATCATATCTGGTATGTAAATTCTAAAATCTCCACTCACATGTCTCCAAACAGATAAGTCTTTAAAAGTCTGAAAAATTGTTTTATTGTAAATGATAAAGATCACGAAGACAATTTTGTTTTTGCACTTGGAATTGGATCTGTGGACATCACAACACATTCAGCAACCTATACTATACCTTATGTCAAATACACTCCTGAGATTAACATTAATCTCTTGAGTTTGAAACAACTTTTGTTACAAGGGTTCAAGGTTGACATGAATGATTCAAAATGCACCATAACACACATGTTTGATCCATCCAATTCAAGTAATGTGTTTGATGAGACAGTGGGTTTGAAGCTTCAAGATAATTTCCTTGCAAATTATTTTGAAGAAATTGACAAGTCCTTGGATTTTGAAAAATCTCAGAAAAATTTTCTATCAAAACAGGAACAAAACGATTGGGAGATTAAATCTCTCAAAGTTGATAACATATCTGAATTTTTTAAGTTCCTGGATTTAATAAACAAGGATGAACTTGTCATGAAAAATAAAGAGGCGTTTAAGAGAGCTTTTGATAGAATCATTGGATGGTATCACAAAACTTACAACAACACTGCATCCCAAGTTCATGTTAGACTTTTTGGAATTCAGATTTGTTTGCTAGACTTATACAAGATTGTATTAAGTCATGGTGGCTTTGTGAAAGTCACTTGTGAAGAAAAGTGGGGTGGATTAGCAAATGCACTCGGTTTTCCCTCCTACTACGCCCCTGGATTGATGAGAATCTATGAAGATCACCTGCTCCTACCACAACGCTACTATGAGTTCACTAAACCAGCCAAGTTTTGGCCTGAAAATGTTGCACAGACGAAGCAACAATTTGATGCAGCAAGAAGTTATGCTGATCAGTGTGGAACCAGTAGTAAGATGGAAGAGTTTGATCAACGAGCAATAAACGAACCTGATGCAGATGACAGCATGAAAGAAGCTGATTACATTGTTGTTTGAAAGACACCATTGCTGAATAAGTTTCATAACATTTAGGAGGTGAATGTTAGAAATATAAATGTTATTGAAACTTTAGTTAGATTAATAAGTGACATTAATATTATAATTATGTATTTATCCTAAGTTTAGTACCGGTATTATCCCTAAAACCGGTTTGGGTTAGTTAAATATGTAACTGTCATTAGGACAGTTACATCTGCTGTGAATCGTTGTGTCTGTTAGACACATATGAAGCCTATATATATCTGTAATCTATTCGTATGTATGTAGTGTGATAATCAGAAATAATAGTGATATTAAGTGTATTTCTGTTCCTACATTCTGTTAGTTTTGTTTCTGTATTTCTGTGTCCGCAAACATGAACAACAACAACAGTATTCAAGATGATTTCAATGAAACATATGCATCTGAATGTGAAGATCCTTACGCTGCAAGAGTTTTATCAACATTGGGCTGTAAATTTCCCATCAGCTATAACACATAGAAATTGTAGTTTGAACATTTCAATTGGAATGTTAGAATTGATCTAATTTGTCATTAGCCAATTAAGTAAGTATATATACTAATGCATACAAATTAACATGGAAGCAATTAATAGATCAATCAAGTATCGCTAAAAGCCAAGTTAGTTAAGAAGACCCTAACAAAAACAATTATATAGATTGTTTCATAAGGAAGATACTAATTAATTCTGCACAGAGAATAAGAGGATCGACTATAGATTTATTTAACCAGCAAACATTGAATTTCATCAAACCAAAACTAGTGATACGCTCGAAAGGAAAGGAAAAAAACACCATCACAGACTATGACATGGAACTTATTCTATTCTAGGATTACACAACCAATCTACCAAAACCAAGCACCTGAACACTATCAAACAAACTAAATAATTAAAGAGAATCATTACAATATTATATTTGAAGCACCTATCAATTTTAAATTACATAACCTCCAAAGAGCTAGCAATTTTGCAGCATCACTTAGCAATAATAACAACCCCGTTGCCCCGGAAAAGTAGACCAGTTGGAGCCCATCACACCTGTAATGGATCCCTACGCTACCCAATTCAAATATTTTCGACCACAAAAATATATATAGCCATGATAACTTCCACATAGGTCAGGATGTGAGCCGAGTCTTCAATATCTACATCACACAGAGGACAAGACTCGTTGGAAATTAATCTATCTTGAAACTTAGGCGGTTAGATCTTTACAATGGACGTCTGGTTTCTAATGTTGGTGTAATTGTCTACCTAGCTTTGTACCTTCTTTTCTAGCTAGTTTTTCAGTAGCTTTTTATAAATCCCATATATTTGTTATCCAAAATAAAGAAACTATATATGTCCATAATCCCATATATTTGTTATCCAAAACATGTTGTCTTTATTTTGGACAAAAATGGATCCAATCTATGCAATTACCATCGACAGGCAAAGTACACCATGAGTCACAACTATTAACAAAAACAAATATTATTATTCAAAACCTCTAATATATAAAGCCAATAGGTCTTCCAATTCGCTGCTTTTGAATGTAAGATACAAACCCCAAAGTGTATATTCTATGAGTGAGGAAAAAAATAAATGCAGAAGGAAACAAGAATTAGTCTAAGCCAAAAGCTTTCTGCTGCAAAGGATTCACCTTTTTCAATAGTACGTAAAAAGTTAAATACAAAAGAAAATACTGAAATTTAGGATGACTACTTCCACTAATTTCTCAACTACCCACTACTTATTTTATGGCTTAAAAACACGTACTGGAAGACTAAATCAAAAATTCAAAATAAACTCAAATGTACAACTCCACAGCACACGTGTACAACTCTGCTGCAGAATTGATTAACCTCCAACATACTCCCCCCTTAATCTATGTCTGCATGCACCTTATTCTTCACTCCCAACAATTTCTTCATCTCTTCAAACTTGACCCATGCGAGTGCCTTCGTCAATACATCTGCGCGTTGCTCCTCAGATCGAATATACTTCACAACAATCTCACCCCCTTCAACACATTCACGTATGTAATGGAATCGGGTATCTATGTGCTTGCTTCTCCCATGAAAAACAGGGTTCTTCATCAACGAAATCGCAGATTTATTGTCTATGTAAAGTACGACCGGTTCAACTTGACACTTGAGCAGATGGCCAATTAACGCTCGTAGCCATACACCTTGACACGCTGCTGCTGTTGCAGCAATAAACTCTGCCTCACACGAAGAAAGTGCTACGATTTTCTGTTTTTGCGAGCACCATGAAATCAAATTGTTTTTAAAGTAGAAAGCCATCCCGCTCGTACTTTTTCTATCATCGATGTCACTCGCCAAGCTACTATCCGTGAACCCGGCCAACGTCTCGCTAGCTTCCTGTTGAGAGTAACGTAGGCCGACATGAATCGTTCCCTTGATGTATCGTAGAATATGCTTCACGGCTTGAAGGTGTTGAGTCATGGGTCGTTCCATAAAGCGACTCACAAACCCGACCGAATAAGCGATATCAGGTCGAGTATGTACCAGATAACGCAGGCTGCCAACGACACTTTTGTATTCTGTTGGGTTTACAAATGAACCTTCTCCATCTTTGCTCAGCTGCAACTTTTGCTCCATTGGCACCCGAGTTGGATTACAATCTGCCATACCCATCTTTACTAATAGTTTCTTAGCATAAGTACTCTGACTCAATGAAATTGTTCCAGCCTCTTGTATCACTTGGATACCCAAGTAATAAGACAGAGACCCAAGATCACTCATCTCAAATTGACTTTGCATTTGAGCTTTAAAGTTCATGACAGCAGCAGCATTTGAGCCAGTAACAATCAGATCGTCTACGTAAACACCGACAATTACGATCTCACCACTTGAATGCTTAGAGTACACTGCATGTTCCTGAGGGCAGCGACAGAAACCAAGGGTCTTTAAACTCTTATCCAATCGTGTATTCCAAGCTCTTGGGGCTTGACGAAGCCCATAAAGTGCCTTGAATAATCTGTACACCTTCAAAGGTTGATTTTTCTTTACATATCCCTCTGGTTGGGATACATAAACTTCCTCCTCGAGCTCTCCATTAAGAAACGCAGATTTCACGTCAAGATGATGTACTTCCCACCTCTTCATTGCTGCTATGGCTAGCAACAATCGTATGGTTTCCATTCGAGCAACAGGAGCAAATACCTCTTTGAAATCTTTACCTTGCTTCTGGGCGTAACCTTTCGCAACCAGGCGAGCCTTATGTTTAATCACATCACCCTTCGAATTCCTTTTCAGCTTGTACACCCATTTCAACCCGATCGGTTTAAGACCCTTTGGCAAGTCGGTGAGTTTCCAGGTTTGATTTCTTTCAATCGAATCCAACTCCGTTTTCATAGCTTGCTGCCATTCTCTTTCCTTTTCCGCTTGAGCAAATGTCGCTGGCTCATCTTCATCAATGAAGTACAACTGATCATCTTCGAGATTTACATTCTCAGCTTGTGCATAAACATCCATAAGTGACTTGTAGCCACGTGGTCCATAATTACTTGAGTCACTGGTGGATGAATCACGATGAATAGATGCATTTGGGCTGTTCTCTTCACTTGGCTGCACTTGAGAGGCAGCTGAAGTACAAAAAGGTGAAGCGTGTTGGGGTGTTAGAGAACCTGAATCACCATCTTGTGAATGTGTCTCCTGATTAGCTCCCAAATAACTTACATTATTCACCGTAAAAGATGTGAGGGTTTCTGCCTTATTTTCACCTTCATGCGACCATGACCAGTTAGCCTTTTCTTCAAATTTCACATCTCTACTAATGTGTAGCTTTTTAGCTATGGGATCATACAACCGAAATGCCTTCGTACCAGGCTCGATGCCCAAGTATATCATCTTTCGACTTCGATCATCTAGCTTTGGTTGGTACGGACCAGATACCTTTACATGAGCAATGCATCCAAAAATTTTAATGAGATCGAGATTTGGTTTATTACCTGACCATGCTTCATAAGGGGTACGATCCGGCACAGCTTTGGTTGTAATTCGGTTCAAGAGGTAGACGGAATGCCTCACTGCCTCCCCCCAAAAACTTAATGGCAAACCTTTGTTTTTTAGCATGCTTCTAGCCATTTCGATTACCGTCCGATTGCGCCGCTCAACAACCCCATTTTGTTGTGGGGTGTACGGTGCGGTAAACTGTCTTGCTATTCCAGCCCTTTCACAATGATTTGCAAATTCACGTGACATGAATTCACCGCCCCGATCTGTTCTCAATGCTTTTATCCTTCGATTGACTCGATTTTCAACCAATCTTTGAAAGCTCTTAAAGGCATCAAATGCATCGCTTTTGTTTTTCAACACATAAACCCACATTGCACGACTATAATCATCAACGAGCAATAGAAAATACCTATTCCCGGCATTTGTCGGAGGTGAAATAGGACCACAAAGATCACCGTAGACTAAATCGAGTGTAGCTTTGGACCTGTGTGTTGACTGTTTCGGGAAGGGATTTCGAGTCTGTTTCCCTATTAGACATCCTTCACATAATTGGTTTTTATGGTGAAGCATGGGAAGACCATGCACCATTTTCTTTACTGCCATAGTTTCAAGAGATCCGAAATTTACATGACCGAGACGAGCGTGCCATAGCCATGCCTCATCATCTAACGCCATCATCAAACACACAGGTTCGCTGTCTTCGAGAATCACTTTGTACAATCTGTTCGGCGACCGAATCGACTTTATAAGAAGCCTTCCTTGATCATCATAGATTGTAGCAACGTTCCACGTATAACGATGCTGTTACCATCTTCTGAGAGCTGCCCCAAACTTATGATATTATTACATAACTTTGGGATAAAATACACACCTTGCAATAGACGTTGTTCCCCATTTTTACACTGAAATAAGATCGAGCCTTTGCCTTCGATCTGCACCGTTGAGCCATCACCAAATTTAACTCTTCCTTTTACGCTTGTATCCAATTCTTTAAACTTCGATCTTTGACCCGACATATGATTGCTCGCGCCATTGTCTAAATACCACAAGTTTGACTTCACCAATTCACACGCATGCGATTGAAGTTTCGGAGTGACGTGATCTTCATTCAACAAAACAACATCAGCACCATTTTCTAAACTTTCTGTCATTAAAAGTGCAGGATCTTCCTCATTAGTTTGAGACAAGTTTGCCTCTTGATGGGTTCGTTCCCGACGAGGCTTTCGACACTCCGACGCATAATGGCCAATACCATCACAATTGTAACACTTTAATTTACTACGATCACGACCAGCACCATATCCTCGCCCATATCCTCCACGATTCTGGTGTTGAGAATAGTTGTGACGACCACCTCTACCGCCTCTACCACCATCTCTACCTCGGCCCCGGCCTCGATGTGAATTGAAGGTACGGTTGGGTTGGTGAAACTTATCAGTGGAGGATGACTCGGTTTCTGCGTTCTTTTTACCCTTTGACTGCCTTTCATCTTGTGTCAATAACAACTGAATCGGAGTGCTGTCACTTTGTCCACGCAACCGTTCCTCATGCGCCTTCAATCTTCCCACAACTTCTTCGACTTTCATATTGTCGAGATCTCCAAATTGTTCGATCGTGGATGCAATCTGCAGAAACTTCGTGGGAACTGCTCGTAACAATTTCTTCACCACATATGCCTCCTCTACGATTTCACCCAAGGCTCTAATGTTATTGACGATATTATTCAACTTCATAGCAAAATCATCAACGGAGTCAGTTTCCTTCATAACCAGAACTTCGAATTCAACCTTCAAGGTTTGGATCTTTGCGTTCCTCACACGGTCAGCTCCTAAGTGCATTGTTTTTAGAGTCTCCCACGCTTCTTTCGCTGATTGCTTCTCCGCCAGAGACAACAACATCTCTTCGGGGATTCCTTGATAGATGGCCGCCATAGCCATCTTGTCTTTCCTCTCTTCCACGACTTTCTTCGGATCTGCAGGTTCAATCGCTTCCCAAACTCCTTGCGCTTGCATGAAGACCTTCATCTTTATGGCCCATGCGGTGTAATTGTTCTTCGCTAGCATCGGGTAATGGAGGGAGATCTGCCCATCTTGCTTCTTTACGGCTTCCATGGATGGGTTTCGGGGCATATACTTTGGCATACAAATTCAACGGGGCTCTGATACCAGGTGTAAGATACAAACCCCAAAGTGTATATTCTATGAGTGAGGAAAAAAATAAATGCAGAAGGAAACAAGAATTAGTCTAAGCCAAAAGCTTTCTGCTGCAAAGGATTCACCTTTTTCAATAGTACGTAAAGTTAAATACAAAAGAAAATACTGAAATTTAGGATGACTACTTCCACTAATTTCTCAACTACCCACTACTTATTTTATGGCTTAAAAACACGTACTGGAAGACTAAATCAAAAATTCAAAATAAACTCAAATGTACAACTCCACAGCACACGTGTACAACTCTGCTGCAGAATTGATTAACCTCCAACATTGAAAGGAGGTTTTCTCCACATCCATTCCCATTGATTTACTAGCTAGCTAGGGAAAGAAACTAAAATTGCTTCCAAAGAATGCATTCCAAGGAAACAATAAAAAGTGTGTTTGAAGAAGGGGGGGTTTGTGGATACCTCGTAAGGAAGGCCTGGGAAGTTGTTGAGGGACTTGATCAAAAAGATGGAAAAGACTTTTACTTTGTAATCCAAATGTTTTCATTATATGAAACTTCATAGTTTACGACATTGTTTGGACACTTTTTAGATCATAATATATGTTACGTATTGATTAAGCTTGGATTCTAGATAATAAATTATCTTTAAATTATTAAACGATCCTAGCTAGCTAAATGATAGATTTTTCACAAATTGAGGAAATAAAAGTATCGATCATATTTCAAACTGCTGACACAGTGACGTACAGGAGATGAGATCAAGGGTACTATTGAGAAGTTGTGTTTCCATCTTTATTATATATAATAAATTGATGGCCTTGATCGGAGTTTATGATCGATCTTATGAACCCAAGATTCTTCATCGCCATATGTCATCGGGGCTTACCGGCCAATTAATGAGAAGGCCCTCGATCTAATTCGCCATGAAGACTTCAATTCGTGACTCGCCTTGCACTCAGTCGTCTATATACCAACATCAAATGGTATCTTCTCCACTATATATCTCTATGTAGATATTTTTAACTGTTTGATTTTCTCACTAGTATGTATATTTCTTTTAACACTATTTCAGTCATAAACGTGCATACGTATTAGGTTGGCATTAAAATTCAAACTTGAGAGTTGATCCCATTTTTTTATGATAGGGAAGCATTATTAATATCAAGTGCTAGCTTAATTGAAAAGAAAATAAATGGTTGATAATTGGAAAGCATGAGTGTATAATGAAAACCAAAATCAGAAAAAACCTGATCGAATATCGAAACCAAAAAATCTCACTGCTTAATTTGACTTTGAATTTCAAAAACTAAAATTTTTTATTCCATTTCAAGCCGGTTTAGTCATATAAAAAACTAACCAAAATATATTATAAAAATATTTTAACTTTATTAATTTTAATATTTGATTATTCGTTTGAGGATTTTATTTAATATTTTATTCTTTATATTATTGGTTTTTCATTGCTTTTCTAGTTTAGTAAAGATTAATTAATTGAATAATTTTCGGTGTTGTTTCTTACACGAAAAAAATTAGTTTTCTTAGGATTTAGGTTTAAACTATTTTTTTTTTGGTTGAACACTTTATTATTAATTTATTATCTATAAGTACTATTAAAAAAGTAAATATACTTAATCCTTAAGAAGTCACGTGGCATAACAATAAATTGACAAATGGCACATAGTTTTTAAAAATTATAAATAAAATAATAATTTATATCTATTCAAATCTAATATAATTTATTTTTAAATTCAAATCAAATTAAATCCAATAAAATCTAATAGTCTAATAACTTATTAATTATAATATAATAAAAAATTAAAAGAATATAAAAAAATAATTAATATATATATATATATATATATTTATACGTTTTAATTTTAAGTTTATATACATACACTACAAGAAAAAGAAGAAAAAACGACAAGCACTTTTTGCGGCGACATATGTCGTCGCAGAAAGCCCACAAAATGACAAAACTATTTACTTTTTGACTTTTGACCGAAGAAATTTTCAATGAGACCTTTTGCGACGACATTTGTCGTCTCGGTAGGTTTTCATAAAAAAAATTTCATTTTTTTTACACCAAAAATAACATTTTCGCGGTGAAAAAGTCCGCCCTTTTTTTCAGTGGTTTTTGCGACGACATATCTGGGAATTTGCAACGACATGTCGCCTCGAAAACTCAACTGCGACGACATTTATGTCGCCGCAAAAGGTCTCTGCGACTTTAACCTTTTCAGTTTCACCTTTTCTTTCATTACCCTTTTCAACTCTCTTTCTCTCTCGCACGGTTGCCTCACTTGTACCGGCGCTAGTCTCCGACCGACGCCAATCTTCTTCGTTTCCGGCCGTCACACGTCCCCCTCCGGTGGAATACCATTTTTCTGGCGGTGGCTTCTTCGGCCGGCGATCTTTGAGGTTTGTTTTTCTTTTTCTTAAACTCTTACATTTTAGTTATTTTTGTTGTTATTAACATAAGTCTTTGGTTTAAATGTTTCCTCCATTTCTCCAGCGCTATTTCGGAAACCGTATTTCTCCGGCGATCTTTCCGGTAAACTCCATTTTTTCCGGTAAACCCCATTTTTTCCGGTAAACTCATTTTCGGTTTAAATACTTCCGATGAACTCCATTAAATATTTTTCTTTTCACTATGTATTACTTAGTATATTTGTTTGTTATTTATTTATTTTAAATATTTAATGGTTGTTATTTAGAAATATATGTAATTTATTTACATAAATATTTTATATGATGTGTATTGGAATATAAAATTCTACAATGTTTTTTAAAATTTTATTTAAAGAATATGGTCTTTTCATAAACAAATTATTTTCCAAAAGTTTCGTTGTTGAAAACCATTTTAAAAATATACATGTTAGTGTTATTATTATTAAACTAAATGTTATACATGTTAGTCTAGTTATTGTTAAACTATATTGAGTACATGCTAGTATTATTATGTATTATTATGATTTATATTTATGTATGCTTTTTTGTGTTTGTATGATTAATGTTATTATGTATAAGTGTATAACTTTATTGTAACATAAAACATACTTATATGTATATAAATTAATTTTATTATTAGTTTAAAATGAAATAATAAAGATATATTAGTTAGTGACTTAGTGTTATCAAAACATATATTATTAAGAAGTATACTAATTAGTGTTATGATAACTCTAAAGTAACATAAAATTAAAACATACATTAATTAGTATTATAAAAACATGTATTATTTTAAAGTAATGTAAAATTAAAACATATATTAGTAAGAAGTATACTAATTAGTGTTATTATAACTCTAAGGTTACATAAAATTAAAACATACATTAATTAGTATTATAAAAACATATATTAGTTTAAGGTAACATAACAATTGCTACATATTTTTAATCATTAATTTGTGTATTTAGATAAGTGTAATGTGTTTGTATGATAAGTGTGTGTTTATACCATAAGTTACCCTTCTAAAATTAGTTTATTAGAAACTAATTTTAGAAAGTCCCCTGTTTGGGACTGCTTTTTGATTCTTTTGTCTCGTTTAGGATATGGATGGGTATTGTTGGTTTACTATTTGAGAAAAATTCGGTAAACATTTCCCTTTGCTCCTACGAATATGTGTTTCTTACACATATTTGGGGAGTTAAAGGGAAATGCTGCCGAATTTTTCTGAAATAGTAAATCGACTTTACGCATTCATATACGAGACAAAACATTCTAAAAGTGGGTTAGGATGACCACCCTGCTGTTAGTTTCTTTGAGTTAATGTGAGTTATTATTCTACATTCCCTAGTTTTAATGATTATTTGTTACGTACGCAGTTATGACAATTGATAAGAGTTGGACTAGTTTAAGAAATCGTAACTCCGATGAGTTTTTTATTGGTCTTAATGCATTCCTCGAGAGGTGTCAAAACAGCTTGAATGATGCTAAAGCATGTCGTTGCCCATGTGAGAAATGTAACAACAATAAATGGTTAACGATTGACGAAATTGGGGCTCACATACATAGATGGGGGTTTAGTGTCGCTTACATGACATGGAGGTTTCACGATGAACAATATAATACGCCGCCAGTCGTACATGACGTCTCTCAACCTACAGATGATATGAATTCTGATGAATGGAACAAACATGTTGACTACTACTTGCTTGAAGGGACTAGGAGTCGAGCGGCTACAAATTCCGCAAACAGAGCCCAGCAGTTATACCCGAGTTTGCATGGATCCCAAGCGTATGCTGCAAAACTACATGATCGTGTAAGTCATTATATATCGATTATTTATATACTTATAATTATTTAGTATGCATATAATTAACTATATATGCTTGATAATATGTTTAGACTCATT
Source organism: Centrapalus pauciflorus (assembly GCA_020465985.1). Taxonomy (NCBI): domain Eukaryota; kingdom Viridiplantae; phylum Streptophyta; class Magnoliopsida; order Asterales; family Asteraceae; genus Centrapalus; species Centrapalus pauciflorus. Next base: position 111,249 of record JAANYP010000223.1, read on the forward strand.
CTTAGTATGCTTGTTGATATAGTTGATAATATAGAAGCCATTGTTATATACTTGATAATATCACTTTAGCTGTAAAATTAAATGATTGTGTAAGTCATTATAACTCAATTTTTAATATATACTTGGTAATTATTGATTATATACTCATTTGGTTATATACTCATTGTTTAGATTTGATAATTCATATTGTTTATATACTTGCTAATTAACGACGACTGTTTAATATGCATTATATATATATATATATATGTATATATATATATATGTATATGTATATATATATATGTATATGTATATATATATATGTATATGTATATATATATATGTATATGTATATATATGTATATATATATATATATATGTGTATATATATATATGTATATGTATATATATATATATGTATATATATATCTATATATATATACATATATATATATATATATATATATATATATATATACTTGATAATATGCATTGTGTGGTATGTAGTTGGTAATTATTAATTATATACACATTAACCATATACTCATTGTTAAACATAACTTGGTAATATATTCTTGATAATATGCATTGTTTGTATAATTTTGTTATCTAATTGGTGATTAATGTTTTTCAGCGAGATCCTGTTACGGGTCGGTATCCCAGTCTTATTGACAACTTTCGTGAGATGCACAGACGGAATGACGATTTTGTCAATGAAACTGCAGAAATGCATTATGTGAGTAATAATTTTTATTTTACATACGAAATTATATATACATATAATATTTGAGTTAAGTACAAAATTATATAAATACCCATGTGTGTGTATGACACTGATTATATAATTTTTATATTACACAGCACCAAATGGACCAGTTGCGAAACAGTCAAAATCATGGTACTAACCCGATGAGTGACGAAGAGATAATGTCACAAGTGCTTGGTGAACGACGGGGTCACAATCGCGGACGTGGACGAAAGTTGCCGAAGAAAGCTTCAACTTCAAATACACAACAAGAAAAAACTTACACACAAAGTGAAGTTGATAAAATGTTTGCTCGGCAAAACGAAAAGATCGCTCGGCAAAACGAAATGTTCGTAAGGCAAAATCAAGTGAATGAAGCTTTATTTAATGCCTTACGGTCCGCGGATATAAATATTCCAAATGTTCAAACGATTGTTCCCCAATTGTTATCTGAGGACGATGAAGACAACGATTAAGTCAATTACTTTGTATATATAAGATGCCGTTACTTTCACGATGAATTGTTTAGTTTGAATTTCGAATTATTGTTTGAACGATACTTTTATGATTATGGATGTCGTTTTATTATTTATATAGAAGTTCTGGAAGTAATGGTTGAAAATACAGGTTATATTTAATCCCGATTGGGGGTAAAAAAAAAAAAGCAAAAAAAACCTGCCAAATTTTAAAGCCTTTTGCGACGACATTTTAAGCTTTTGCGACGACATGTCGTCGCAAAAAGTAGCTCAGATTTTTTAAATTAACTCTTTTGCGGCGACATTTCAATTTTTTGCGACGATAAATGTCGTCTCGGTAAGGTTTTTGCGACGACAAATGTCGTTGCAAAAGGTAATTTCCATTTTATTTTGATTTTTTTTCGATGCTTTTTTGCGACGACAATGTCGTCGCTAAAGGTGCTGATGTGTCGTTTTCTTGTTGCTGGAAAACGTCGTCGCAAAAAGTTACAAAAGTCGTCGCAAAAAGGTTTTAGGCACGAGGTTATTGCGACGACTGAATGGCGACGACTTGTCGTCGCAGAAAGTTATTAGCGACGACTTTTTGACTTTCCGAGACGACTTTTGTCGTCGCAAAATCTCATTTTTCTTGTAGTGATATTATGTAAAAAAAAATTTATTAAAAATAATCACGTAATGATTGGGTTAATGAAGGTTCCCTTACGAATCGATTCCGAGTTTTTTTTAAGGTTAGTTTTTGAACGGGTTATATGCCAAAAATAGCAACAACTTTTTGTAGTTTTACCGTTTATACCCACATTATTTATTTTTTATCATTAATAGCAACAACTTTTGTATTTTTTACCGATTATACCAACTTTTGACCTGGAAACCTGCTATAGCAGGTTACCATCAATTAATACCAACAACTTTTATCTTTTTACCAATAATAGCAACAACGTTTATATTTTTACCAAAAATAGCAACGACTTTTAACTTTTTACCAATAATAAAAATATATCAAATTAAATTTTTCTTTATCTTTAACTAATCATTACTTTAAAGAAACTAAATTTATGAAAATCGAAATACAATCAAATAAGTTCATAATCCATTTTTTTGTTTAAATTTTGTTAGAAATAAATCAAATGTAATGTGTGCCTATAAAAGAGATTAAAAAAAAATATGTTTTCTATAGACATTAAAAAATGAATATTATTTTGATATATCATATTTTCATGCATAGTCGGGTTTTATAGGTATGATAGGGTCGACCATTTAAGTGTAACATGATAACGTGAAACTCAAATCATTTTGTATAAGATGTCATAGAAATATAATGAACACATTATGTTACATTTGATATTTTTTTTTTGGATACTTAGTTCAACAATATTATAAATAATTATGATCTAATCATGGATAATTAGTTCTTTATTTATTTGATAAATAAATGGTAATATTAAAAAGTTGCATCCGTTTATTTTATGAATAATTATATATGATTTAGTAATTTAATTATTCTATCTCTAACAAAATGTGGATACAAATATAAATTATGAACTAATTTGAACGTCATCTGATTTTCAAAAATTTAGATAATATGTAATCATCAATAAAATAAAGGGATGTATCTTTTAAATATTACCATTTTATTTATCAAATAAATAAAAGACTAATTATCCATAATTAGATCATAATTATTTATTATTATTCATTTATTTATCACATAAATAAATAATGCAAATATTGTTGTAATAAGTATCCAAAAAATAATACAAATATAACATAATGTGTTCATTATATTTCTGTGACGTCTTATAGAAAATGAATTGAGTTTCATGTTGTAATGTTACACTTAAATGATCGGCCATATCATATCCCTATAAGGTTATGCATGAAAATATGGCATATCAAAATTAGGAGTGTACAAAAAAACCAAAAATCAATCTAAAACCAGAAAAACCAAAAAATCGGAACCAAAAAAACCAAACCGTTTGAATTTTAAATTTTCAAAAACCAAAAATTTCGGTTTGGTTTTGGTTTGGAGGTCAAAGGTAACCGGAAAAAACCATACCGAACTGAAGTTTTGAATGATAAAATGATTTAATGTCTAAATCTTGTTTGTGAAAGAATGCATTAAGTGTTACATATTTTTATTTTATGTATCCATATATATGTTATTCCAATATATATATATATAGACTATATATGTGTGTGTGTGTGTGTGTTTTGGTTATAGAAAGAAAGAATTGAAATTGAAAACCATGACAAAAAAAACCGAAACCAAACTAAAACCGAAATAAAAATCAAAAAATCAAATCGTTGTTTAAAAACCAATGTTTCAGTTTGGTTTTTTTTTCCAAAAACCGATCCATGCTCACCCCTAATCAAAATAATCTTCATTTTTTAGTGTCTATAGAAAACATATTTTTTATATTTTTATAGCACACATTGTATTTTATTCATCTCTAACAAAATTTAAACAAAAAAAATGGATTATGAACTTATTTTATTGTTTTTCGATTTTCATAAATTTAGTTTTTTAAAACTAATGACTAGTTAAAGATAAAGGAAAATTTAATTTGATATGTTTTTATTATTGGTAAAAAGTTAAAATTCGCTGCTATTATTGGTAAAAATATAAAACGTTGTTGCTATTATTGGTAAAAAGATAAAAGTTGTTGGTATTAATTGATGGTAACCTGCTATAGCAGGTTTCCAGGTCAAAAGTTGGTATATTCGGTAAAAAATACAAAAGTTGTTGCTATTAATGATAAAAATAAATAATGTTGGTATAAATGGTAAAACTACAAAAAGTTGTTGCTATTTTTGGCATATAACCCTTTTTGAACCGTATTGAATTTTCAGGTTCCATGTCTGAGTTTTATTTAGTCAAATGTGTATTGTATTTTACTTATTACATGTATAATACTCTAATATTACACATCCATGTAATAGTTTTATATTATATGTATAGGGTTATATGCTAAAAATAGCAAAAACTTTTTTTAGTTTTACCGTTTATACCCACATTATTTATTTTTTACCATTAATAACAACAACTTTTGTATTTTTAACCGATTATACCAACTTTTGACCTGGAAACCTGCTATAGCAGGTTACCATCCATTAATACCAACAATTTTTATCTTTTTACCAATAATAGCAACACCGTTTTATATTTTTACCAATAATAGCAACGAATTTTAACTTTTTACCAATAATAAAAACATATCAAATTAAATTTTTCTTTATCTTTAACTAATCATTATTTTAAAAAACTAAATTTATGATAATCGAAACACAATCAAATAAGTTCATAATCCATTTTTTTGTTCAAATTTTGTTAGAGATAAATCAAATGCAATGTGTGCGTATAAAAGTATAAAAATATGTTTTTTTATAGATATTAAAAATGAAGATTATTTTGATTAGGGATGAGTATGGATCGGTTTTTGGCAAAAACCAAATCGAAACTTCGGTTTCTATATTCAAGAAACCGTTCGGCTTTTAAACGATTTGATTTTTTGATTTTTATTTCGGTTTCGGTAATTCTTTGTCATGGTTTTCAATTTCAAGTATTTCTTTCTAAAACCAAAAACCACACACACACACACATATAAATAATGCAAATATTATCGTAATAAGTATCCAAAAAATGATACAAATGAATTAATTTTCACGTTATCATGTTACACTTAAATGGTCTCCCCTATCATACCCCTATAAGGCTATGCATGAAAATATGACATATCAAAATTAGGAGTGTGCAAAAAAATCAAAAACCAATCTGAAACCGAAAAAAACCAAACCGTTTGGACTTTGAATTTTCAAAAATCAAAGTTTTCGGTTTGGTTTCGGTTTGGAGGTCAAAATAAACCGGAAAAAACCAAATCGAACTGAGGTTTTATTATTTTAAAATTTATAAATACCCTTCCTTCGTTACATTATTTCATTTAAGTTTTTTATTGAAAGTTTTAACTTTTCAATGTCTAAATTTCATATGAGACTAAAACTCACTTTGAATATTATGATGATTATTATTGTTGTATTATTATTGCATTTGTATGTTGTCATGGTTTTGAATGATAAAATGATTTAATATCTAAATCTTGTTTGTGAAAGAATGCATAAAGTGTTTATTCCTATATATATATATATATATATATATATATATATATATATATATATATATATATATATATATATATATATATATATATATATATAGAATATGGTTCGTGTGAGTACCTAAAAAATGCAGAGTACCGTGAGTACCTGTGAACACACGGGTTTAAGATGTGAACATGCTTCGAAAAAAAGTTTTTTTTTTAAATTTTTTTTTCATATTCATTTAGATACAAATAATATAAGCATATTTGTAAAAGAATTACACGCATTCACACTTCGTAGCCTCTTAAAAGTCATGTGAACGTGAAAAAAATCATGTGAACATGCTTAGCTGTGAACAGACGTTCACAACAGTGCAGTTCATGTGAACTTGCACGTTTCACATAGTTATAGTGTGTGTTTATGTGTGATTTTTTGCAAGTAGTGTTATATTATTAATTTAAACATGATTATGAAAAAAATTTTCAAAAAAAATAATTTTAAGCGAGGTACCTCCGGTACTCCGCAAAACTAGTGGTACTCATTTGAACCCAAATCTATATATATATATATATATATATATATATATATATATATATATATATATGTGTGTGTGTGTGTGTGTGTGTGTGTGTGTGTGTGTGGTTTTTGGTTTTAGAAAGAAAGACTTGTAATTGAAAACCATGACAAAGAAAAACTTAAACCAAACCGAAACCGAAATAAAAAACAAAAAAACCATACCCTTTAAAATCTAAACCGAACGGTTTCTTGAATATAGAAACCAAAGTTTCGGTTTGGTTTTTGTTTTTGTTTTTTCCAAAAACCGATCCATGCTCACCCCTAATCAAAATAATCTTCGTTTTTTAATATCGAAAACATATTTTTTATACTTTTATAGGCACACATTACATTTGATTTATCTCTAACAAAATATAAACTAAAAAATTGATTATGAACTAATTTGATTGTGTTTTGATTTTCATAAATTTAGTTTTTTTAAATAATGATTAGTTAAAGATAAAGAAAAATTTAATTTGATATGTTTTTATTATTGGTAAAAAGTTAAAGTCGTTGCTATTATTGGTAAAAATATAAAACATTGTTGCTATTATTGGTAAAAAGATAAAAATTGTTGGTATTAATGGATGGTAACCTGCTATAGCAGGTTTCCAGGTCAAAGTTGGTATAATCGGTAAAAAATACAAAAGTTGTTGCTATTAATGATAAAAAAATAAATAATGTTGGTATAAACGGTAAAACTCCAAAAAGTTGTTGCTATTTTTGGCATATAACCCTATATGTATAATAGTTATATAATATGTACAATGGTTTCTATTAAATGTATAATAGTTCCTATTATGTGTAATGAGTGTGTGTGTGTGTGTGCGCGCGCATGTGCGTGAGTGTAGGGGTGTTATTGTTGGACCAATTTCTCGAATCGAACCGGTACCGGTCCCAAGTAGCACCGATTATAGAGTATTGGTCCGGTCCTCGGTTTCATTTCTTTATTTCATTTGGTATTCGGTCCAACCGGGTTCGGGAATTAACCGGAACTGAACCACCAAGAGATTCTCATATTCTAAATATGAAAAAAGCATAAATTATAAATGGGACATTTGTGTAAAGAAAATTTTTATGCACTTGTCTTAAGTGGCTATTATTAGTCTGCTTTTTTATATGATATTATATGGTCAGAGTGTTTTTATGTTATTACATGGACGATTTTGATTATCACACTGCACAGTGCATACAATTCGTGCCCTGCTCTGTTTTTTTCCACATGAATGCTTGTTATTGGTGAAAGTGTTTTTCGGTTGGTTTGTTATTGTTTTTTTAAATGATTGTACACTAAATTTATGAATATTTTTTTGCTATGAGTTATATTAAATGCATTTGAATGTTTCTTTTGACCTTGTTATGTGATTTATAGTTTTTTACATTAAAAATTGGTCCTACCGGGTTTTTTCCCGAATACCCGTTACCGGAACCGAATCGGGACCGAAAACATTAAAATGATCCGGTCCCCGGGTTTAGATTTGGGCCCAATTCGGGTTCGGTCCGCAGTGTGTGTGTAATGTGCGTGAGTGTGTGGTCGGTCGGCCGGCAGAGAGGAACAGAGGAGAGCATAGACAAAGGAGGAGAAGAATGTACCTTCGATGGTTGTGGGAGACGGCAGCGCAACAGTAGTACGTACAGCGCAAGGGTAGTTGAGAAGGAGATTGATCAGCAGCAGTGGGAAGAAGAAATGAAAAGGGATGCTGAAATGAAAAAAAGAAAAGAGGGAAGACTTAAAAGGGGGGAAGGCAACGGGTTTTTTTTATTAGCAACAGAGGCGACACAAGATATTAGAGGCGACATTCAGTGGTGTCGCCCCTAGTACCCTATGTCGTCCCTATTGCCATTAATTTTTGGAGTGATTGTATGTATATTGTATAATGGTTAGGATTTTACATAAAAGTGAGTCCAAGATTGTTAAGATCAATATTTTAACTATGATCGTTTTCGTCTTGCAAGATCAGATCGTATGATCAAGATCAAGATTCTGGAATCCTATTAAAATAACATCGTCTGTTATAAATTAGATCAAATGTTAACTCTATGTCAAATTGATGAAATATTTAAGATCCAAACATTAAAAATCTAGATATTAATATTTTAGAGTATTGAACTTTATGATCATACGAAAATTGTTGTTATATACAAATTTGATAATTTACACATATGTGTACCTTTTTATTTAATAAAGTTGAATCGTTTATAATTTTTTTACTTTTAAGTTAAGTAATAATAAAATCGGATCGTAATCTTAAAATCCTAAAGTAGATCTTAGGATCATATCTAAGATCTTAGCTACTAAGGATGGACTCATTTTTGCTGAACATGATTGTAAATCGTAAGATTTTAAGATCAAGATTAAGATTAGAATGTTAACAATCAAGGAAATTCATGCTGAGCTTCAAACAGGTGGGAACTAGGGTTCATGCATGTATATATAAGCAAACTTGATTTTGAACTCGACAAACGGTAGGGTATGCATGCCCTTGTGGGGTCTATGTAAATACCCCTTACGACGATCCTGTTAACCAGTTGGCAATTGTGAGGTAAAGGTGAACCAAGTAGCCAACCCTTGCAGGGTTGCCTCAAAACCTAAATAATATGCATATTGAAGGTATAAAAATATGTTATTTTTTGTTTAGTAGTTAAACTAATAGTTAAGATAGGGGTTTAATATAAAAAATCTCTTCATCTCTACATGTTATTTTTTCCTAAGAAAGTTTTTAGGTTAATATTTTCATTCTGATTTTCGGAAAAGTTTGTTTTTTTTTCTCCATAATCAACCCTATGTTTTTCCACAAAAAAATCAACATATTTTTACTTTCTTTTCTCCGAAAAGTCCTAAAACTTGAATATTTTTTTGAAAAAAAAAATGAAAATCACAAACAAATAAATAACTTGAGAATTTTATTGGCAATATATATCATGAATGGACTAAATCGCAAAACCATGTTGGTATTTTCATATTACTATTGTATTACGTGCCAAGGTACGTTCTAATGCAAACCTTACCAGTGGTTATGTTGTTAAAGTTATTTGACATTTAGTGTGACACACCAACCCATCGGCTTGCCACATCCCCCAACCCCGGCGGGAGCACAGCCCCTCTCCACCAACGGCCTCGCCCACTCACCCCTCAACGGGATCATTTCACTGCTCGGTTTGCTCTTTCTCTCTCCTTCTCTCTTTCTCTCTCTTATTTATTATTGGGTAATCTTCTATATATACTAATAAAACAAAATAACTCTTGCCACGTGTCGTTTTCATAGCTCTCCTAAATCTATTTTTCCCGCCCATTTTTCCTTATATAACTCACTCTCTCAATTAATGACAATCTATTTTAAAAAAATTTAGAATATTTTATGAAAACTAATATAATTAAATGATTTTAAATATTTCCTAATTTAACATCTATCTCTACCTTGAATATTTTGTCTACAATTATCTAATTGATTTATAAAAACTTTATTGTTTGTTAAAACTTTTAGCTAACTCCGTTTTTATTTTAAAAATTAACGTTAATATTAATTTAAAATTATGTTACCAATCGATTTAAGATTTTATTCATTGTCAGTTGAATAAAAAAATTTAACATAGAACGTGATTTTAGCTTATTTATCGGTAAAAACTAAAACACATCTAAATATAAAATGAATAACAACATGATAATCTTCACAAAAATAATACTTTCTAAACATTGTTTTCAAATTTAAAAAAACAAATATATTATAAAATTGATTTAGTTTTTATTATTATATATTAATATTTTTTATAATAATATTTTAATTTATTATATTAAAAAAATATTTATTACATATACCCATGTATTACATGGGTTAATAACTAGTTGGTACTGTGATAGAAATATTAGAGTGGAGGTAACTTCAAAATATTAGAATGAAAATGGTGGAGAAAAAAAGCTGATTTGAAGTTAATGTGTCTAAAATGATGAGTTTCAGAAGGGTAAGTACACGTACTCCTCACCCTTATTAACAAGTTCTTCTAGAATTTACAGTGATTTTAACTCCCAAGATAATTAATGGCTATGATTTGTATATTAACTAGTTTATAACTCACGTATTACGTGGATATTTTTAATTAAATTTATTTATATAAAATCTATATGAGTAAAAATAAAAACATACAAAAATAATAATTGTGTTTATTTTTTATTATTTACAAGTTAAAAAATAGAATATATTTATCTTTTTTTAAAATATTAAATTGTATTTATCTTTTATTTTTTATAAGTTGTAATTATCTTTTTGGTGAACGTAGATGTGACACGTGACATTTGATGTTTTCCTTTATTATACATAATAATAATAAATTCCACAACTAATTCAAATTTTTTACATTTGGATCTAATTATGATTATATGGATAATAATGATAGATATTTATTTTAGGTAAACATTAATTTTAAATGTTACAAAATCTAATTTATTACTTATTAATTAAATAAAGTCAAAATTTAATGCAATTAAGTTAAGGTGTTAAATTTGAAAAAAGATGTGGAAAAATAAAATTTTCTTGTATCGTAGAAGTGACATATGACATGAATTGTTTTGTTTTATTATAATATATAGGTTAATCAACTCATGTATTACATGGGTTGATTTAGAAAATATATACTTTATTATATTTTAATAAATTATTATAAAACTTATGTATAATTAAAATAAAAAAATGAAAGCTAGTTAAATTAAAGATAGAAAAATACTTAGTTGTTTGATATTAAATAAAAAAATATTATTATATTGTATTATTAAAAACAGATAATATGTGTTTGCAAAAAAAATGTTTCTTTTAATTTTTATTAACTTCAAATATGAAATATCAATGTAAGAAACAAAAAACTTGAGTTATGTGAATGTGTATATATTTTAAAAATGACAAAATATAAAAATGGAATATCTGAAAATCAACTATACTTCTACATTTATATCCATATTTTTACATTTGAATTTAACTATCATTAAGGTCAATAATGACACATATTTATTTTAGATAATTATTAATTTAATATTAATTCATTAATGAAAAACTTAGAAACAAAATTTAACGTAATTAAGGTAAGGTAGTAAATTTGGAAAATGAATTAAAAAATGGCAATGGTATAATTATTGATTTTAATTAAGGGTATAGGAGACATTTCATAAATAATTATGAGTTGTCATTAATCTGAACCATTGATTTATTTACATCCAATGGTTCGATAACTCCAAGTGATTTTCTTATTTTATATATTATAGATATGTGAACACACATTGTTTAATTTGTTCTCTCCAAAAACCAAAGAAACCTTTATGTTTTGCTTTTGTATTTTCGCAAGAAACCTGAGTGTGATTTTGGATTATCCCAAAACACAATATTTGCATAACCTTTGGGCTTTGGCTAAATTTGTGGGTATTGTATTCGGAAAAAATTGTTTATATGCAAACAAAAACTGTATCCAACATTATTCTTTTAACCATCACATACTGATCGAGATATTCATTTTCTAATTCGTACAGTTTATACGTTTCTGGTTTAACCGTTAACGTACACATCCCTCATTTATGTTGATGAATTTAAATACACATAGAAAGTAAATAATTTGAGAGACAAACACAAAGAGAATGATTGATTTCCTCTTGAGACCACTAAAATGTATATATGTTGCGATTTCTATATAGACATGCTCCAAACTCCAAAGATATAGGGAAAATCAATTTCATAGGTCTCTAGTGGAACTTGGGCTAGGCCCACGAGCCTTCTCCAGTAGCTCAATAAGAAAAGAAGCAGGCCCAACCCAAAAATATCATTTGATTTGAAAAATATTTACCCCTCTTATGTAAGGTTTGCTCACCAATGAAAATTCTTTCTGATATGCCAGCATGAGAAGCAAATGACATGGTTAAATGAACATGTTGAATGTATTGCATAAGGGTACTCGGTATACATACCCATGTAGCGGGGTTGCCACATGGGACGGCCCCAACAGAAACACCACCCCACCCCTCTCGGCCCCGACAGAAACACCCTGCATCGGCCTCCCATTCCCACACCATTACACCAACTTCTCCTCTCTCTCTTCCTCTTCTCTCATTCTCTCCCTAAATTTAATTTGGTAATGGCATTGGATAGAATGATGGGTACTTCCAAGATCAAAAGATGAAATGGCTAAAAGAAGAAAAGCTGATGTAACGCTGACATTATCAAAAATATAGTTTTTAGAATGGTGGGTACTCCCACCACTCTAACAGGATAAAACGGTAACTTCGAATCATGTCACAACATGTCAGTTTATGCTAATTCGTCAACTCTTTTATAAATCTGCATAATGGGCTCTACGCAAGTAGTGAACTTTCATAAGCTGTATTTATCATGTGACATCAATAGTAGTTCGTATGTTAATATTATTTTATATGTTATGTGACATCAAATCATCAACACGAAAGAAGCTACCAACCAACAATGGGGCCCCAATGTCTAACCACCCTAACAAGCCTTTTCAATTAAACAACACTAAATTGCAACCTAAAAACCAAGAAAGGGAAAAAAAAGCCCCAAACAACATCAACATACATGCCCGCTCTTTGCATTGTTTACTTTTTAATGAAATCATTAAAAGACATTTTTTTTATCCTATATAACTTTTTTGCCGTTTATGAAAAAGGAGAAAAAATTATTGATTTAAAGATGCTGATACATGCTGATACCACTTGAGCAACAAAGAACATCCCAAAATATGCTAGTTAGTAACCAAGACGTTACGCCTGCGTACCATTCTGTCTCATGAAAAGTGTAATCAACAAAGGAATCTTGTGAGAGTTCATATAAAAAAGAACTTGATTGTTATAACATTGTTTAGGGTTTAGTATAGATGGCATATCCTGATTGAATAGATGCACTTAAGGTCCATTGTACTCTATAATTTGTGATCAGCAGGCTTAGGGTCCATGTATAGTCCTAAACCCAAACACATCAGATAGCTTGTAACCTAACATCAGTCATCAGGTTTAGCGGTTTAGATCTCCAAGAAACCATCATATACAATACTCCATAGCTCAAGAAAGTTCATCTACTTGTAAGAAATTAAGCGCAGAAGCATAAACCACGTTGAATAGTACATTTCTTGAGAAAATATAGTTTGATCGATGCAACTCAAAGCAGCTGGATTGATGGTTCATACAGAAATACTAAGAACAAGTTTCCTCATTTGTTTACTAACCATTTGAAGAACTCATGTATAAGAATAACTCATGAACATCAGTATAATAAGTCTGCGTAATTCAAATTTCAAGCAGAACCACATTTTATTTAAAAAAGCAATCACAAAAAAGCTGCAAAATGAAAAAAATTGACAAACTGCACATACAAGGAACATACTTTTAAAATCAACATATAAGAGCATATTTTCAAGTAAACGATCCATTTACCAAAAAGTCAAATTCTACTTTAGGAACCAATTCCTTTTTTCTATTATATACTCATAACACAGGCCCTTGAACATTGATTTTGTAAGTAGATTCCTAAACTTAACATTAACTGAAACAATATTTCTTTTACGTGCAGTTTAACCCTTTTTCTTCATCAGATTGCTGTAAAAGACAAAGAATAGTGGTGATTCAGACAATCTTGATATAAATTGAATTAAAAGATTTTGAAAACTGCTATGATATTTTCACAACTTCAGAAGAACATACAATTTGTTATCTTCTCTAGTATCACCCCATCCCCAAGACTCAACCAACGGAAACGAGCAAAGAACTTCTGTACAGAAATCTCTACATGACACTAAGCACTCAAAACGAAGCTAAAAACAGGTGACAAAATGTGAAGATAAATACATTACCAGGGAACTCCGTTTGTATATGGCAACATCGAAACTCTAACATCCAACCAGTTTGATCAAATATCAAGTCTTCAACCAGCCGATCATGATCCTAATTTGTACGCTTTGATCCAGTTAGATAAACTTGAGATTGAACAACTGTTCTCCCGATTTTGAACCCGGGTACGACAGTAAACCCCACCTTTGATGTACCCTTATCATGATGTGCATCTTTTTTCGTAACGTCTTCCATGTAAACCATAGAAAAGTCTACCCCTTTTTCCACCTGAAAGATCTCAATGGGTGGAGTAAATGAAAGAGCCAGTTTATGAAGTAACCACATTGAGCTAGACATATTAATGAACGCTTCATAGAATATGCTTAAAGACCTCCACGAATCCAAAACCTCCTTCTTTATGTCCAGATTCTTGAATATCGATGATTCCATTGTTGGATGCACAAGTTGTTCATACTTCCATTCACAAAATTTTGAGAAAGGAATATGTGGGGTCTTGTTTAGGGCATCCAAAGGGTTAACTGATACATGCTCGAATAATTCCATTGAATTATCAATAGAAGTTTCATTTCCAACTAAACCGTAACTTTCAGAATCAAAACCTTGAAACATACCTAACGAAACATATGACAAAAACGCATAGCGATTATGCCCCTTTTTCGCATATACGACATTAGAATGAACATAATTAGCTGCTAAATCCAAATCCCACCCTGCTTTCTTCATTAATTGAATCAAAAGCTTAGTAAACCGATGGGCCGATCGACAAGCATCACGCAACATAGAATCAAAAACCCTAATTGTTGGCAAAAACCCATTTGGGGGTTTCAAGATTTTAGACAGCTTCAGAGATAATTTTGAATTAAGCTCTTCAATTTCCCCTAATTCCTTCCTTAAAATCAAAACCCTATCATCTTTAGCATCAATATCAGATTGTAATCTATTAAACATGGTTTCTAAAGCTCTTAATTTGTTCTGATTCTCATTAACCTGAGCTTCTAAGCATGACGCAGTTGTGAAATCAAACTTAAAATCCGGGTTCTTTCGAGAATCTATATACAAAGCCCTCAAATCATATAATTTCTGAAGTTGATTGACTAAAGCTTTATCATTAACCATAATCCCTTCTTCATCAAATGGCACATGAGCTGTTTGTAATTGAAGATAGGAAGCTTCAAAAGATGAAATTACAGCCAAAACAGATGAAATTAGATAATTACCGAAGTGGGTATCGAAGGGTTGTATGGCAGAAGGATTTTGAGTTTTGAAATCAGGTTTAATGATGATGACTTTCTGATCAGTGATGAAGTCTTCGGTGGAATCAAGAAGAGTAAACCCATCTTCGGTGTCGGAGACAGCGGCTGATACGGCAGCGGAGTTAGCGGCGGATTCTTCTTCTTCGGTGAAGAATTCGAAGGTTTTTGCTTTGAATGCGATTGCAAATTTCTGAAACATTTCTGAGATTTGTGGGGGTTTTGAAGGGGCTGCTGATCCCAATTCCATTTTCGATCTTTCTGTTCTTTTTCTTTACCTCCCGTAATTATATTATATCATGGTTTCATCAAGAATTAAGGTGGTGGCGTTTTCAGAGAGAGAAAGAAAGGGGTCTGAGAGAAGAAAATGGTGCCTTGGATGACTTAGAAGGAAGGTATGAGTGCAGAGGGACTAGGGAGATGGGTTTATTTTTTTTATTATTCAATTCGTTGGGTAAATATAAATCCGTTTTTTCAAACATAATTTTAAAATTAATTTTGTTAATTCCAAGAAAAGTAACTAATTTATTTTTCGTATGATTTTTTTTACAATCATGATTAAAATTTATTATTGAGAGATGCAATATTACTATCAAATTTTTTTAAAAAGTGATTTAACACTAATACACTATAAGTCTATAATAAATTGATGTTATAAAAGGGATAATATTTTTAATCTTAAAGTATTTCAAAGTCAATGTTTTGATAAAATCAATATAAGAAGTTTTGTTGCTCAATTGTTCTAAAGTTGATGGCATTGTTTATGAGTTATTCGTTAGGCAAAGTCATGCTTATTTAGGGACCAATTATGATATTCCTAATAACCCAAGGATTTCTTAATTAGGTATCATATACATCATATACATTTTGATGTCATTTAGGTGTCGTTTAGTTTGAAAGATTTAAACAACTCATTTAAGATTTGAATTTAGAAATTCTTCCATAACATTTTTGGATAAAAACTTAATAAAAAAAATAGCTTCATTAACATTTCATATTTCCTACATCTCCACCTTTCATAATCCACATCTTTTAAATATATTAAATTTCTATCATTTTGGAATCCATCGTTTTAAATTAATGCAATTCAAACTATGTTACGGTTTAAAATAAATTATTTTACTAAAAGTTGTTTGACCTTTTTCAGTCAATTCAATTTCAATTTTCTATTTGTGGTGGAAATGTGTTGCATTCACTATTGTCGGAAATTTAGGAATGGGGAGACGGATCAACGGTAAAACTTTGGGGAATATTAGAACGACAGGAATCCGGATTTTGAGCTACCATCACAGGCGGGTCTCATAAAAGATCAAGAAAAAGAACAGGCGGATTTTGAGCTACCATCACAGGCATCCGGGTCTCATACTCTCATTTTGGTTTGCGGATTTTTTGTATTTATTTGATTTCATATTTTAAATTTTGTGTTTGTTTTGCACATTTTAGTAAGAATTTAACATTTCAAAAATTCTTAAATTCTATCTTTCTTTAATTTATAAATTCATTCGCCTCCCTAAGAATCTACGATTTTAAATCTCAGTTATCATGTATTTTTCAAATTTGTAAATTTCCCCTAAAAGATAATTTAAATTATTTGACAAAATCCTAATAAAAAATGTTGCATAATACAATGTTTTTTTAACAGAATGCAAATCCAAAAAGAAAAATTTGCAAACCAAACTTCCGCTTAAAGTATAGTAAAAAATTAGGATGTGTTTGAATTCTTGATGGGTTTAAGAAAAAATATGAGTTTGAAAATAGATTAGAAAGAAAAATGAATGGAACAAATAAGAAGAGATGAAATCAGCGAGTGGAGATGGGTTTGGATTTTTTAAAATGATTTCCATATATTTGTACTTCAATTTAAAAAAAAACTCATTCCTTCCTAAAATAAATGCTCACACACAAAAAATATAATGTCAAGGATTCATAATTTAATCAAAGTTTAATAAATAAAATAACATTTTTATCCTTAATTATTAGTTGTTTATAAAAAGTCATTATTTTAGACCACATAATTTAAGACATAATAAGATTTATAAAAATTATAGCTATCTATATATGAATGTTAACATTTATTTTGAGACAAACTAAAAAAGAAATATTAACACTTATTTGGACAGATGAAATATAATTTATAGTCATTTATTTCTTTTAAAAAATCAATCAACCAAACAAACACATCTTTAGGCTGAGTAGCCAGCGGCTTGGTCACGTCCTCCCACCCTGGTGGGAACATTGCCCCCACCCCAGCTGTCACGTCAATTTCCCCCCTACACAGCCTTGTACCCCTCCTCCGCTTTCACCTCTCTCTCGCTCTCTAAATTTTAATTGAAATAGATTGATCGGTATATCAAATGTTTTTAGAATGAAAATGATGGAGAGAGAAAAGTTGGAGTGACGCTGAGGTATCCAAAATGATGATTTTGGAAGGGGTTGATATACCATTCATTCATATATTATAAACAATAGCATGGTTTTATCTTTATCTCGATTTTATTTTTTTTCATATCATTTAAAATGGGTAATTCTATATACACACACATTCAATTGCTAATCACACACTCTTAATGTGAGAGGAAATAAACATTTAATCATTGGGTCTCACATCATTAACAAAAATCATGTGAGTAAGGGGGTGTGTGATTAGCAAAAGTTAAGGAGAGTGAGTGTACATCAGTACATATAGCAATGTCCTTTAAAATCGTTGAAGCTTTTAGTTTATATCACTAGCCAACTAGATGATGAAGTACGATTTGTTGACTTGATGTCTACTTGACACAATTGATTATGCTTATTATTATTATTATTGTTATTATTATTATTATCAATTTTAAATTGAGGTTTATATTGTTAAACGAAAACTCTATGATTAGAAGATTACTTGGTCATTCAGTTTTGTCTGATTCAAATTTTATTTTTATCTTTATAAATAGGGGGGAAAAATCATGATCTTATTAGTATCACTCATTGTAAAAGTAGGTTATTAATTTTCATCCAAGATTCACTATAAAAAAAATGAAAAAACGAACAAACAAAACTAAATCAAAATAGAAATATTAAACGAAATGTGTTTGGTTCGATTTAATTTATTAATCACTTTTTGAAACACCCTTACAATTTAAAGTCAACGTAATAAATAAATTCATATTACATGCAAAAGTTTGTCAAAGTCATATACAAAGTTACACAACAAATGTGTTTATAACATGTTTTTAAACAAAAGGTTTTACTATCTAACAAGTTCAAACCACTAGTCGAGGTGTCCGTCTAGATCCATACCAAAACAAAGTCTTCATGTACAAGTTCTGTATCAAAATCTATTAAGCTTTGTGTCCAAGCCTATTTTTAAGTAAATTATTCCTCAATCAACTGACCCTTTTGATCCTCTAAAATATTAAACAACTGCGGTAAGTAAGCTTAGTGACATATTTGTCAAATGTATCTAAGTGTAAACATATGTCGAAATCATATAAAAGCTTTAATGTATATCGCTTTGAACAAGCAACCATGACTTGTTAAACCAAGTAAATTGAGCTCAAGAAAATAGTTAACAAGTCAAGTAAGTCATGGCAATTAAGTTTGTCAAAGAGGTTGAGTTTGTCGCAATATATCAAGTCACATAAGCAAATCAAGTCGAGTTTAATACATTTATATAAACACCTAATACTATATCCATTTATGATCACTATTTTTATAAGCAACTGTAAGCCATAATGCTTATTTCAAATCATCATAAGTCTTTGCAAGTCAATACTTTCGAATTGAAACACACAGTTAAACAATGCCCATGAGTCTCAAATGTGTCTCAATTGTAGCCTAACATGTCTAATAATATAATCAACATTATAAGATATAACGCATGTATAAGCATTAATACCAGAATAAACAAAGGAATGCGCACCAAAAACACTATTAGGAGGAATTGATAAATCAATTCATAAGTTAAGAATTTTATTGCAAACTATTCATTGTTTGATAGAACTCGGAATTATGAAATCATGAAAAGAACAACGGCTAAAACAGAGTTAAAACTAGCTCAAAATTCCTAGAAATGCTTTGAAAACACCATATCTTTCACTGAAACACATTGTTTGCATCCATTGTTGAGCACTTTGAAATGCTTTGAAAACACCAAATCTTTCACTGAAAATATATTTGAAAACGACCAGTTCCACCAGCTCAACTCCATATTTCTACTTAGGTCCGCCACCACTGCCAATATCACGTTCAAGTGAAAGCGAAACATAAAAAATGGTTGCGTCATTTCTTATGATATATATTATATACATACACAAACATGGAATCTTGCTTTAAGTTAATTTTTTTTAAATAGTATTAAAATTTGAATTGATAGAAGAGATTCGTAAATGTATCTTTGTTGGTCATCAAGTATGATGGTGTTTTTTTCTAAGCTGTTTGAATGCGACTACATCACCCACGACTGCTACTTTTACATCATTGGCTTACTCTGTAAAAGTCATCGCCTTTTTCTTTCTTTATTATTTTTCGTAACATGTTATATTTTTAAATTCCATTAATTTACTATATTTATATTATAAATAATAAGTATATATTTATTATATATGGTCATACAAATTCAAGGACAAATAAAAAAGTTGAAACCAACCACGTGCTGCATTTTTATGCAAATTAAAATAAATAGTAAATCATTACTCATTTTATTATATCATTTAGTAAACATATAGCAGAAATGGTAAATGAAACATATAGAATTAATATATGGTTATATATAAATAATCAAAACATAATATTCTTTAAAAACTAATTCAGAAATTAATTGAAATGTTACAGGACAATAAATTGAAAAGATAAAATTATCATTTTAAAAAAAGTAATAAACAATTAATAAACGAGAACAAAATTACATAATAGACCATTTACGTAATAATGGGTCACTTCTATGATTTTAAATAAAACATATGGTTCATTTTCTAATTCACCTTAATGATGAATATAATATTAAAATTTACAGAGATGGTTTGACTTTTTAAATCCAATTAAGTTAGTTTAAATTTTAAATCTAATTAACTTTAAAATTGCTGCCCTTCGAAAAAAACAAAACTTTAAAAACTGGTTAGGTGGGACCAGATCTACGACTTAAACATAGATATGAATATTTGTTGTATTTCTAGGTATAGAAATAATCCGTAAATTTTTACGGAACTTTTTTGTGGATTATATTAAAACTAATTCATCAATTCGTATATTACATAGATATTTATTATCCAATTTTATATTTTAAATTATATTTTTTTGATGATTTTTCCAACTTCATAATACATTCTGCAAATGTTTACTTGGATTTACAAAAGCCATATTTTTTGTTTGTAAAAAACACATGAATTATATTTTGTTTGAAAGTCAACATTTTTATACAATCAACGAAACCATGGTACAAGTACAAAGCACCTCCCTACTATGTATTGGCAACAGTCTGCAAAGCGTAAAACAGAGCCACGTCAAAATCAATAACAAATTAAGGTTAGTAATTTCTGACCCAACGCAAACTTGATACGAAAAAAATTGAAACGAATATGGCAGTCACGAAATAAATCAGGAGTGGGTCGACACGAAAAAAAAAATCAGGTCGGATTTGGGTCAACCCCAATATAACTTTTTTGGCAGCAACTTAGGTTTGGGTGTTTTTGACCATTTTTACAAATTAAAAAATTTCAACTATATTTAAACAATTTATTACTATTATTATAATTAAGTTTAGACTGTACTTCTTTTTGTTTCTTTTTTGTTTTGATTTTAAATAATAATTATTATAATTGCTATACCGAAATTAGATTATTTTTTTATTCTTATGATTATAGTAATTGTGTAAGAAATATTATAATTTATCATTAAATTATCTGATTTTTATTAACATGAATGTCGAACTAATTGGTAGTTTGGTAATTCTAAAGACTTTATGCATATGCTTAAGTTATCAATTGTTTACGAAATGTTCATGAATGTGAAAGTTTGTTCATAATCTGTGAGCATTAACTTAGTTACATACTTAAAAATTACTTGTGTGAACCATTACAAGGATGTGTAGAACTCACCACTAGACCAAAATTTAAACGGAACCAGACTAAACCAAACCGCCCCTGGTTTCAGTTTATCCAATTCTCAGTTCTAATTTTTCTTCTATTTTTGGTTGTCGCTTTCATTCATTTTTCGTCCGGTTTAGACCGTTTAGACTTTAGACACCACAAATATATCATATGAGCAAACTAAAACCAAAATCATAACTTGAATCAAGTTGAAGACAGTGAGTTTCTAAATACAAATGTAAACAAAAACCAAATTTGAATTTTGAGTCTACACTAAAAAAGCGAATCGGGTTGAAATGAAAAATCGAAAACCAAATTTAAATTTCAAAAATCAACTTACTCAAATATTATTGCTGAAACAGGTCAACACTAAACACGACATGAACACGATACAGAAAAAAGTTACCCGACTCAAACACAACATGACAATAATTAGGACCATAATGGGTCGACACAAATTACATGAACACGTTTAACCCGAACAAAACCCAATTAATAGCCTTAAACAATAACCTACTTGGGCTTAGAAACGAATATCATATCAAAGAAAGATTATAGACTCATCTAACTGAAGATGGGAGGAATAGATCCAAATATCCCGACGAATGGGTTCTTGGAATCTCCTCTTAACCCAACAAATACGAGCAATGAGCTTTTATATGTGTTGTTTAATGACTTAACAATGATTTGTTATAGACGTTTATCTAATATGTAAATTTGACTGATTTTTAGTAAAACAATACGCAAATTTCGGATTTGAGTCTAGTTCGACATTCTCAAGAATTTTGGATCAATGTTTGATTCGAAATCGTGAAGATCCGAATCATATACTAGAGCCAAGATAATATTTCTTATCAATGGTCCGAAATTCGGATCATGATGCGATCCGACTTCTAGCTTCATCCAAAATCTTAGACTTAGTCTTTATTTGACCATGTCTAATGACATCCGAATTTCAGGTAAACATGGGATCTCTCAAATTTCATGATCCAATATTGATGGCTTGGTTATTCTTCTTATTTATTTTCTGACTATATCCGAATTTAGGATTATGGAGATACCCAAATTTGGAACTGGTCTGATTTAGGTCCGAATGTGGGATCATGTGAGGATCCGACTTCCTATAGTTAATAGTTGCAGACTTTTGCCATTTTATTCCAACTTTAATTTGCACCTTTCCTGTACTTCAATTCAACTGAAAAATATACATTGAATTATTTCTAATATATAACATACATCAATTTGATGTTATAATAGCTAGTTGAGACAAAGTTGAACATATCCGGTCATTGGTTCGATAGAAGAGTGTCGTGTTCATCAAAACAACTTATAACTTCAATATAAAATGAAAATTACATTGAGTTGATGCTCGGTTCTTGCTTAACAACACTCGTACACTCCAATTTAACAATAACTTTGGCTTGATTTCAACTTTGCAGTGGAAATTCTTAGAGAGGGAAAGAATAAGTGGGTAAAGAATGTAGCAGGTCAACAAAGAAGCTGCAACGGTAGCAGATCAGTAAAGAAGCTATAGCAGGGGATTGAAGATGAAGCTACAATAAGAAGTCAATGATGAAGTTGTTAAAGCTGCATGCTATAATTGATGAAAAATCATGGTAGCTACAACAAAAAAGAGAAGGAAGTTACAGGTTCAACGTCCACAATGGAGAAAGAAGCATTGTAGCTATAGGTCTACTTTAGGATAAATGCAACCAAAAGATACGAAGGAGATGATACTAAAAGCAAGGAAGGTAAAACGAGAAAAAGTAAAGTCTAAGGGTGTTAATTTGAATCTAATAATTTATAATCAAACACCATGATATGAATTTGTTGTCGGAATTTTACTTTCATTAAGTCATTATCAAACAATGCTTTTATACTTATTGTCATCAAGTTGTCGTGTATCATTTAGTTTCTTCTTTGTTCTATTTTAGATTAGCAACGTGATCAAATATCATATCAAAGGTTAGGTGGGTGATAGGGGGTATCAACCTACCATTTTATTGTCCACGTCAGAGTTACATTAACTTCATTTTATCTATCGATTTCATCTTATCAAAATTCTATTTTTGGTTATCTTTTTATCCTAACAATTCAAATAATCATTTTTAGTGTTAAAAAGACAAAACAAAAAATATGAGAGGAGTAAAGGTGTACCGGTTACTCGGTTAGACATGGTATTACCTGCGGTACCGATGCCTTTGTGGCATCCCCATGCCGTATGCTTTTAGCACTGTGCCACGTGGCATATGTGTCACAAAATTTATGATTTTTTTTTCCTTCCGAAAGTCATCCATGCTTGACTAGTATTGTACGTAATTTGACGATATAAACCAGAGTGTGTTTTATCCCCATATTTACCCTTCGCTTCTCAGAAAACTACTGGTATCATTCGCATAAAGAGCCCACATTATGAGGGTCAATTTGGTCAATCTACTGCACCAGTCGATCACTTGTTTGAATTAGTACGTCAAAATTAAGAACCCTAATCGAACCCCTCCCTCGTTCCTTCGATAATTCCCTACACAAATTTCTTCAAAAACAGGGGGTTTACTTCTTTGATCGCTATTCGTTGAAGTTATAGCCATGAGCACCGGCGATTATCTCAACCTTCATCCTTCAGAACTTAAATTTCAATGTAAGTACTGCTTTTCATGTTACTGTTTTTACTTTTCTTTTTCGAAAATCTGTAGTTTGAACTTACGATTTGTTTGATACAGTATTTAATTTCTGTCGTGGAGTGTTCTATGCGTTTTAGTTTCATCATTTTGTATGGGATATTATGTTAACTGAATAAAAATTTGTTTATTGATTCATTTTAGGGTTTTTTTTTTTTTTTATTGTTATTAACGAACAAGTGAGCAACTACAAGATTGGCTATGGGGCACGATAAGACTAATAGCTCTGTAGTGAGATTAATATAATATAAAAGGTGTGGAATTTTTAAATATTTTTGGTTAAGATATCAGATTTTGTGAAGTGTGTAGTTGTTTGGTATGACTTGTGAAGATAATCAACCCACTATTCATGGGACTTATTAATATTTGGTATTTGAATAAGCAGGTAGTGCTTTTAGAGAAGTTTTAATTGACTTACCATGGCTTTGTGCTTTTGTCACGACATTAGGTTAGTCCTGTATCTCACATATAGGCTGTTTAACATGGGTAGAACTTCAACTAAGGCCGATGAGCTAAAAATGATTCTTCTTATTCACCGAGCTTGGGTTGAGGATTCTTGGAACTTTGTGTTGTAAATTATGAATTCAGGTACAGAGCTACATACGTGAAGCGGTAGCAAGTGACCGACTCGTGTATAGTACTCACTTCGTCTTAAAACAGATACAACAATTTCTCTTTTGGGATAACTCCACTCTCAAGACAGATGTAAATATGTATTGTAGAATTCCATTTATGGAAATGTTACTTTCAGTCATGTATTGCTTGTTTGCTCTACAATGATTATCAAAAAATTTTGATAACATCAAGTCATTGATTTTCTTTATAACTAAATTAAGATACATCTATCTTTTTCTTATTTATTTTTTCTTGTGTGTGTGTGTGTGTGTGTGGGGGGGGGGGGGGGGTGTCTTATGTATACTTGCCTAATGGTCAAACACAAACATTAAATGATTACTTTTAAGGACAACATAAATCTAAAACCTATGCCACTTTGCTTGTGCTATGCCCAGTTAAATGATATAATTAATGAACCATGGCTTTCCTTTGGCCCTGGGGTATCACTCATTCACTCTCCTTACAGGGAGACATAGGTTTGACCGTTTGACTCTTGTGGTGGCAATATTTAAATTGGGAGTTCAATTTCAATATCCTCATTGGGAGTCTCATATTCAAACCCCTGGTTTACTTACTTCTTGAGTGGGCCATGCCAATCTCCTCCCATAAGGGGGAACTTTGACCGAGTCGACCATGGTGGACTCAGACCCCATGGACCTAGCTAGTCAGCCAACCTGGTTCAGTATACCACATCCTTATCAATAGCCAAAGGAAACATAGACCAATATTATTGAATGTCAGTTCTAGTGTACGTGTTGAATAACAATAGTTCAAATGTGGAATTTTAAATGATCATGTATGTTCTGTTATAGATAATTGTAAATTCAGGGAAGAGTATTTGAATTATCAGTGCTTGCATGAGCTTGGTCTCTTCTACTAGACCTACCATCTTTGATTCATTTTGTATGTTTGTATATCCTTTGTGGGGAATAAACATGGACTGAAGTTTGTTTTGTTTGTGATAGTTGAATTGAAGAAGCAGAACACATGTTCCTTGCAATTGACCAACAAGACTGATCAATATATTGCCTTCAAGGTACCTTATTTGTATTTAAGTTTTTTCAATCAATAGAGATTATTCGTCTTGCATAAAGTTTGATGATCTTTTAATTTATGGTTAAAGGTTAAAACGACCAACCCCAAGAAATATTGTGTTCGTCCAAACACTGGAATTGTTTTACCGAGGTCGGTTTGTAATGTTACGGGTAAGAAATGTGTGTGTTAATAGCTATTGATATCACCTTTATGTTTTTTGCATGATACTCATGTACCATTTTCAAAGGATTCGTGAGTTCAAAATGGTCAAATGGGATGTGTTAACTCATGATTTGGAAACTATGTGATTTTCATAGTTACTATGCAAGCACAGAAAGAGGCACCGCCTGACATGCAGTGCAAAGACAAGTTTCTCCTGCAGGCTGTTGTTGCACCTAATGGGGCAACGACTAAGGACATAACCGCTGACATGGTTAGTCATCTTTTTGTGTAATTCTGGTTTTTAAAGTACAGAACGATGCCTGGCTAGTTTATCCTGTTTGACTGTTTCTGTAGTTCAACAAGGATGAGAAAAAGGTTGTTGAGGAATTCAAGTTGAGGGTTGTATACATTCCTGCTAATCCTCCCTCACCTGTCCCAGAGGAATCTGAAGAAGGTTCGTCTCCGAGGGCTGAGGACGGAAGTCAAAATTCTTCCTGGCCAGATGTTGTAAGCTTTTGCTGTTTGCTTCTCTCTCTTTTCCTGCTGAAATCAGTTTGCATTTCCAGAAGTTTGACCGTTTCTTTTACCATATGAATGCTAGGCGACAAGATCAGTTGAGACCAAGGAGAAACTCTCAAAAGAGGTAAGTATATATATTTCTTTGTATGTGATCTATTTGGGTTGTTATCAAATGTCTATTTAACAAAGTTGTGGACTTTATAGGTTATACAGTGTGCTTATATTGTAAATTCAATAGCTACTGCTTATTTTTTATAATTAAGGAAAATCTTTCCAATCACCATCGACCAAACTCAACGTAATTACTTTTTATAGGATACACATGTAAGTTAATGCACATTCTCCTCTCAACGGTCACATCCTTCTTGGAAAGGGAGATAAACGATAACAGTGGTGGTTGACATATATTTTTCCCTTCATATGTGTCGAGTGTCGACTAAGCTTCTTAACAAGTCTATGACAAGTTGCTTCCAAAAAAAAAGTGTAGAACACAAATAGATGACCAAAGAAAGTGCGATATACTAAATATTTAGTTGGGCGGTTAGAGAAAAGTAGGAAACACTTGGCAAGTTTTGCATAATCAAAATGATACCGACAAATCAAGTCATGTTATTAGAGTTTGAGTTTCTAGTTATTAGTCTCGTTTCAACATGTAGGAGTACTGTATTTGCAATATAAAAGTGCTAGTGAAATCAAATTAACGTTACTCCTTTAAGGGACGTTGATTCTTGAAAGAAAACTCATGGTTGAATTGACACATAATGTAATTTGAGTTTTTTTAAGTGCTTAAAATACCCTTTAAAGAAAAAAAATGCTAGGCAGTCTTGTGTTGTTAATGGGGAAACTGGAATTTTAACATTGAGACTTTCTTATAAAAGAAGTTCCATATTTTCACTGTCTATCCCAAATCCCAGAGAGGAAATTGTGCAACTTTCAATGGGATTTGGCCGTCTAGGAGTAAGGTGCTATGCTTTTGTGTAAGTGAATGAAAACTGGTTGCAGTGCTGATTGGTAAGTGACTGACGCTAATTGGTGAATTCTGAATTAATAAGTCTGTTTCTTTGTATACTGAATCTGTATTAAAATTTTTTAATTTATAAAATATCATTCCTAATTACATATAATTCTATATTATACTTCTACACAAGAACACAAGAACAAAAACTAGAAATTTAAGAACAAGAACACAAGAACAAAAACTAGAAATTTAAGAACAAGAACACAAGAACAAAAACTAGAAATTTAGAACAAAAGAGCATTAAAGGAAGAACAAATTTGTATATAAAAATCAACTTTGAATGAATCTGAGTTTTAATAGAAAGAAATTCAAGTTTCAATTGCATCCAACAAAGCCACACAAAAACAAATAAGAACAAAACAAAAAAAAAACATGAATATGATACATGTTATGGGCGGAGGAAGAGGGCGGCGCAGGGGGACAGCGGCCCAGGAGGAGGGTTGTTTGTTTTGTTGTCGGAGGTAGGGCTATTCTATTGTTCATCTGTCGTCGGAGGTAGGGTGGTGTGCGTCGTCGCAGGGCTGGGGTGGTGTGCATCATCGTCGGAGGTAGGGTTGAGGGTGGTGTTCGTCGTCGTCGGGAGTAGTGGTTGGGGCGGTCTACGTCGTCGTCGTAGGTGGAATGGGGTGGTCGCCGCCTCCGTTAGGGTGGGGTGATCACTGTTGCTGTGTTGCAGTCAAGGGTAGGAACTATGAGTGGTTACGAAGACAATGACGAGACATGTGAAGGAAGAAGGGAGAGAGTGACTTTAGGTCACTTATTGATAATAAGTTTACCTTCTAATGCTTATCAAATAAGTAGTGAATAAGTAAAATATACCCCTTATTACTTATTTTCGAAGAACACACTTATTGGTATTTTCACTTACGGAATAAGTGATGTGGAGGTATAAGCACTTATTAGGGGTAAAAGAACACACGCTAAGTCTTAATCCATGAAGCACCTTACCAAACATGATCGGTATGCTTGCATATTTGGACGAGGGTCATGAGACCATAGAATTTCTTTGTAGTAATTATGTGTATCATTATGTTGTAGTCGTTGTCTATTATCTCAAAGTTGACCGATGAGAAAGCAGCCGCTCTTAAACAAATCCAGAAGTTCCAGCAGGAATTGGTACGCCTTTTCCATCTTATTACTAGTTCTTCATTTGTTGTTGTTCTCTCTCTCTTTTTTTTTTTTTTGGTAATCTATGCATTCTATAATCTGTAAATTGCATCCAGTTATAATACATATACGGATCAAATTAAACTCATCATTAGCTTCATATATTCGACACATTATTTCATTATGAATTTTGTTTTGCTTGTTTCATTTGAACAGGAATTACTGAGAAAAGAAGCGGTGAAAAGCCGTTCCGGAGGTTATTCGATATTATTTCTGGTGCTGGTGGGTATAATAAGTTTTGTCGTTGGGTACCTTATCAAGCAGACATAGAATCAGCAACAGCAGCAGCAGAATTGTGGATTTGCCATTCATTTCAGATGCAAATTCCTAATATTTTTCTAAAAATATTATCAAAACCGTTGTTTATTTAGTCTTGTTGTAACTGTAAAAACTGTTAAAGTACAGCATGAGTTTTAAGTTTGAATTGGATTTCTCTAACTTGTGGTTGTATGATTTCGATCCATTCAGATGCAAATTCCTAATATTTTTCTAAAAATATTATCAAAACCGTTGTTTATTTAGTCTTGTTGTAACTGTAAAAACTGTTAAAGTACAGCATGAGTTTTAAGTTTGAATTGGATTTCTCTAACTTGTGGTTGTATGATTTCGATCCAGTTTATATTTGAATTTCAGACCATGATAAGTTGCGGCTTAGCAGCATATGCATTTCTACTTGAAACAGAGTGTGATCTAAAGACTTATGATTTCCAGAGTACCATAAAGATGGTGTGGTGCTTGGAAAGTGATCAATGAAATATGGTTTCGGGTTAGTTTGGTTTTCTATCTTTTCAACATAAAAGTCGTAATAAGACCAAGAAATCGACACACTACTGAAATTGGACTAAACCAGTGTATTAATTGTTTTTCTTCATAAATTACATCGTTGTTATGAACTTGTTGAATGACCTTTTTCTTATCATCGTGTTATCAACATATAAAGAGATTCAATTAGCAAAAATCACTAATCATTTCCCGTATTTCTTTGAAAATGCATCCATATACCCATCTAAACCTGCTGACATTAAACAATCGACGAAGTATCCTAGCATTTCTATTTCCTGCTTCTCCATGACCATTCCAGATTGAGAGCACATCCAGTTTATGTAATCTACCTGTCATTATAATACAACATGTTATTCATTTGTTAGAATTATTGAGTTCGAGAAGTCTGAAAAAAACTGCTTAAACAAAAACCTCAAAAAAATTTACTTAATCAAAAACCTGAAATCCAATATAATGAGTTCGTTGTTCCGGAATTCCTTTTTCTTCCATTTCTAGATAATATTTTTCGACATCACTCAACATTTCAGCTTTTGATGGCAATGAAACCTTCCCTGACAACGTGTGTGCGATCCATCTTGATTGACACTCGATTATCAAAAATGTAAAACTCTGAAGAAGAAAAATACAATTAAATATATGAATTTCAACCTATTAATCATAAAAAATTAAAAATAAAAGGATCAATTCCATAAAATTCACATGGTTCTTAGTCAAAATCTCACTCAAGGTTTTGCTTATAAAAGTTTGTAAAGCAGAAAAGTCTGGTACATGTTTCATTTTAATCAGTTAATCGTAACAAATAACAGCAAACTAACTGTGTGCCATCTAAGCATTTAGCTAGCCGGTTATAAAGTTAAACATTTAAGTTTGTACAATTTTAACATGTTATAGGGCTTCCGGTTTAGATATTCTGTAAAAATAAAACAAGATAACATGTTTTTACAATCAGAATTCATCCAAAAAAATCAAAAAGTAGTACTCACCTCTTCGGGTATTCCTACGAAGGAGAGCCTTGGAGCAAGATGTGGAGGGAAAACATGTTTGTATAGAGGCCCGATACGTTTGTTATGGACATTTACAATTCCATTTGTTTTAAGAAATGGAAAATGAAACTTGTACCTAAAACATAAACATTTTTGTTCAATGCTATTTAAAGTATATAATTGTCATCTTTTTCAAATTTTTTATTCAATTCTTTAGAAAATTATTTTTTTTTTGTACAAAATCATGTATAATAAATAAAATCATTAGATGCCTACGTGTTATATCCATGATTCCATGTTCACCAGAAAAGATAAATATAAATTGTAACTTTTTAGAATAAAAGATAAATACAACTCATTATATATTGAACTTAAAATAAAATAAAAAGTCTAATCTACACCAAATATAATAAAAATCAACTATAAATCAAATCAAATAAAATTATCTTATCTATATACTTATTTAGAAAATTAATTATATTAAAATGTAATAAATCTAAATCTTATTATTTTATATGTTTAGAAGTTTATTAAAATATCATAAACATGATAAGATAGCAAAAACATATTTCATTAACATTATTTTTATTTATTGTAATAAAATATAAAAATATTATGTTATATATAAACTAAAATCTCAAAGTATATACATTTTATGTAAATAGTTTTTATTAAAAATATCTACATAATACGTAAGTCAATAAACTAGTATATATAATTTTTACATAAAGAAAATATTATATGATTTTCAGGTGTCGAAAATAATATAATCTTGGACGTACCCCGTACAATGAAATATAATATCCGCTTCAATAGAAATTCCGTCTTCAAATGTCACCTTACCATCTTTATTTACACACTTTATCTGTAAAATATAACCAAACTAGAAGTTAATTATATTAACATGCACTATTTTAACTGTCTTAAAAGGAATACCACATTCAATTTACATAGTATATATATGTATGGATAATATAATATCATTTTAGACATCAAATTATACATTACAGCAACTCTAAATCAAGCATTATAATTCCAAAAGTAAAATAAATATACACATTAGATATTTAAACCCAATATTACCTTGGAATGTTGCCACATATTGTTGAATTTCTCTGATTTTGCGACCTTAACATGTGGAGATCTTGAAGACATATGAACTTCTTTGGCAACCATTGATATTTCTTTAGACAAATCCATTGCACTTGGTCCACTCCCAATGATAACTACAATCTGCTCATTTTAATACTTCATATTCAATCTTAATTAAATTAATCAAATTACAATAAAAACATGTATTAATAGTGACAAGATATATGATGATCGACGGGATAATTAATAAGAATCATGTACGGATTTTAAACATGATACACATTATTAGTTTGCACAAAACCGTTTTAGAAGTTATATCTTGTTTTTCTTATAACTAACCTGGTTGTGAAATGGTTGCGGTTCACGATAGTTGTGACTATGCATTTGCTTTATAGACCACATCTCTATCCCTGTCCAAGTTTGTACAAAGTTAATTTGTTAACTAGATACCCTTCATTTCATTTCATAAGAGATGCTTTTCTAATTTATATACTTTATCCTACCAAAATCAACTTATAGAACTACATTATACATTCATATATTTGTAATACAAAATATACATATGTATGTATGAAAAAGCATAAGTATGTGAATATATGGTGTTTTATTTTTAGTTTATAAAAGATAGTGTTTTGGATTCTTAATGTTAATTTACAAAGTTACACGTGAAATTATTTTATTTTGAATGACACCTCGACGTATATTTAAATATGGGGTTTCTTCTTGATCTTTACCATGTGTGCATCCACACATATAGATATAAATAATGTATATAAATACACGTGAACAGGGCCGGCCCTGAGCAAGGTCAACACGGGCAGCCGCCTAGGCCCATTAATCATAGGGACCCATCTCAAAAATTTATCATATATACTTAGGTCTATTAACGACTAAACAACATTATTGATCTGCCAAAGTTTTTAGTTTATGTTATATAAGTATAAGTATTTAATTTTTTATTTATCATTTTTACTTGAATTTTGATTATTTTAAATATACATATGTATTTATATGGTCCCTTTTAAGTTTTTGCCCGGGGCCCCAAATATGATTGGACCGCCACTGCACGTGAATCATCTGTTTAAATTTTATACTAACACCCACCTTAGAACAAAAAAAAAAAAAAGAAAAGAAAGAAAAACCAGACACAAAGTGGCTAATGCTTTTAAAGCCAAAGTATCCCCGACATTAAATGTTAGGGGCGTGTTTAGTTTATAAAAATTTCCAAAATTTTCATCTCACTTTTCAACAAAAATGAAAACTTGTTTAGTTAACAACAATTTCATAAATTTTCATTTCACTTTTTAAAACACCACTTTTCATATTCTCTCTCTTACTTTTCTATTACCATCCTATTTTTTTATAATACTCTCTTTCTCTCTCTTACTTTTCCATCACCTTCCCTATTTTTTTATTTTATAATCACTCATCTTATTTTTCATAAAACTAAAACTTCATCATCTAAACAAGTTTTCACTTTTCATAGAAACCCTTGTTTTTTTTCTAAAAACTATAACTTGAAAACTGAAACTGAAAAATGACAAGTTTTCATTAACTAAACGCACCCTAGGCATTTCTTTAAATATTTTTTATTTATTTATAAATAAATTATAATATCTGACGATAAATAAATGTTTGAAACAACAAATATACAAATAAAAATGATATCTTTTTTTGTTAGACTAAGAATAAGACATTTATAATAGATAAAAAAGTAGTAGGTGGGAAGATATGGTAATGAGTCATATCATTCAATTCATACATCATTTTTAATTAATAATCATATTTAATAATTTACCTGGAATGTCAGTTGCGAGACAAGGTTCAGTGTTATGACCATTGCAAATAACCACCGCATCGAACACCTCCACCGAACTCACCCCACTTGTCTCTGACTCAACCACAAACTCAGTGATACCGGACGACTCAACGACCTCCACTCGGGTCACCTCAGTATTGAACCGAATAAACCCAGTGAGTTCAAAATTACATGCAAAATCTTCCAAGAACTTGACTACTTCTTCGTGCCCGGGATATTTCCGGGGATCGCCGTATTGTTTGTCTTTGAATTTGAAATCAGTGAAGCTCATGAGCTCACGTGGAAGATTTGTTTGCAACGATTTATACATAGATCCATGGATTATATCTCTATTTGGATCGAGATCGACTCCCAGTAGATCCGACTCGACTCGTGGATCATAGGCCCAAGTTCCACCGATTCTGTGAGACTTTTCAAATACCACAACTTTGTGGGATTCTCTTTGAATTTCACGGGCTGCG
Organism: Centrapalus pauciflorus; assembly: GCA_020465985.1. Taxonomy (NCBI): domain Eukaryota; kingdom Viridiplantae; phylum Streptophyta; class Magnoliopsida; order Asterales; family Asteraceae; genus Centrapalus; species Centrapalus pauciflorus. Next base: position 144,583 of record JAANYP010000223.1, read on the forward strand.
GTCAATCCGGCGACACCGGCGCCAATGATAGCCACTTTGAAGGAAGCTGCCATGGCTGATGGAGGTAATGTATGTAAACTGGAAACTGTAAAGGTACGGATGTATTATTAGTTATTTGGAAAACCAATTTTTAAAGCTTATTAAAAAGTCAAAAGCTACGTTAATAAAGTTTAATGATCATTATATACATATTTATTAATGGCCGGATTCCACAAAAGGATTATATTTCATTGTATCATAACATATTATTTTATATGTTTTAAAGTGTGAGACCCAAGATTTCTCAAAGGTCTTAAGTCTAGGCCCAGTAGCAATGCAATATCAATCAGTAAACTAAGATAAAATTAACAGTTGCAGAAATAAAGTTAATTACAAACAGAGACAGAATTTAAGTAGCAAGGTACAAACATCTAGACTATTACATCAAATCACATAATATAAACTAGACCCGAACCCCAAAGCTCTATTATCAGCCAAATACCAAGGTGTTGAAACAGGCTCTAAAGCACTTCAAGCTCTTTCAGATTCCTGACCTATGAACTAGGTCCAGCCAATCCTTTGCCTTTACCTGAAAAATAATGCAACAACGGGGTAAGCTTATTTGCTTAGTGAGAATGTAGGATTTCACATTTTAACATGCAATTATGAACGCGAAAGCACATGCACTGCACTCGGCTCATGCACGGCTCAGCTCTATATGCACTGCACTAGGCTCATGCACAGCTCAATCTCGAAGGGACATGGGCCAACTAATGCTCTTTTGATGCGCGACTTTACTCAGCTCCCAGTTATAAAACTGTTGTTGCTCTTGAGACTTTTAGACAAAATCATAAGGAATGCTCGGATGATGATAAATCCATACACACGCATCATTAGTGGGGATCAGCCACGTACTGGGCTAGCTACCAGTAAAAGCTCTATATGGATATCATCGGAATGCTCAGCTCTAGCTACCTTCTGTGCTTTCATCACGTAAATCAGCACATCATAAGCCTAACATTAACCCACCACTGAGCAATAGTGATGGTGTTAAGCTTAACAATCAAATGACTTGTCAAAGAATCGAATCTAGAAGAAGAAATACTCAGCTCAACAAATCATAGTAAATATACTATGACAATATATCAATAAGCTCAAGATCAGAATGCCAAATAAATCAGAATCATGCAACAAAAGTCTCAATTCACATAATATGCAGTTAAAGTGAAATCTACAACTCACAGTTACTGGTTAATTGTACTTTCTGGCTCTGGCTCTGTTGCTCACAATCTGTAGTGGATTAGAACCACTATCTGACTTATATCAGACTTACAGATGCTTGCCTCTTTGCTATAACCTTCACTGATGCTCTTTATTGTCTTTTAGCTTTGCTTGTTGCTCAATCTGTTAATCATATCGTTTTTGATATTTATTAGCCTCCGAATCATTTGAATAATATATTCAGTGTTCATTCGTTGGTCTTTAAATTCAAAGTCTCATATCTTGATTATATTGAGATGAATATGGCCATCGATCACATTGGAATCTTCCATTCAAGGTTCAATGATTATAATTGCCATATGTGAATTATGAACATGATTTAAATGACTTATAAGCATTTTTGTCATTTTTCATGGACATGTGTGACTTTATTAAGTCTTTATGGGCTTTCGTATGCTCATTTTTGAATCTACATTAAAACATGTAAAAGCATTTAATGAACTTATTTTGTATGCTTGATCATGATCCTATATTTTATAAAATAAGAACATAATATGCTTTCAATTGGATTTTATAATCCAATTATCATGTACTTATGTCAAATTATCTCTTTGATCATATATTTGAATATCATTTAAGTGCTATGAATTATGAGTCTTGTGTTTATTAAACATAAACTTATGCTAGTTGCTTTCTTTCCGTTTTAAACTTATGAAACATTCACTATCATTGTTTCTAAATGCATATCATCAAACACATACATGCATATGTATAAGCACGTTCTGCCCAACACATACATATATATCTTTATACTTAATATATAATTCAATGGCGCAAATTTTAGGTTTATATATATATATATGTATGCATATGGTTGCTGACTTTTGGTTTTCACAGCACATATATTAGAGAAACAAAGGTAATAAAAGAAAAGAAGGTTGTCTTTTCTGTTTTATATCTATATATGGAAACTCATTTTTGCTACTTTATTCATCCAAGATTGTAATAAAGAGAAGAAGTTGTTGTTGTTTCTTTTACACACACTGCACACACACATACTCTATTTATATTAAGAAATGGTGCTGGACTGTCGATGCTTTTGCTGCACACACTGCACACTCACTTAATTCTGCACACTCAATAAACACATATATACATACATGCTGGACACACACTGCATATATATTCTGTTATATATATATATATATATATATATATATATATATATATATATATATATATATATATATATATATATATATATATATATCGATACACACATACAGAGGTTTATATATATGTGTCTATATATATAGAAAACTGCACACACATATCAAATTGTAGAGAAAAGAATTCATATGCTGTATTGTTTCGGTATTGAAGGGATTATCGAAACCTCAAAGGTTTCGGTATTGGTTTATGGGTCTTGATGGTTTTGGTAGGATGAGGTGCTCTTCATGGTTTCGGTATTACTCTGCATCATCAATGGTCTCTGTAGTTTTAATGTTACCGAAACCATCCAAGGTTTCGGTATTATACATGTCTCGGTAGCCAAGGGTCTCGGTAGTTTTTCATAGGTTGAGGTTTCGATGGTGGTTTCAAGGTGTTGTTTCGGTAGCCATGCAACACACTCGACACCACACTGCAGTTTCTTTTCCTATGGTTTTACAACATCTCAGCGTGTATTCACGGTGGTTTCGGTAATGAGTATACCGAAACCTTATGGTTTCGGTACCCCCCCTTGTGGTTTCGGTTCATGCAGAAATACACGCACACACTGATGCACTTCTTCCTTTCTGTTTTCTTTAAAATCACAGCAGCAAAACCATGATATTTGAGGGTATTTGATGCTTTTAAATGAACAAAACACACACACAATCATATCCATGGCCGAAGGCCACTGATTTCTTGGTTTCAAACTATTAGGATGCTCAATTAAAGGCTTAAGAAGACATGCATGTGTTTGCTTTGAAGATCAAAACATTTATTGATGATAAATTTTAAAATGAAAGACATATTTTCTCAAGAACCCGTGGGCTTCAAATGAAATTCCAAGATCAAGTTTTAAGATGATGATTTTACCTTAAATCTTTATAAGATTTGTTGTTGGGTGCTTGCTTGTTGAATCTTGACTTCTATCTTGAATTATGTTGCAAATTCTTGGTGATGAACTTGATGATGAATGAAGATGAAGAAACGTATAAGAAAAGGAGAGAGCAGATGATTTATATATATATATATTTAGTTGGGTGGAAATAATCAAATGACCTCATTTTGGGTTTATATATCTTATCTCAAGTTTTCATATTTATTTATTCATTTCATTATTTTTAATTTAAACCACATAAATTACTTTTCTTTTAACTCATCATAACAAACTTATGATTTAAATCTTTGATGGTGGCCACTTGATCTAAGTCAAATAGTTGCTTTTTGAACTTAACAACTAGTAACTATTAACTAAGGCCCATAATTAATCTTGTAAATTAAAACTATTTATTGATAACTACACAGTTTATTCTAATAACTAACCTGGTCGTGAAACGGTTGGGGTTCACGATAGTTGTGACTATGCATTTGCTTTTTAGACCAAGTCTCTATCCCTGCACGAGTTTGACGATCAAAATTGACCTTAACCTTATTTTATAATACCACTTACATTATAATTTGTATAATCTAGAAATTAATAAATATTATTTAATTAATGTACATCATACTCTATTAGTTATTTACATATATATATTTACCTGGAATGTCAGTCGCGAGTCGAGGTTCGGTGTTATGACCATTGCAAATGACGATCGCATCGAACACCTCTACCGAACTCACCCCACCTGTCTCTGACTCAACCACAAACTCGGTGATGCCGGACGAGTCAATGACCTCTACTCGGGTCACTGCAGTATTGAAACGAATGAACCTTGTGAGTTCAAAACTACTTGCAAAATCTTCCAAGAACTTGACAACTTCTTCGTGCCCGGGATATTTCCGGGGATCGCCGTATTGTTTGTCTTCGAATTTGAAATCAGTGAAGCTCATGAACTCACGTGGAAAATTTGTTTGCAACGATTTATACATAGATCCATGGACTATATCTCTATTTGGATCGACTCCTAGTAGATCGGACTCCACTCGTGGATCATAGACCCAAGTTCCTCCAAGTCTGTGAGATTTTTCAAACACCACAACTTCGTGGGATTCTCTCTCAAGTTCGCGGGCTGCCGTCATTCCAGCGACACCGGCACCGATGACAGCTACCTTTAAGGAAGCTGCCATGGCTGATGGTTCTGCTCTGTGTTTGTATCTTTAACTCTTGAGTAAAAGAATTGGGGATGGGAGTAAATGTACGTACCTAAATTGTATACTATAAAGGTGTTGGTCATTTCGAAAACTAATTTTTTAAAAGGATATTTACAAAAATAGCCATAATTATTATCCACTTCTTAAATTAAAAAAATTCACTATTTAGGTTATTATATATACGTGATAGTCAATATTTTCATGATTTGTACTTTTTGATAAAATTTTAATGCATTACGTTACAAAAGATCAATGACAACGTAAAATATCTTACCTTTACGTTACCAAATTCAAATTTTGCTCATTTTTAAGAAATTATTGATAAGATAGATGTCAAATCAAGGTAAATACTTTAATTAATTTTTTACCCACCCAAGTTCTAATTAATTTTTTAATTAGACGTCAATTTAGCAACGCGCGAAAACTTAATTTCCGGCAACGGCGACCTTTGGAATTCCGGCAAAGGCAACGATGAAAAGATTGTATACTATATGGTGTAAGAAATTTTATACTAGATGGTGCAAGAAATTTTACCACTTCGAAGGTGATTGGTGTAAGAAATTTTACCAAATCCGTCTGCGCTCTCCGTCTTCCCTCACTAATGGATTCCTTTGTTTGTCGTTAGGATTTTGTTTGTCGTTAAGAATGGAACGAAGGAGGAGCGAGGTTAATAGACTAGTTAACTTTCATCGAAATTCTAACGACGGGACAGGATCGAATGAGGAGCGGGGTTTCTTGAGGGTTTTAAGATTGGAACAAAGGAGGGGACGAACGATGGAACGAAGGGAAAACCGTATATTCAACACTGCATGTATATTCAATATTAAAAAAGAGTCCAAACCATAGTCAAAATTGGTAGGCTAGAAATTAAAATTAATTTAATGTTAATTGCATATTTACCATCATGTCCTTATTGTTATATTTTAATCATAAGTTCTACATTGTATCTATAATTCTACATTACATTAAGGTTCTGCAATGACCCCAATCGTGTGTGTGTGTGTGTGTATGTGTGTGTATGTATATATATAGAGGTGGGTTCAATGAAAAACCACCATGCAACTGAAAACTATGGAAACCTACGCATACCGTCTGATTTGGTGCATTTCTGAAACGCCCCATCTAATAACGCGGCGCTTTTACTATAATTCTGCAACATAATCCTCAAAATCCAATATAACAAAATTTATCTAAGTTCAAACCTCAAATTCAGTGTATAATAAACTAAACCATAACATTCAAAGTACGCTAAAATAAATAATCTAGTTATTACAACCAAATTGAAAGTCTAGGGATCTACCCATCCCAATTATAATTTTTAGTAATAATAACAGAAAAATGCGGAAGTCAATCTGATACCACGAGCTCTCAAACCCTTGACCCTGAAGCTGGTGCTTTTCCATTATTAGCTAAACCTGAAACATTGCCCCCACAACCGGGGTAAGCCGTCGCCTAGCGAGTAACAGATTTAATAGCACAAACAAACATGAATAACATGAATGATACAAGTATCGGCACAAAGTCAACATGTGTAGCACCCGGCCTTCCCAGAAGTGCGTCCACGAATAGGTAGTCTGTGTAGCATCCGGCCTTCCCAGCAATGCATACACAGTAACACAGCTTGCGGCACTCCCGACTTACAGCGTATAAAAATAGCATGCAGCCACACAGGCATGCAATCATCACATAAATACACAGTATGCATACCGGGGAATGGGTTATCATATAGCAGCTCATGGTGATGAAAACAATGTCAGATAACAAAGGCAACATGACAGTGAAATTGAACAACATGGTAAAAGAAATGAAACAGATAACCAGTACAAACATATTATAAATGATCATTGATGGAATTAAATCAATTACTCACAGTGCTCGCAAATCCGTACTCGCCAACCGACAATTTTATATCAACCGAAGCACTACCGAGAACACACGTCTCAATCAAATCGCTAGATACCTGATTACAAAGTACATTGTCTACTTATCAACATCCTTAACTTTATAATTACTAAGTCTGTTATCTATTTATTAAATTAAAGCTCAGTGACTAGTTCGGAAAATACAAATTTGTTTGTTACAGATTATTTAATTGGTCCGACCATTATTTTATAAAATTTCTTAAATCCATATTAACTCTCATGTGAACGTAACCAATTAATTAGATTAATTTTATTTGAAACCTTTTATAATATGCTACTTAAATTCCACTACTTTACTCATAGAATCCCTTTAGTATATTATATAACCCACAATATTCATATTATAAAAATAACAATTTCGCAATACATTAATTTTGTAAAGGACTTAGAAAATAAAACTAACTCAAACCTAATTTAGTTGAATTAATTAATCCAACATCATATTTATATTCCCAATTCACTTAATTTAACCCAATCCAAATCAACCTAAAATAGTCCCAAAATCAGACGTTTATTCTAACCTCAGCCCAACCAAATATTAAAAATGAAAATGTAGCCCATATTTTAAAATAAAGTAAATCTGATTTTCATTAAAAAAAATAAGCCAACACCCTTAATATATTTCAACCCATAACCAATTATTATTTTAGAAAAGAGTCCAACCCAAAAATTAAGCCAACCCAACTATTGATTACATTTAATTAAGCCCAATATTCAGATTTTAATAAAGTCCAAAAATTAGAGTTAACATAGCCCATAATAATAAAGAGGTAGAGCCCAAATTTAATTCCTTAGCCCATATAATCAATTTAACCTAACCCACCTTAAATAAATTAAAGATAAATAAAAATTAAATAAAACAAATACCCTAATTCTTTCCTTCTCACTCACATTGCAGCCAACAAACAAGAAAGAAGAGAGGAAGAGAAAAGCAGACCAGCGTCGCCGGTCCCCCCCTTGACGCCGTGCAACTGCCGGCACGTCTCCCGCGCCGGCTTCTCCTTCAAACTACACCCATGAATATTACTCTCCTCTCTCTCTCTCTCTCTCTCTCTCTCTCTCTCTCTCTCTCCTTCTCGGTTGGCAACAGAAAGAAAAAGGACAAGGCAGCCGCCGGTGGTGGCTATCTCCGCCGCCGAGCGGTTGCCGGCCAAACCCCACCCACACACACTCACATCTACTACTCTATCTCCCTCTCCCCCTCCCTCTCGGTGGTCTGAAACAGAAAGAAAAGAACCGACCGGGCAGGCGCCGCTGCCGTTGCCGCCGCTCGCCGCCGCTGCCGCTGCCGCCGCTGCCGTCTCCGGTCGAATCTCACACTACTCACACAAATCGTTTCCACCCTATATTTGTTATTTTGAACTCATTTTATGTAAGTTTTCAATCAACATGTAAAACCTATGAAATCTCCATTAAACTCATTTTCCAAACTTTCAATTCAACTAAATGCAAAAGTTGAATCAAGAAATTATTGGTTGATTATTTTCAGATTTTATAAATCTCAAACAACATTGTATGAGTTCCAATATTACATACGTGAATTTTAAATTTCTTTGAGTTTATAGATATTACCTCAAGTTTGTGTGTTGGTTTGATGATGAAGATGATGAAATGTTGCTCTAATTTCTTGTAATCCAGCCCCAAATTCTTCAATATTTTCAGTATGTGTGTGTGTGTGTTCCTGAGGTGAAGAAAATTTGTTATTAGGGTTTTTCATGTATATAGGAATTTATACAGGAGGTTGGATGATGATGATGATGGTTATACTCTTGATGTATCCATGCAATACATGCATTTATTTATTTACATATATATATATTTATATTTTTTTTAAAGACATTAATATGATGAGATTTGTACACATATATAAAAAAATTTCGTATTTCCTAATTCTTGAACAAGAAAAACAATCAACATTTTTAAATGCCAACCATGGAATTTGATCATTTATATCCTACTAACTCAAATTAATAATTAAATTAAATGACTCGAAATTAATTACCTCAAACTTTTGCGGGCGTTACAATCTCCTACAAGTTGGATTGATCTCGTCCTCGAGATCATGTAAATTTGAACAGGTCGGGATACTTCATCATCATTTTCGTCTTCGGCTCCCATGTATGATTCGGTCCACGGTGATGTCGCAATCTCAATCTGTCGATTCCTCAACTTGTCGGTCTTCTAATCCACTATCTGTTCGAGCTCCTCGACGTATCTGAGTCGCTGATCAATCTGAACGTCCTGAGTTGGCACCATCTCCTCGGCATTCTTTAGACATTTCCGCTAATAGTTGACGTGAAAAACATCGTGCACACCGGCCAGCTCTGGTGGCAAATCCAATCGATATGCCTGCGCACCAATACACTCTGTAATCTGATAAGGACCAATAAATCTAGGGCTAAGCTTGCCCTCTTGCCGAACCTCATAATACACTTCCAGGGTGACACCTTCAGCATCACAAAACTACCCACCTCAAGCTCCACCGGTCGATGTCGCTTATTTGAATACATCTTGTGTCGATCCTGAGCAGCCCTCAATCGTTCGCGAATAATTTGAATCTTGTCGTGCGCAATCTGCAATAGCTCGGGTCCGCCAATAGGTCTATCACCCACCACTCGCCAACACGTGGGTGTACGACATCTACGACCATACAACGCCTCGAACAGTGCCATGCCGATAGAAGAATGATACGAGTTATTATAAGAAAACTCGATCAACGGAAAATGAGCTATCCAGTTCCCACCGAACTCTAACACGCAGGCTTGTAGCATATCCTCAAGAGTCTGTATCGTATGTTCGCTCTGGCCAAGCGGTGCTAAGCGTAACACGCGTACCTAGCTCGTCCTGTAAGCTCTGCCAAACCGAGAAGTAAACCGCGAATCTCGATCGGATATTATCTTCTTAGGCACCCCATGTCTAGCAATGATCTCGTCTATGTAAATTTATGCCCACTGATCCATCGAAGAATTCTCCTTAACTGGAATGAAATGTGCGCTCTTCGTAAGTCGGTCAACCACAACTCATATCGAATCATGCTGTCGATGTGTCTTCGGGAGCTTAGTAACCAAATTAATCGCAATCTCTTACCACTTCCACTGCAGAATAGATAAAGGCTATAAAACTGCCATATGGATTATGATGCTCAACCTTCACTTGCAAACAAGTTGTATACTGCTCAACGAATCGACCGACGTCCCGCTTCAAGCCGGGCCACCAAAAATCATAACGTAAGTCACGATACATCTTCGTAGTACCAGGGTGGACAGATAATCGAGAATTATGAGCCTCAGCTAACAAAATATCTCGCAAACCACCGAGTCTAGGAATCCAAATCCGCGAATCAAACAACAATACCCCGCGACTATCAGGAGAAAGACGCTCTATATAGCCAACCATCCGCTCAGACTTCAGATGTTCCGCCGATGGCGCCTCAGACTGATATCTCAAAAGATCTACAATCATGGAATCTTTCGCAGGAGGACGTGCTGTCGCACAACACAATACACCAGAATAGGGTTTGCGACTCAACGCATCAGCGACTACATTCGCTTTACCAGGATGGTAAAGGATCTCGCAATCATAGTCCTTAATCAACTCCATGGCACGCTGTTGTCTCATATTCAGCTCCTTCTGGTCGAAGATGTACTTCAGGCTCTTATGATCGGTGAAAAGCTGACATCTCGTGCCATATAAATAATGTCTCCATAATTTCAACGCGAACACCACTGCCGCCAACTCTAAATCATGAGTCGGGTAGTTCCTCTCGTGAACCTTCAGCTGTCTCGAGGCATAAGCGATCACTCTTCCCCGTTGCATCAAAACACACCCCAGGCCGTGTAAAGATGCATCGCTATAAACAACGAAATCCTCATTGCCCTCTGGCAAGGAAAGAATCGGAGCCTCACTCAAACATCGCTTCAGCTCCTGAAAAGCTTGCTCCTGCGGCTCACCCCAAACAAATCTCACATTATTTCTCGTCATCTCCGTCAGGGGCACTGCGATCTTAGAGAAATCGCGAATAAAACGCCGATAATAACCCGCTAGACCGAGAAGACTACGAATCTCCGAAGCATTCCGGGGTTGTCCCCAATTTCGAATAGCCTCGATCTTCGTCTGATCAACAGATACACCCTCGCCACTAATTGTGTGGCTAAGAAACTGAATCTTGTCATTCTTGTACAACCTATGTATGGATAAAATTTAAATCTAAATATTATAGTACTAAATCATAATGATCCTCATTAATATCCTTTCAAACATTATTATTTATTTACGCGAACAAATTCTAAACTTTCATAATGTTGTTAATCGAGTAATTCATTCCGTGCAATCACACTTGCATGTTACAGCAATGTTTACATAGTAACTGTTTAATTATTCGTTAAAACCTTTTTGTAGTTATTCGTTTATTTGAGTTCAAGACTATTTTATAATTCCAATAGTATCAGTATCGTTTTATTTCTCACAATAAGTCCAATATATTTATTTGACATTGTATAAAGACCTACTTAAATCAAGCAAATTTCATTCGATCTTAACAAGGTTTTAATATCCGCACACGGCTACATGGTGAGTGAGATTATAATTTATGTTGTTTCTTATTTGTAGTGATATAATAAAACTTAAATCAGTAAAATTATATTAAAATCAGTATATATTTGTTGCTTTTTATAATTTCAACATTAATACTATTTCATTTTAATTTTTTTGACTAAATATCAAGAATTATTATTATAATTAGTTTTTTTTAAAAAAAAATATTTATTAAATATCCAATGGTCATCAAATTTTTTTTTGACTCTCTGTACTCAATCTTGTTTCACATATTAACGTCATGTTCTATTTGTCGCTTCATCTATTTTCACTAGTGACTGTGTTGATTTATTGTATTACCAATATCCTTTCTATAGCAGTTAGTTTCCAATTTTTGTTTCTTTTCTTCAAGTTAATATCTTTGATCACTGCATCAGATCTGTCATTCCTTACAAATGAGTTATGGTAGTGTATTAGCTACAAATCAATCATACTTCGTCAGCTACCATCAGACTCACAGTACCACCTGTTAACTTGTATACATCATGTTAGGTTATGTTGTATTAATTATTGTGTTCTTTATATCTTTTTGCATCCCTAACCCATTATGTCCCACTATCTCGTCTTGATTCACGTTACACTCTTTTAAATCCATTACAGGTTGAGTATTACTTTGAGTTTGTCAGATTCTTTAACTTCACAACATACAGATACCAAGAAGAAACGATACCACCACCCAAGGGTGCAATTACAAAGATATCGAATAGACACTCTCAGTTGCTTGAGTGAACAAATCAATCGACTCACGCCAAGTGCGTGCAATAAACTCTATGTTAAATATGTATAGAAGCAAAATACTGACACAGAAGCACAATCATGACTACCTGTTGTGTCACACACAGTAACACTGATAGCACGATCATGTGCGGCCATGGATCCATGACATATATATAATCAAGAGTAACAAACAATCAAATTATTGACGACAAATTAAGAATAACAACACTATGATATAGTTGTATCTTGAAAGTTTGAACGAGACTTGTATCGTGTACATGCGACAATCTGGAAAATCTGACAACTCTTAATTCAGGTTGAAGTTCAAATCGTTTATGAGAAGCACCATTTATATATACAATAACGTTAACTCATCTTATGTGATCATTTCAATTCGGTGACGATTTATGCGCATATAACTTCTCCGAACGGTAACGCAGACGAAATGTCTTCTCTGAACATTCTAGCTAATCTAGAGAGCCTTTACAGGCTCCATAGTGTTGAATATCGTTGCTCTCGTCTTCATCCATAACGCGGAAATTAAATTTATGAATTTAGTTACCAATTTTTTTTGTTTTTGTTTTTGTTTTATGTTCTTACATGATTTGTTAAGGTCTTGCTCATAAGGGTATATGTTTATATATACATACATATATATATATACATACATACATATATATATATATATATATATATATATATATATATATATATATATATATATATGTATATGAAGGTTACAGTTAAATCCTATCTTAATCGTACCCAATTTCCTAAGGCCATGAGCGTAGAGTTGAACTCGTAAAATCATAACTTAAGCTAATAGTGATCATGCATCCTACGGTTTAAGACTAAGTACCTAAAAGATACTTAATTCACTTAAACCAAACCTGGCTCTGATATTGAAATGCCCCATCTAATAACGCGACGCTTTTACTATAATTCTGCAACATAAACCTCAACATCCAATATAACAAAATTTATCTAAGTTCAAACCTCAAATTCAGTGTATAATAAACTAAACCATAACATTCAGAGTACGCTAAAATAAATAATCTAGTTATTACAACCAAATTGAAAGTCTAGGGATCTACCCATCCCAATTATAATTTTTAGTAATAATAACAGAAAAGTGCGGAAGTCAATCTGATACCACGAGCTCTCAAACCCTTGACCCTGAAGCTGGTGCTTTCCCTTTATTAGCTAAACCTGAAACATTGCCCCCACAACCGGGGTAAGCCGTCGCCTAGCGAGTAACAGATTTAATAGCACAAACAAACATGAATAACATGAATGATACAAGTATCGGCACAAAGTCAACATGTGTAGCACCCGGCCTTCCCAGCAGTGCGTCCACGAATAGGTAGTCTGTGTAGCATCCGGCCTTCCCAGCAATGCATACACAGTAACACAGCTTGCGGCACTCCCGACTTACAGCGTATAAAAATAGCATGCAGCCACACAGGCATGCAATCATCACATAAATACACAGTATGCATACTGGGGAATGGGTTATCATATAGCAGCTCATGGTGATGAAAAGAATGTCAGATAACAAAGGCAACATGACAGTGAAATTGAACAACATGGTAAAAGAAATGAAACAGATAACCAGTACAAACATATTATAAATGATCATTGATGGAATTAAATCAATTACTCACAGTGCTCGTAAATCCATACTCGCCAACCGACAATTTTATATCAACCGAAGCACTACCGAGAACACACGTCTCAATCAAATCGCTAGATACCTGATTACAAAGTACATTGTCTACTTATCAACATCCTTAACTTTATAATTACTAAGTCTGTTATCTATTTATTAAATTAAAGCTCAGTGACTAGTTCGGAAAATACAAATTTGTTTGTTACAGATTATTTAATTGGTCCGACCATTATTTTATAAAATTTCTTAAATCCATATTAACTCTCATGTGAACGTAACCAATTAATTAGATTAATTTTATTTGAAACCTTTTATAATATGCTACTTAAATTCCACTACTTTACTCATAGAATCCCTTTAGTATATTATATAACCCACAATATTCATATTATAAAAATAACAATTTCGCAATACATTAATTTTGTAAAGGACTTAGAAAATAAAACTAACTCAAACCTAATTTAGTTGAATTAATTAATCCAACATCATATTTATATTCCCAATTCACTTAATTTAACCCAATCCAAATCAACCTAAAATAGTCCCAAAATCAGACTTTTATTCTAACCTAAGCCCAACCAAATATTAAAAATGAAAATGTAGCCCATATTTTAAAATAAAGTAAATCTGATTTTCATAAAAAAAAATAATAAGCCAACACCCTTAATATATTTCAACCCATAACCAATTATTATTTTAGAAAAGAGTCCAACCCAAAAATTAAGCCAACCCAACTATTGATTACATTTTATTAAGCCCAATATTCAGATTTTAATAAAGTCCAAAAATTAGAGTTAACATAGCCCATAATAATAAAGAGGTAGAGCCCAAATTTAATTCCTTAGCCCATATAATCAATTTAACCTAACCCACCTTAAATAAATTAAAGATAAATAAAAATTAAATAAAACAAATACCCTAATTCTTTCCTTCTCACTCACATTGCAGCCACCAAACAAGAAAGAAGAGAGGAAGAGAAAAGCAGACCAGCGCCGCCGGTCCCCCCCCCTTGACGCCGTGCAACTGCCGGCACGTCTCCGGCGCCGGCTTCTCCTTCAAACTACACCCATGAATATTACTCTCCTCTCTCTCTCTCTCTCTCTCTCTCTCTCTCTCTCTCTCTCTCTCTCTCCTTCTCGGTTGGCAACAGAAAGAAAAAGGACAAGGCAGCCGCCGGTGGTGGCTATCTCCGCCGCCGAGCGGTTGCCGGCCAAACCCCACCCACACACACTCACATCTACTACTCTATCTCCCTCTCCCCCTCCCTCTCGGTGGTCTGAAACAGAAAGAAAAGAACCGACCGGGCAGGCGCCGCTGCCGTTGCCGCCGCTCGCCGCCGCTGCCGCTGCCGCCGCTGCCGTCTCCGGTCGAATCTCACACTACTCACACAAATCGTTTCCACCCTATATTTGTTATTTTGACCTCATTTTATGTAAGTTTTCAATCAATATGTAAAACCTATGAAATCTCCATTAAACTCATTTTCCAAACTTTCAATTCAACTAAATGCAAAAGTTGAATCAAGAAATTATTGGTTGATTATTTTCAGATTTTATAAATCTCAAACAACATTGTATGAGTTCCAATATTACACACGGGAATTTTAAATTTCTTTGAGTTTATAGATATTACCTCAAGTTTGTGTGTTGGTTTGATGATGAAGATGATGAAATGTTGCTCTAATTTCTTGAAATCCAGCCCCAAATTCTTCAATATTTTCAGTATGTGTGTGTGTGTTCCTGAGGTGAAGAAAATTTGTTATTAGGGTTTTTCATGTATATAGGAATTTATACAGGAGGTTGGATGATGATGATGATGGTTATACTCTTGATGTATCCATGCAATACATGCATTTATTTATTTACATATATATATATATATTTATATTTTTTTTAAAGACATTAATATGATGAGATTTGTACACATATATAAAAAAATTTCCTATTTCCTATTTCCGATTTGTACGCAGGATTTTGATGCATCACATAGGGAATTTGATGCATTTGTGGTGGTGCATTGCTGTTTTCACAAGTTTTCAGGTGCATTGTGGTTTTTCATTGAACCCTATATATATATATATATATATATATATATATATATATATATATATATATATATATATATATATATATATATATATATATATATATATATATATATAAAAATCAAGTATATGATGATGATTTAAACCACATTTTCTCGACTTAATTATTTAAATTAAACGACTAAAAATTAAATTATTTACCTCAAAATTAACGAGTGTTACAACATAACATTTCTTCTTCGTACACAACAATTTCATATATATAGACTATTTTATCCTTGCTATAAGGAGATTAAAGTTGATAAAAGTGATACTAATGGTAGAATAGTCTATTTATGTGAAATTTTTGGAATCGGTGGCTTCCGGTTAGAGTAAGTTGTTTTCTTTGAAGAGTTTTGTTTAGAAGAATTCCTACGAAACTGAATTTGGCCGCTAGAAATATCATTTATGGGTCGATAAAATGTCCTCTTTGTGAGATAGATGACGAATCCGAAGATCATTTATTCTATAAGTGCTCGTTTAGCAAGGAGTTATGGAGATGGGTTCTAATCTGGAGTGATGTTTCAGTTGGTCAGCAGCATAATGCATTGGATGAATTAATCGAGCTAATTTCCATGTCTGGAGAATCAAAAAAAAGGCGTCAATTTTTGGAAACAATGGTGGGAGGTTTAATTTGGTCGGTAGGAAAGCAAGAAATAACATGGTATTGAATAAAGGGAAAGTCACGGCTTCAATCATAAAGGAAGAGATTCTTGTTAACGTTTTTTCTTGGTTAAAGTTTAGGGCGAACTGTAAATCTTTATTGTTGGGAATTCGTATCGTTTTTCATAAAATCATAAACATTAATCTCATTAAATGCACAACGGAAGCTTTTTAAAATCACGAATTCCATACATGGATCATCATGTATACATAAGATAAGTAAACGTGAAAGCATATAAAAATCATACCTTTTATTCTATGACAAGAATACATGAATGAGATTCTCTTGGTATCCACCGGTGATGACACGATCGAGCGGCGCCAGGTATGCAATCAAAGACACGAGGAACGGGACGAAAAACCAAACACATTTTGTTTGATTTTCTTTACGACCGAACACCACCCACACACAATACTTTAGTGTGTTGTTTAGGTTTTTGTGAAAACCCCACCTACCCGTGGATTTCATTGTATATATATATATATATCTCCATATATATCTAATGGTCGTATGTGTGTGTGTGTATATATATATATATTATTAATTAAGAGTTTTAGTTTTAATCAAACTCTAATATAATGATATAACATATATCTTAATAATTATCTTTATTATTTAACCTTATATAATTATCTCTATAATTATATACCCTTTAAATAATATTAATCTTTTATACATTATCTAATAATATATAAATGACTAGATAATTATTTATAATTATCTCTATTTATTTGTTTGTTATTATCCATCTAATTATCTAATAACTAGATGATAATATCAATTCAAATAAATACATCTTTTATCTAATATCCAATATAAATAAAAGACTAGATAATTATTATTTATCATCCAATGACAATTAAATCACTACAATATCTAATATTGTACTTTTAGTCCCCGTACTTTGAGATATAACTAATCATCCATTAATTTAATCTCAATGATTATTTCGTGTCATAACAATATCCAATATTATTTATTCAATAGTTTAATTGCATCTGCTCAGTTGTGCTCATCGGTGTGACCCTCAAGTGTTTTATGAAATCAGCCATAATGCAGTAGTAATGTCATCTTTACACACCATATACTAACATACTCCCACTTGTGTAAGACGACATACTGTCCCGCAGCATGCGCCTAAAGGAGGTCATGGCTAGACACTTTAGGCAACCAAGGTCATAAAAACTATGACTCCCATTCAGACATTCTCGTTGAAACAGCCTTCCAAAAAGAAACTTAGGTTATATCCCTTGCATCGCGATATTTCAATGTGAAAGCTAGGCATGGATTAGATCAACCGTAGCAAACACGATTATGTTTCTCGACTACTTGATCTCATACTGAACTGTAACAGACAGAGTAGAACACGTCGGTTCTGTCCGAGCATAGCCATGCATTTCTGACAGTATCGATCGCCGAGGGGCCTAGAAATATCTCTTCTTAGTTAAAAGAAGGTGCAAATCTCATATTGACTATCTAGGCCTCCAGCACGACTCCCACTGCAACCAGCCTCGAACCGTTATGATCACCCAGTTACGGATGACGTTAGGTTAGGCCAAATGTACAGCAGCACCCGCACTAAAGTACGTAGACATCTCAGGTACTAAGGATTACCTTTTTGAGACGACTCATGACTATGATCCACAAAGTGGTCTCAATCGGTGGGTTAATCCAATATTTGTTCGCAACAAATACCTGTGAATTTGGTCCAACCTTTTCTATATTCATCACCCATGAATATCAACCAAAAACCACAGTAGCCTTTTGTATCTCGTTGTGGTTCCCACGACAACAAGCAACTATGGAATAGTTTTAGAATAACTTCAAATTTATTTTTGGATTTCTAAAACATGCAAAATATAACGACATTAAAGATATCATGTTGAACACCTTTATCTCAATAAACACAACACGACCTCCATCAATTTAATGGTACTGTTCCTTTATCAAATGTAACGGTAATATGATCTATCGAAAATTTAATTTCAGACATGATCTTAGTGGGAGTGTTCTCTAGTTAACTGACTTAACTTCCATTACCGTTTATCTTTGAAAAATTACACTAGTTCTTTATTACAACTTCTTGTAATATTATTCAGACCTATTCTGAATCTCCTTACAAATTTATATTCATTATCTTTAGAGGAACTGGTAAATCACTCATAAAGACACCAGGATTAAAATTTAGGAGCTCTAGCAATTCAGATTAATTGTTACTA
>JAANYP010000223.1:163926-270522 GCA_020465985.1 Centrapalus pauciflorus
ACTTCGTAGTTTAGTTTATTAGTTTATTTTACTGAAAAATGAAAAACAAAAGAAAAAAGAGAGAAAACAATAACATTAAAAAAAGAGAATATTGAAAAATTAGATAAGTCATAGAGTCATAGGTTCAAAGTGTCGAAAGTTAGCACAGTCTAACAAACTCTAAGTGTTTCTCTTTCACACAAAATGCACCATATTATCTAAATGATATACATATCCTTGTCTGATATGTTGGTAGGCATTAAACATGAAGAAGTTCTGTAAAGCTAATAAAATAATGAAGAAAATGTCTTATATGTAACTAACTTAGATGTATTACCAAAAGCTGTTAATTTCTATGTTAGAGACATACAGACAATGACTATGAATGAGTATGCAAATTTATCTGGGGGATGTATAGCTTCATCAAAATACATCTTAATCAAAGAAAGAAAAAGATTTGTAAAGAAAAGGGAAGTCAAAAAAAGTCGCTCTATTGTACGTAAGTACAGACCCGTCACTACTGTTTTGACTTTAACTAGCAAGATAAGTTGCTTTGTTATACGTAAGTACATACCTGTCACCCGCTGTCTTGCTAATATGATAATAACTCTAAGACAATTTAAGACACTTTGTTTTATGTAAATACAGACCTGTGTCCGACATTTGCTTTTTAATGGGAATTTGCAAATACAAGAAAGTCATTGCCATTGTGTGTCTGCCTTCATCATTGAAGTATGTCTAAGTCTGGGACACGTAAGGTAGTTTATTAATAAATAAAAAGGCCAAAGGAAATCTCCAACTGTTGAATGTTTAAAAGGAAAAACATACCCACAATCGACTTGGAATGTATATCACGACAAACAATCAAAGGAATAAAAATTCCTAAGTGTGATTGTGAAATACTGAAAGTGAGGTTGACACCGCTATCTGATTGAACTTTCTTTGACTATCTCGCAAAATATTTTGTTAGTGTGTTTTTATTGTTAAATTATTTTTGAGTTAATTTAATTTCACTTTATTTAATATATTTAAATTTAGTTTGATTTAATTTAATTTTATTTTAGCTTAGATCATCTTAATTTTAATAAATAGGAACCAGGTCAAAGTTACTAGGATACATTTTTAATTGGAGAAACAAAATTGTGTGATAATCTATTTCCTAGTGTTAATGTCTCGCAAAGTTGAAAAAATTTCCGTCAAGTGAAAAAGTTGAAAAAGTTGGATTCTATTCAAGAATTTTCAAAATTTTCAATTAAGTTCGTACATCATTTAAGTTCGAAGTCACATTTGAACATACTGTAAGTTTGAACCTAATGTAAGTTCGAAGGAGTTTGGATATAAATAGGTCAACAGTGTTCATTTAATGCACCTACTCTCTAACATATCCTCACGAACAAAAAATGGCGATCTCGAACTTATAGAAATTCGAATTTGTGATACAATCTTTGAAACTTTACACAGTTTCCTCGAACATACATCAGTACTTAGTCACTTTACTTCATCAATAACTAAGTAAGTGGATTGTGGGGCTGTTTAACTAGCAAAACATCGAGAATTTTGAGTTTTTATGCAACTAAAAACTAGGTGGTTTAAATAACAAGTTTTAGGACATGAAACTTAAAATTAACGCTTAATAAACTTGATTACAACCTATTAGGACTAGATTCTACAGTTAATTAAGTCTAAAAGAGTTAAAATCATGGTTTTGAAGTTTAAAATTGCCGACTTCGAACTTGTTCAACAGGCTTCGAACTTGCTCTTCAAGGTTCAAACTTTTCAGGACATCGAACTTGTTTAAAATATGGGGTAAAATCATACAATAGCAACCTACTTTTGAAAATGTATTGACATGGTACATCTACTTTTTTAATTGTCTATATGGTACGTGTTAATTTTCTGTATCGATATGGTCATTCTACATAATAGAGCCCGGTTTTTACATAGGAAACATGATTCTAATGGTAAGAAAAACAGGGGTCTATTACAAATATGGTCATATGGTATGAAAAATTGAAGTAAATGTACCATATCGATATTTAAATAAGTAGACGTACCATATTGATAAATTTTCAAAAGTAGATTATTATTGTATGACCTTACCCCTTAAAATATCTATAAGTTCGAAGACCAACATGTTCGAATAGAATTCTCGAACTTAAGCAAGTTCGAAAGTCAAAGAACTGTTCGAACTTAAGTAAGTTCGAAAAACTTATATTCTCAAATTTAAGTTATTCGAACTTGGTTAAGTTCGAATTTGAATATCTTCGAACTTACATATATTCGAGAATATAAGCTCTTCGAACTTACTTAAGTTCGAACAGTCCTTTGACTTTCGAACTTGCTTAAGTTCGAGAATTCTGTTCGAACATGTCGGTCTTCGAACTTATAGATATTTTAAGGGGTAAAGTCATACAATAGTAATCTACTTTTGAAAATTTATCAATATGGTACGTCTACTTTTTTAAATATCGATATGGTACCTGTACTTCAATTTTTCATACCGATATGACCATATTTGTAATAGACCCCTGTTTTTCTTACCATTAGAACCCGTTTCGTATGTAAAAACCAGGCTCTATTATGTAGAATGACCATATCGATACAGAAAATTAACTCGTACCATATAGACAATTAAAAAAGTAGATGTACCATGTCAATACATTTTCAAAAGTAGGTTGCTATTCTATGACTTTACCCCATATTTTAAACAAGTTCGAAGTCCTGAAAAGTTCGAACCTTGAAGATCGCGTTCTCAGCTAATCATCTGCTATCTATTTTGCAGTAGGGGACGATAGAACAAGAAGATGGTCCCATGGACTGCCCAGCTCCCATGAGGCAGTCGGCCTTCCTAAGGATGGGATATGCTCAAGATATTACGAAGGCATCATACGTAAAGAGTTGGCTTATAAGCCAATGGAGATATTTGGTGCATGTAATAGTGGTCTGCTTTGCACCCAATAAGGCAGGTTTTGATACAATGGTGTCTAAGCTATAATCAGCAATGATTTCTTATGTGTACAACAAGCCTTACAGCTTTTCAGAGTTTTTCTTTAGGGAGTTTGTGCATCAAATCTCTGCTCCGTCCCGTGAAAGATTTTTGATGTATCCAAGATTTATCATGATGATCATCAGACATTTTCTACTAGAACTAATGACGTTACCAGAATAGACTGCAGTAGCTGTCATTAATAAGCGAATCTTCGCAGACTGCCAATCTCACAACGCTAGAAGCGCAGAGCAAGTGAGACTTCAAGTGGCTCCATTATTTGGCGCAGTCATCGACCCCGGTTTCGTAGCTCGAGTGGGAGAAGATTTAACATAAGAAGCACCTCCGCAACAAGTTCCACAACAACAACCTCCGACAATGCAAGTACCAGTTGCTAGGGATGTACCTGCTCCATGTACAGTGACAGCGGCAGCTGAGTCTTCCACTTCGGAACCTCAGGTTGGACGCAGACGTTAGAAGAAATTTTTGCCCAAGGTGCATCAACTAAAGAAAATATAACTGAGAACCTTGTACAAAATATTTTGGAGCCTCCTTCTAAGATGGATGATATGTTCAGCCAAATTGATGATTATCAGCCTCTGGTAGCTGCAACTGCAGGAACAAAGGGTCATGAAGAGACTGAATGTATGTAGAGACCGCTTCCGAATCTGATTCAGACTCAAGTTCAGAAGAAGAGCTAAGGGAAGCCGCTAATCCATCAACAAAATTTGCAAGACATGGATCTAGGCTTGTTGTGAGCAGACGTAAATTAACACGTCCTGCTCTCAAAGACGAAGACGAAGGAGATGCAGATTTTGTTTTGGAAGAGGAAGCGTTGATTACAAGTCAACAGAGAGCAAAGCGTCAAAGAATAATTCAAGGAGTTCCATCCTCCTCTATTGCCGTTCCATCCGCCCCAACCACCACTCCACTCACATCAACATCAGCAACACCATTCACAACCGCTGACTCCAAATCCTTCAATCAACTCAAAACCACAGTTGATCAACAAAAGGTCCAACTATTCCAGCTGTCCAAAGCTGTGACTGAGCTTCAACAACATAACTCGAGATTGGAGCAGCAGAATGCTCAGCTACAATAACAAGTGACTGCCCAATAAGACACCGTGAATGCCCAACAATCTCAGATTCTAACTCTTCAGACCCTAGTAGAGCAAATATTGAAGAATCTTCAAGCTCAAGGGGAGAGTAGAGTTGCCGGGGCGATGAATTGCGGGGAAGTTGTAGAGATGGAAATGGAGATAATGAAGGAGGTGTAACGCCCGCTAATTTTGAGGTAATTAATGTAATTTTAGTCGTTTAACTTAAATGTTGACTCGAGAAAATATGATTTATGTCATCATCATATTCTTGATTTATATACACACACACACACTTATAAAATTATTAGTTGTATAAATGAATATAGTGTGTAGAAATATAAAAAAATTTATAATAATAATAATAATAATAATAATGATAATAATAATAATAATAATAATAATAATAATAATAATAATAATAATAATAATAATAATAAGATAAATATATGCATGCATACATGCATCAAAAGCATCATCATCATCATTCAACCCTTTTTCATATGTTATATATATGAAACCCTGCACTATTTTTCTTATCACCACACACCATTGCTAAACTTGAGGTAAATAATAAACTCAACCCAATTTTAAATTCTCGTATAGAGTTTTGATTGATGTTAGAAGTGATAAAATGAGTAGAAATATTACTTATTAATCCGAAAATGAATAACCCACAACATCTAATATCATTATCTTCATCATTTTCTTGCTTTAAAAGTTTCAAATGTTCATTAATGGTGGTCTAAATGGGTTTTGTGATTCAATCCGAAAATAGACACAACATTGATAGAAATGTGATTAGAAATAATCGTAGAATAGTTTTAGATGTTTAAACCGGTTGGGGCATAATGTCAAATGAGGGTAATTAGGTTAGAAATTTGGGTTGGGCTCTTTTCTCAAATTTATAATTGATGTGGGCTGCTTCCATTTTTTTGTTATTTCGTTGGTCTTGTTAATTTAAGAGTTGGTTTTGTTTTATTTTTAATATTCAATGGGCTATTAAATCTTTTGTTCTTTTCTTTTCTAATCTTGTTATTTAAGAGTGGGTTTGTTTTATGTTCTTACATGATTTGTTTATGGTCTTGCTCATAAGAGTATATCTTTATATATATTTATGAAGGTTACAGTTAAATCTTATCTTAACCGTACCTAATTTCCTAAGGTCATCAGCTTAGAGTTGAACTCGTAAGGTCATAACTTAAGCTAATAGTGATCATGCATCCTACGGTTTAAGACTAAGTACCTAAAACGTACTTAATTCACTTAAACCTAACCTGGCTATGATATTGAAACGCCCCGTTCTAATAACGCAACGCTTTTACTTTAATTCTGCAACATAAACCTCAAATTTCAATATAACAAAAGTTATCTAAGTTCAGACCTCAAATTCGGTGCATAAATAAGCTAAACCATAACATTCAGAGTACAGTAAATAAATTATCTAGTTATTACAACCAAATCAAAATTTTTAGGATCTACCCATCCCAATTACAAATTCAGAATATTTACAAATTTTGCGGAAGTCTATCTGATACCACGAGTCCTCAAACTCTTGACCCTGGAGCTGGTGCTTTGCCCGTATCAGCTAAACCTGAAACATTGCCCCCACAACCGGGGTAAGCCGTCGCCTAGCGAGTAACAGATTTAATAGCACAAATAAACATGAATAACATGAATGATACAAGTATCTGCACAAAGTCAACATGTGTAGCACCCGGCCTTCCCAGCGGTGCATCCATGAATAGGTTGTCTGTGTAGCATCCGGCCTTCCCAGCAATGCATACACAGTAACACAGCTTGCGGCACTCACGACTTACAGCGTATAAAAATAACATGCAGCCACACAGGCATGCAATCATCACATAAATACACAGTACGCATACCGGGGAATAAGGGTTATCATGTAACAATTCATGGTGATGAAAAGAATGGCAACTAACAAAGGCAATATGGCAGCGAAATGGATAAGCACGGTAAAAGAAATGAAACAGATAACCAATACAAACATATTATAAATGATCATTTATGAATATAAATCCATTACTCATAGTGCTCGAAATCCGTAACCCGCCAAGCGACTAACTGAAACTCAGCTGAAGGCACTACCGAGAGTCACACGTCTCAACTGAACCACTAGTCCTGATATAAAAGTATATTGCCTATTTATAAATATTCTTAACTTTATAATTTACTAGATCCATTATTTATTGAATTAATAAAAGTTTGGGATCAAAATTCGGACAACTATATATTTACTTGTTAACACTAACCTAACTAATTTATTATGGTTTATTTATGCACTGAATTTGAGGTTTTAACTTAGATAACTATTGTTATATTGAATTTTGAGGTTTATGTTGCAGAATTATAGTAAAAGCGTCGCGTTATTAGAACGGGGCGTTTCAGGAGGCGACCCTAATACTCAAAGGAAAGACAATGAGCTAGTAGATCTTCCACATGAGACTGCTCAAGAAAAAGGTAAGGCTCCCGAAGCGTCAGAGTTCATTGCACAAGAAATGATTGGAGCCTTGGACGACTTAGAAGAAGAGGAAGTAATGTTTGACTTTGAAGACGATCTATAAAATCTTGTGGAAGGGCTGTTGTTTCCAGATGATGTTCTAGAATGGAAGTCAGATGATGAAGTCCTAGTTGATGAAGAAGACGAGGCTGAAGAGATAGTTATCCAGAAACAACCTATCACAGAGGCTTATACGACTGCAGAACAGAATGTGATTGACATCAAGGGACTTAAAGCTGCCTTGAATGCTGAATCAGAATCTTAAATGCCTGATAGGGAACTTTCTAATGAAGAAAAAGAAAGTTTTGGTTCAGGCTAGAAGATAAGAAGAAGGCATTGACATTCAAAAAAAAATGAAATTGCCTAGTTTTGGAAAGCTGTCTGGGAGCATACTTAGATGGTTCTATGATCCTGAACTGCAGCTTTTTATTATTAAGAGAAAGGATTGTCTACAATATCTGAGGAGAAGACTGAAGGACTTCAACTCTTACCCAAATGTGAGATAAAGGCCTTATGCTGGAAAGAGCTCGTCAACATCGTAGACGATCCCTATGCTGAAGTGATTACTAACATTGTTAGAAGGGAGGGAGATCTAGGAAGTTTGAAAGGCTCAATCCCAGAATATGCAAGAGAGTAATGGACCATAAAATAATAGATCCTCTAACTGGCAGGCCATGGATGAAGATATATTACAATCCAGTTAGATGCCTAAAGAAAGTACCTCTAAAGCCAATGCCTCAAAATGTCTTATGTAAACTCAACTAGTGGTATCTTGACAGTGAGACATGTGAAGTTGTGATGGAAGATGAGGATGAATAAGTGATTTTGAAGGTGTATGATCTCTTACATCTGGTCAACTTGTCAAAGAATGATCTGCTCATGCTTCATGATCAAGAAATCTCGTTTGGTGAGCATATGAAGTCTGAAGGCAGAAAATATCAGAAAGTTGAAAAGGTTTGTGTAGAGCAGGGGTTGTATGCAGGTAGTATTTTTAATAAGCCTAGTTCTATAGGTTAATGAATATCTAAGTAGAAGCAATTGTCAAGGGGCAGTCTGTTGGTACACCCTGGGTGACAATAGTAGTCTAGAGATGTAATAGATGGTCAAACGTAATAGATAAGGCTTTATTAATACAAGTCATATATGTTTGATCATGATTGTGTATGATGTTTACATTTACATGATAAGTTCAAAGATAAAATCTAGAATAAGTTCAAAGGCTAGAGTTCGAACTTATCCATACCCAGATGAACTTAGTGAAGCTATATTCGTAGGGAACTGGACAAGTTCGTGGGCATGAGCCTAAATAAACATAGTTAGTTAAGTTCGAACATAATTAGTATAATTATGAGTTAATTCTTTTTTTTTGAGACTTTGGCGAAATTAGTTTTTGGAGCTCGTATTTGTGCACGTACTAGCTAGAACCGATTTCTGAGAGTGTTTAGGAGAAATATACAGTGTCGGGTCGTTCGTTGTGTCGACTATCATTGTGTTAGCCTCCAGTTTCCGTGCGTGATCGATCCGCTAAGTCACTAACGAGGATTCCGCATTCGTTGGACGACATCGCGTCAAGATTAGATCCATTACTAAGGTGGCCTTACAACAGGAGGTTGAACCTGTTCCATAGTCTCAGGTGCCACAAAGGCAACATCCACAAAGGCTTAAGGTTCAACAGATGAACCAGGGTGACCAGCTTGCTCCTCCTTAGCCACTGAGGCTGAGGATGCAGACTTTGCTTTTTTAGCCTTCTTGGTGAAAGACCTAGCTTCACCAGTCTTCAAGGCACGTTTTGCCTTTTTAGACCATGATTTGGATTTTTCAGCGAGAGTAGTGATTGGATCCACCTCCTGAGTAGAAGGTTCTTCCACTAAACCAAGCAATCTCATCATTTGTGTTGCTAGAGGAGGTTCATCAGCAAGAACTGGGTGTAGAATTCTCTGTTTCCAATAACAGGAAACACCGTAGTAGTCAAGTAAGGTTGTGAATTATAAAGATTCTTACTACAAATATTCTTGAAAACCAGGCTAAAAAATCTGGGGTATCTGACAGTAGCTGGATGCTGTTCTTGCTCCACCAAGTTCCTAAGATTTAGGAAAATCCATTTGGCCATGTTAAGAGTAGTCGCATCCACAAACGGTAAGGCTATTGGAATTTCATCCCTGCAAAGCTGGTCAAAGGAACCAACTTTACTACTTAAGCTCATCACCACTGAGGCGAAGAGAAAGCTGTTAATTGGGGAGACGTCCCTCCTAAACAAGGTTGTATCCACCCTTGGTTCTGCTATGCCACAGCAGCGTAGCAGGTTGCCCATCTGCACATTCTCCGGTTGTGGCTTGTCATACTTTTCAGAAACTCGGAGGTAGATTACTTCCCGTAGAAGATAATTTGTGATCTCAACAGTTTTTGTGGTATTGAGAATGGTTCCCCTAATTGTTTTGGTACCAGGATCGTAAGAGCATGTATACAAAAACTCATAGACCATCTCTTGGAGCATGACATAAGAAATGGCAGTCATAGCATAGTGAAGGGGATGAGCTTTCAAAATATTCACCATTTCTTCATAACCTTTCCTAATATAGTTTTTGGCAATGGTTAAGTTAGCAATGTAGTTGGTGGTTTTAATGGTTAACATAGTGGTGACTGAGGGGTGCTTTTCTACGTCATCACCAAGGAATACTGGAACAAAGAGGTTGTTCTGGGAAGCCATTGTGAGAGTAGGTGAGGATGCACGAGTTTTTGACATAATGTCTTCTAAGTTTTACAAAGGGTTATTGAAGTAGTAAGGAAGAAGAAGAAGTAGAAACATTGAAATGGGTATTTATTGAATTTAAATGTGAGGGAGTAGGAGAGATAAAGGTTTGGGCGGTTGTTTTGAAATGTTACTAAAAAAACGAAACGGTTTACCAGGTAAGGACGTTTGTCAGACCAACTTGACCACTTTAACCACTAACACACGTAAGACACATTATCCGCAGATAATTAAGATAAATAAATACATAATTTAAGTAACTAAATGTGAAGTAATGTTAATTAAAAACTGATGTTCAAAGGTGTTTTTCAATCTGTTATGGAAGTTTTTTGTCAAAAGCTGTTCATTCTATAACCTATCGATGAAACTTGTGCAGCTATATGAGAGCATGTTTCATTGTGAAACTTGTTCAATAACCGAACAGAATACAAGGCTTTGCCTTCTATGACAGATAATAGAGTGAGCAGGTTTCAGGTTTAAACAACAGAACAGGTTTGAGAGAAAAACTTATGTTGTCAAACCTGTTCAAATTTTAGAAAATTGGCTAAGTGCAGAGCTAATACATCCAGTTCTGCTAAAGCTAATCTTTAAAATTTTTGCAGATTTGATTTTGTGACTTTTGATCACTAATGACACTTGGTCAAATTTATTTAACATTCCCACCTTCCTTACAAGGTAATTAAACCTATTTTCATCAAGAGGTTTGGTGAAAATGTCTGCAAGCTGTTCTTCTGTGGGAACAAAAGTTACCTCCATATTACCTTTTTGGATGTGATCCCTTATGAAGTGATGTTTGAGCTTGGTATGCTTTCTTCGAGAGTGGAAGACTGGATTGTTGGAGATAGCTATTGCACTTGTATTATCACATAGAATAGGAATTTTCCTATATACAGGGCCATAATCCTCAAGTTGATGCTATATCCATAGAATCTATCCACAGCAGCTTCCAACAGCTATGTACTCAGCTTCAGTTGCTTCTTGCTGCACCAACTGATCAACTTTCCACCATGGAGTTGACATCCACCTGTTGTGCTCTTTGTGTATATCCTGCAACCTTCAAAATGAAAATCTGAATTGCTAATTTGTTAAAGGCTGGCGTATTTGGGATACCAAAGACCCAAACCTGGTGTACCCTTTAGGTATCTAAAGATTCTTTTTACAGCTGCTAGATGTGATTCCTTTGGATCAGCTTGAAACCTAGCACGCAAACAGGTAGCAAACATAATATATGGTCCACTAGTAGTTAAGCATAGAAAGCTCCCAATCATGCCTCTGGAAACTGTTACAGAAACAGCTTTGCCACAGGCATCAACATCCAATTTTACATTGGTTGCCATTGGGGTTTTGATGGGTGAACATTGATCAAATTTACACTTTTTCAGAAGGTCTAATGTATACTTTTTTTGATTTATGAAAATTCCATTTGAGGTTTATTATAACCTGTAATCCTAGAAAGAAAGTAAGTTCACCCATCATGCTCATTTCATATTTAGATTACTAGAGCAGTGAAAATTTTTTGCATAACTGTTCATTAGTGAATCCAAATATTATGTCATCCACATAAATTTGAACATTTTCACTTTCTTTATGAACAAGGTAGAATCTACTTTACCTCTGGAATATCCATTGCTCATAAGCAAATCAGTAAGAGTGTCATACCAGGCTCTTGGAGCTTGTTTCAGACCATAGAGTGCTTTGTCCAACTAAAAGATAAAATCTGGATGATTTTCATTGTTATAAATGATTTCCCGTATATAATCAGCACTCGTGTATTTATTAATCACTCAACATTCACCAAACAGAATATTACACTCAATGCTTGAAGAATGATGATGAATAAAGGACAAGGAGGATGTTCTCTGTCAAAGGCGGCTGTGTATATTGAATATCCGTGTAAAATTGATAAATACACAAAACCTAGGAGACCTATCTTTTACTAGGGAGTTAAAAGCAAGTTTCCCTGAATTACAAATTGGCCCCCTCTACTTGTATAATAAAGAAACAACTTAAACAACGTCTAGAAATAAATTACAAGCAAATTAACTAATAATATTTATTACAAAGGAAAGCCACAAGATCGAAATTAAATGTCTAACAATCTCCCCCTTTTTGATCATTGTGGGTGAACTCGGGCATGATCTGTAGATTCTCGGAGGCCAATGACGACGTCGAACCGTCTAGTCACTTGCCTGAGATGTAGCCTCTTGTTCAGAAGTTCTATGCTGTTGAGGATCTCTTGAATCTCCTTGGGTGGGCGTCTAAGTTCTAGATTTGTCTGAGCATCATTTTCTTGTATCCTTTTAGTAAGCTCCGCTCTTACTAATCTGATTGTTCCATCGGAGTAACATGGTAGATCCTCAAAGCGCATAAATATTTTCCGGCCTTTCTGATTCAAAAACATAATTCACGGCTGCCCTCACAAAAGAACTTTGAATGTTGGGTAGTGGTCAAGCAGATATATGTCTTTCTCAGGAGCTTTCAGACGGACTTTAATCAATGCAAACTCAATTGACATTTGGAAGTCTCTTAGGCACATCACAACTGAGCGGCGATTCATCCTTCTGACGAAGGTGGCGACTGCAGTCATGTGAGTCAGACGTTTCTTAATCGTGTTTTTCAACTTGTTGTGAAGAAACTCGATGTCGTCTACGTTTGCATAATCAAGGTCAGTTTCATGCAGTTCTTGAACAGTTCCGTCTTCTCTGAGCACTTCAAAAGCATGAGTGAATACCCGGGCTCTTTTATACATGTGAATGTTATTGATCTTTACAATCTTTGATTTAGACCAATATTTACTTTTATCTCTCTTTTCCCGTAGCATCATCTAATTATATTTTGCTTGTTCTGCTCGAGATGCATCGGTCATGACTATTAGAAGACGTTTGCTGTAAGACCTAGGTCTCTTTCAAAACTCGAGACCTCCGGTCCGCTTCATCTCTTCTCTGATCTCTACATCCAAAAATTGCACTACACCTTTAGAATACCACCGAACCCAGTCAATATCTTTCATATCGTACATTGCGGTGACATCTCTGATATCAGAACAATCTACAGTTCGGGGCCCTGATTTTTCGGCAGTATGGGCTGGTGGAGTTGATTGAGCTGGAAGGGTTGATTGGACTATTGGGGTAGGTTTAACTAGTTAGATTTCCTGGACGGTAGGAGTGGTTTGGATTGTTTGGGTTTCTATGGGAGTAGGGGATGTCGTTTGCATAGAAGAAATAGTTTCTTCTTGAGGCGCTTGGGTTGCGGAATTCAAAAATTCGAACGAGGAAGATGATGTCTGTGGCGACTCGGGTCATTATCAGAGTCATTATGAGACACTAAAATATAGGCTCATATTCTACCATAGCTGACATTGGATCAAACGGAGCCGGACCTTCAACCATAGGCTCGCCTTCTATCACCTCTTGAGCACTGTACCACTGTTCCCCAAACCCTTGTATATCCGCTTCTTGTGATTTGGCTCCCCCTAAAATCATTATCGGGTCCTCAGACTGAACCTTTTGTTTCTTCTCCCCCTCATGGCGATCAGGGTCGTCCTGATCGTCATGTATTCTTTTCTGAGATTCAGCCTGAGGACGGCATTGAAGCTCTATCTTTGTAGACTCAAGACGGTCCATAGGGGAGTTGATCTGCTCCTGGACTTGTAGAATTAACCTTGTAAGCGCATCTATCTTGTCTTATAGTATTGAAATCTGTGCTCGGATTGATCGGGTTCCTGGTGGAGGTAGATCCTCAGAATCAACACCCTTACCCTTAATGAATGATAGAAGGATGGTATGTCTCTCTTCGGCAGCCTTCTTCTAGGCGTCCAGGTCAGCCCGGGTGACAACACCAGCAGAACGTAGAGCTGCTATTAGCATCTCGAGATTAATCACGAAATGGCCTGAAGTTGACAGCATTTGGGATGCAACTCCAGGTCTTCCTTCCGTCACGTCTTGCTCCACTACGAGATGTGCAGATCTGGAAGTTTTTAGAGCTACCACGAAGACAGGCCGTTCATCAGCGGACACCACTAAGGCGTCGTGCTGTGTGTGTCGGGGTGGGGATTGAGTTGTGGTCAAATGAAGGACAGTTACTGGGGGCGACGTGTGACCAATTTCAACAACATGACTCTCCAAGTGAGACGGTGATGGAGTATGTGCTATGTCCCCATGGAATTAAGTGATTTCCTTTTAAGAGCGTATCAAGTGGATGGATGAGGTTTTTTCGACCATTTGACTGATGGTCTTATGCGGGGTTGTCCGGCTTACGTGGCTAAGATCACCCTCAGATCTTACCTCTAGCCCTCTCATTTGGAAAGAGACGGTCCGTTCCGAATCGGCCACCTCTGCCTCCTCTCCTACTAATCCCTCTCATGTCTCAGAAACCTCCCGCTCACCCAAACCAAGAATTTGTTGTTCATCCACCTCTTCTCCCTCGAACTCAATCACTCGAGCCTCACCTTCGGATTGGTTAGGCTCAGTCGGTTCTGACTGAGCCTCATCCGGATAAAACTGTCTTATGTATTCCCTTACCATTTCTTTTTGTACTACTTGTTGTAATAGTGATAGATGAATCGTCATGACTCGGACACTTGGATTGCCCTTATGGATATTTAGACGTTGAAGAGCAGCTGCGACGTATACATCTGCTTCGGGTCTTTCATGGATATCATCATCATTCTCCATAGCGTACTGTATGATAAGTTCAAGAAACCTCTGAAAAGTTATGTATTTACACCCTTGCTTTTTTTGTTTCTCGAGGATGGCTCTTTTCAATACATCAAAGATGAATGTCGCGTAGTCAGAATGTCGGTCGTATGCAAAGGCGGCAAACGTCGAAAGAACTCGAATGGATGCAGAATCATGACCAGAATGTTTCCCGGTGAAACATTTATTGATGATGTCAAATAGAACTCTCTAATGAGCTTGAAGGTTCTTCGTTCGGAATTCAGATGGGTTTTGGAGAGGGCCATCGTATCCAAGTGCCTTTAATTTGTCCAGGGTTTTCAGAAGGTAAGGGATTGGGGCAAAGGCAAGTATTGTTAGAGAAAAGGCTTTAGCTGGAAGTCGGAGAATGTGGCGGATAGCGGCTTGTGTGATTTTGACTGGAACGCTGTCGATGGTAAAGGTGAAGTAGGGTTGGGCATCTGACACGAATGTGAGATGATGCTAGAATTGTTGGAGGTAAATTTGAGGTACCGAGATGGCGGTGGATAGGGAGTTAAATAGTGGGTGGCGTTTGAGGATATCGAAGGAGATATCATCAGCTTCATGGCGAAGGGTTGAGACGTTAAGTTGCCAGTTGTGGGCGGAAAACTCGGCAAATTGTGAATAGGGAAGGATGGATTCTTCGGGGAGTTGGGCGTCATTGTTTGGGATAGGTGAATGAGGAATTGTGAGAACTATTGCGGGTTGTCAGGATCAAAATAGTACCACCTAAGATTAACTGGTTTGAATTAATCAGAGTATAAAACCAATAACCTTGTATTGAATCAAAGTCCAATTAAGAAGTTTGCGGAATAACACTTAATTGTTTTAAGAAAAATTTTAAGAACAAATAACACATAATTATAAGCAAAAATAAAATCTTTTGTATTGCCAACTCACTGATTACAATCACCTCTAATCTGTTTGATTATACATAGAACACAAACTGTTCTTAGGGTTTTACAACCTTAGAGGCTTGAGAAACTTAATCAGAAAGCAATTAAAATTGAATCAAAAAACTTGTACGTGCAGACTTACAATAGAAAAACCTATTCTATCTATATATAAAGCCTTCTGATTTGTTTCCTTGAGGAACTATAATTTCTTCTGGTAGTAGATTTGCTTGAATCTTCAAATATAAATCTTTTCCTGAATTTCAGCACTTTCTGTTTGTTAAAATGTTGAGCAGCTTGAACTTTATCTGGTGAGCAGCTTGAACTTGAGCAGCTTGAACTTTTGCACTGGCAGCTTGAACTTTTGAACTAGCAGCTCAAACTTTCTCAACTAACAGCTTGAACTTTGTAATTACACATAAAAACTACTAACAGTTTGAGAAATCTAACTAACAGCTTGACGTACTTAGAATATTTCCCAACAATCTCCCCCTAACTTAAACTCTTTACACAAGAGTTTAATTTTCTATACAAAATATGAACCTGCTGAATCCGTCTGTAAATTTGAGTCTATATGTCATTGATTTGGCATATATATTAATCTCTAAAATCTTCATATCCTTGGCAGCTTCCATTTCCATTCTTGTAGACTCTGGATCAAAAATGCTTCTAAGGTCTTTTACAGTTCTTTGAACCCATACACAGTGAGACCTTGAATAACTAGCAGATCCAATGTGATGCATTTTTGTCAGATCATCTCTGGTCAGCCTTTGTGCCATCTGAACTAGGCTCTTATATTCTTCTTCTGGACCAGCTTCTCTTCTGATTACAAAATGATAGTCCAAATCAATGTTATCCATTGATTTGGCATACTAGTAAGTAATAGGCGGTTTGGAGAAATCATACTGATCCAGGGCCTTTTCAATCTCTAGAGCCTTTTGAAGCTGTTGCTCAAACAACACTCTTTTTACCTGATCCATCTTTGTTTGAGGAGGAGCATCACTAACACCAGCTTGACCAGGAGGAGGAGGATCACTGAAACCAACTTGAACAGGAGGAGGAGGATCACTGACACCAGCTTGAACTGGTTCTTGTTGGCTTTGGACTTGTTGGGAGACTTTGGCTGCTTTCTATTTTTCCATCTATTTGTCATGTAAGGCCTGTAGCTTTTCTGTTGGCCATGATTGAGCAATTATTCTTGGTATTCTAGCTGATGCAGAGAAGTTTATCAAAAAATTTCTATGTTCTGCCTTTGAATGCCCTGTTGGCATTTTCCTTTTCTTCTGATTCTGCTTGACCACAAACCCTCTTAGATAGTCACCTAAGGTTTCATCATCTTTCATTTGAGCATGAGTTTGTTGGTCTAAGAGTTCATACCATTCCTCTGCTAATTTCCTTGCTAATTTAGCATCATGAGCAACCTGGGCTTCTTTAGAAGAAAATTTAATCTTTGGAGATTCAATAAGAATGCCTTTACCCTTATCTCTGGAAGCTGATGCTGTGGATTGGACTGTAGTGACAGGTTCCTGAGAGCCTTCTCTGAAGACAACTCCAGTTGTCTTGATAGGAGCAGCTTGAGTGTCTAGGCTCACAGCTTAAGTAGCTGTTGGGACTGTTAGCCTAGAAACTGGGACTGTTGGAGGGGCAGTTGAAGCTGTTTGGACTGAGGTTAGGATCTCCTGATTCTCCCCCTTTTTGGATGCATTGGTTTGGCCAGGTGGACGTACAACCTTTCCAATCAGGGTTCGAACCATCTTCTCAAGTTGAATAATTTTATTTCCACAGAGGGTAAAACCTTGATGAAAATAATCCAGTCGTTGATGTTGAGCAGATATAGTTTGTTGAAGAACTGTGATTTGTGCCCCCTGTGTAGAAATAACGGAATTACAATGTTCCAATATGGCTACAACAGGTTTCAGCTGTGGATCCGTCAATACCATGAGTTGCATACTAGCCTCAAGATCATCACATGATAGTGGTATTTGAGATCTATCACTGGAAGGAATTCCAAAGGTAGAAACATCTGGGCCCCTTTGTTCATGGTACTGGGGACTTCCAGAAGGTGCCTGCACACCCTCTATTGCCATGGGTGTGGTCTTAGAGATGTTGACACTGGCCTGTGCCTCTTGTGCAGAGACATCAGTAGTGTCAGCCACAAACCTCATATGGACATCCTCTGATGGAATGTCCACCTCCAAATTGAGGGTGGGAGAGGCCTCAGTGGGTTCCCTTTGGATATTTTGTGCAGAAGTCTCCTCCTGCACAGGGTTATTTGGCACTGGTGCTTGGGCTGAGGAGGAAGGAGCTCCTGAAACCCTTTGTCTTTTGTATTTTAGGAGTGTGGGGGGGTGGGGATGTATTTGTAATTGAAGGAGCAGAGGGAATGTTTGTATCATGAGGAGTGGGTTGGGATCCTAGGGGTGAAGCAGTGGTGGATGGCTGAGCCTGCTCAGGACCCTCTCCTCTGTTTGTTGGATTGATGCCCAGCATTGCAGAAAGCAATGGGACATCCAAACTCAAAAAATTGGCACTAGGTTTTAAAAGTCTTTTTATTGATGATAAAGAGTGCATATGGGAAACATGTATCCTTTTACGTATATTAAAATTATTGCGAGATTTTGCAATTATTTCAGCCAGAAATCTGGGATACATCAAAAATTTCCCATTCTTTAGGGCATGATGCCTTAACATCCCCTGAAAAATCATGTTTGAAAAATTGAGTTGTTGGCCTGTTGATAGACACACTAAGGCAGTGGCAATGTTTGATGAAAACTCAGACCAACCGGTTCTTTAGGGGCTTATACATTGGTGAATGATATGCACAAGATATTTCTATTTAGGGGCAGAATGTGCTTTAAAGAAAGTAAATGAATCAGTAGGGCCCCTATACCCTATTGCAAAAAGTCCTTCATAGAAGGCAGTAAGGGATAGATCTGAGATACCTAAGGCATCTTGAAGATGCAAGTGTTGGCGGATGGTCTCCTCAGAGATAGTAATTGGGTTGCCATCGATTGTGGAAGCAAAAGATGTGACTCCATTGACGGTTTTGACTGTGGCATATTTCCAGAACTGTTTTATATGAGACACATAGATGGTGGGATTTATAGTGAGGGCATGATGGACATGGGAACAGCGAAGGAAGTCCATCATGTCGTGGAATGGGAAGGTCAGTATGTTTTAGAGAGTAGGGGAGACAGTTATGTTCTTTGACAAACTCAATTGAAGATCAAGTCGATGATTTAGGGTTTGAAAGATTTGCGTGTGAATCGCTCAGAGAGAAAGAAAAGATCGTGGAAGATATTTTTGCAAGTGGTAGTTGTAATCGAACGAAATTGGAACCTTTAAAGGTTTGGGAATTTTGAAAATATCCAATCCCGCGCACACACTTTTAATAAATTACAGAATTACTATGCACACTTTGACAAATCAAGTGAAAACAAGTAACAGTTGGAGTGAAATGAACTAGCAGCTTGAGAAAAGACTCAAGCTGTTAGTTGAAAATTAAGCATATTCTTAGGAAACAGTGTCTCCCCCTTAATCAAACACATGAAAAAAATATTTACTTCATAAAATAAGAGAAAATGATGAAAAACAAATTAATCCATATTAACCATACCACTATTTGATACTAGGAAGGTGAATCTTCCTACATCAAATGGTTTTGTAAAAAGATCAGCTAACTGATCATCTATATGAATTTTGGTAACTTGGATTAAGTTCTTCTCATTACAATCTCTTATAAAATGAAATCTAATGTCTATGTGCTTCGTTTTGGGAAATTTCACTGGATTTTGTACAATGCTTATTGCACTTGAATTGTCAATGTAAATAGGATTAGATAGAAAGTTCATACCATAGTCTCTCAGTTGCTTCTGAATCCACATCACTTGGGAACAGCAGCTTGTTGCACTGCCAAGAGACCAGTCTTGCTCCTAGGTATTGACATCCACCAGTTGTAGATTTTCTGTCAATGTTGCAGCCTCCGTAGTCACTGTCAGAATAGGCTGTTAGTTCAAGAGGAGAGTCTTTAGGATACCATAGGCCCAACTGTGGTTGGCCCTTGAGGTATCTAAAAATCCTCTTAACACAAACAGATGTGAGTCCTTTGGAGCACATCGAAACCTGGCACAAACACAAACAGCAAACATTATATAAGGTCTAGAAGATGTGAGATACATTAGTGAACCTATCAAGGATCTATATAGGTGAATGTCCACATCCACTCCATCTTTGTCTGCATCAAGCTGCTTGTGAGAGTCCATTGGAGTACTTGCAACTTTGGTATCTTTGTAACCAAACTTTTCCAGGATGTCATTAACATACTTTGATTGACTTATAAAAAGTCTTGTGGGCTTCTGCTTGACCTGCAATCCTAGAAAGAAGGTGAGTTCTCCCATTGAACTCATTTGAAACTTTTTGTGCATCAATGTCTCAAACTCCTTGCACAGAACGTCCTTTGTGGAGCCAAAAATGATATCATCAACATATATCTGAACAAGCAAAATCTCTGATTTGATGGACTTTGTAAACAATGTCTTGTCCAAAGTACCTCTCTTGAAACCATTTTGTAGAAGGTATGATGAAAAAGTGTCATACCATGCTCTTGGGGCTTGGTGGAGTCCATAGATGGCTTTGTGTAATTTGTAGACTCTGTCTGGATACTTATAGTCCTCAAATCTAGGGGGTTGACACACATAAACCTCTTCTTCGATTGTACCATACAGGAATGCAGATTTCACATCCATTTGATACACTTTGAATCCTTTGAAGCTTGCATAAGCTAGGAACAGTCTGATGGATTTTATCCTTGCTACTGGGGCAAAGACATCATCATAATCTATTCCTTCTTCTTGAGTGTATCCTTGTGCTACCAATCTTTCTTTGTTCTTGATTACTACCCCTCTCTCATCCTTCTTGATTCTGAAAACCCATCTTGTACCAATTGCTCTCTTTCCTCTAGGTAAGTCAACTAGAGTCCATACATTCTGAATCTTGAATTGTAAAAGTTCTTCTTGCATTGCCTCAATCCAAGATGGATATTTCAGAGCCTCAGATGCCTTCTTAGGTTCTAGTTGTGACATAAAGCATGCATGTTCAAAGGCAGCTAGACTGAATTCAGGAATTGCTAATTCAGCATCAGTGGACTCCTCGTGAACCATTGTCATTGTCTGCACAGGTGTGCGTGGGTCTCCCATTATCTGGTTCAGAGGATGATACTTGTGAACCCTGAGTGTGGGTTCTCTTTCTGTCTGAAATGATGTTCCTAGATTTGTATCATCTCCTTCAGGACCACTTGATGATTCTGCTTCAGGAACAGCTTGACCATAGGATGGGACTGTTTCCCTATTGGATGAAGCTGTTACCTCAGGAGTTGGGATTTGCACTTCATAATCTAGATTTGTATCATGTTGAGCATCCAGTACCCCTGGTGGGTCACAAGATAGAAGTGGTAGTACAGCATACTCATCTTATCAGAATCTTCAACAGTTTGAAACTTTGTGCCAACAGCTTGAATGTTTGTGTGACCAACTTGAGAATTTGTGTTGGCAGCTTCAACACTGTCTTCATCAGTTCCTGCATTATACTCAACAAAGCTCAGAGAATTTGTTAGTGAATCTAAATCAAACAACCAATCAGGACCAGTGCCTTTGACATTAGCAGTGTTTTCATTAAACTCAACATTGACACTTTCTTCAATGTTTTTAGACACATTCTTATATACTCTATAGGCTTTGCTTTGAGTAGAGTATCCTACAAAGAAACCTTCTTCAGCCTTACTTTCAAACTTACCTAAGTGAGTTTTAGTGTGAAGAATAGTGCATGAACAACCAAAAGATTTTAGAAAGGCTACTAAGGGAACTCTATGATGGAATAATTCATATGGAGTTTTCCCTTGTGATTGAACAACTTGAACCCTATTTAGCACATAACAATCTGTATTGACTGCCTCTACCCAAAAGGTCATTGGATGTTTGGAATCAGTTCTCATGGTTCTAGCAGCCACTATTAAAGTTCTATTCTTCCTTTCAGCTACACCATTTTGTTGTGGTGTTCTGGGTGCACTATATTGCCTTGTGATACCTTTAGACTCACAAAAACCGTTTAGGATATGATTTTTAAACTCAGTTCCATTGTCTGACCTAATCACCTTAACTTTTAAGTTTGATTGGTTTTCTATCTTAAGGATAGAGGATTTGACTAGCTCAGCAATTTCATCCTTAGCCCTAAGAAAGTAGACCCATGTAAATCAGGTGAAATCATCAACAATGACTAAACAGTAAGCTCTTTTATTCAAACTTAACACAGATGTTGGACCAAAGAGCTCCATATGAATAAGATGAAGAGCAGATGAGATTGAATTTACTTCCTTGGCCTTATGAGTTGCGTTTAAGACATGCTACACAATGATCATCAAAAATGAACTCCTTTTGTGGTAAACCTCTTACCAAATTCTTTTTGACTAAAACATTCATAGATTTGAAGTTCATGTGACACATCGTTCTGGGCCAAAGACAGACTCATTAGATGATTCTTTGGATATCAAATAGCTCAAAGTAATTGATTTTGACAAAAGATCTATGTCCAAACAGTAGACATTGTCCTTCCTTGGCGTTCTAAGTAAAACAAGATTTTCAAAGATTTTAAAATCTTTTGAAAGGACAATAAACTCTGAATCTGTGAATAGATTAATGTTTTGTTTATCCCAAATTTGAGACACACTTAGTAAATAATACTTCAGCAGTTCAACATACAAAACAATATTGAAAATCATATTGCCTGTTTTGACAGTACCCTTACCTGTTACCTTCCCTCCCTTGGAATTTCCACCAAATGCAACAAATCCTCCTTCAAAGCCTTTGAAATTTGACAAGCATTCTGAATTGCCTGTCATTTGCCTAGAGCATCCACTATCCATATGCCATCTTGTTTTATGGTGGGTCCTGTGGGTGCCCTGCACAAATAAAAGCTTAGTTAGTAGTGGAGTAAACCCAAACCAAATTGGTTTTGGGTTGTCCTTGTGCATTGACATAACTAAACACTGTTTGTTTCTTTTTATACTTAGTGAGATCCACTGGGGGGTTTTGTTAAGAGTATTTAGTTATGACATGAGGTTTCCAGGTGTTCTTTCCAACCTTTTCATTAAAAGTCTCAGATGATCTAGTACCAGTTCCACTTTTAGACTTAGCAGTTTGAACCGGGTTTTTAGTGCTAACATCTTCAGAATTTACACTACCAGTTCCAACTTTAGACTTAACAGTCTCAATACTTGCATCAGAGTTTGATCTGTGATTTTGCCTGTCACACACCATACTTTTTTAATGTTTGCTTTGGATTTTGCTAAAACTTATTTTTGGTGTGTTGGCTGTCTTTTGTTGACTTTTAAGTACCTGAGGTCAACTATCTTCTTTGGAACTGGTGTAACAGGTGGTTTGGCATTTGAATTTTTTGTGTTTTGAACAGATGCCTGTTTTTGAACCACAGTCTGTTTTGCAACAGATGGTTTATACAAACAATTTTTAGCCAAATGGTTTTTCCTGCCACAATGGAAACATCTTTTGACTGTTTTGATTGGAGACCAGTTTTGTTAGACCATATTTGGTTCTTGTTCCTTTGATTTCCCCTTACCTGCTGTTGTGTGGGAAACTTTTGGACACCATGCTTTTGGCATGTGTATATTGGAACAGTGTTACCCCTTTTACTAATTTTTGAGGAAGATGCGATGTTACAGTTAGAAGATACAGAAACATGTGGAGCATCATTGCATACACTCATTTTCTCTTTTCTTTTCTCACTGGGGGGTAGGGGTTTCTATAGGTGCACTCATTGTTTTGGGTTCTCTCTCACCTTCTTTACACTCACAGTCTTCATTTGGAATTAATTCTTCTTTAGATTCAGGACTGTTTTCAAGGATAGGATCTACAGTTGTCATTGTCTCATCTAATGGTTCATTAACAAGCCTATCAGCAACTTCACTCATGGGATGAATGTATTTGTTGTTGTATGGGGGTGGAGTGGCTCTGTATCCTATACCTTTTTTAGGATTGAGCTGAGATTTTACCATATCTTTAAATTGAACCTCCATTAGGTGTTCTAGCTTTTGATTTGCCAGTTTGAAGCTTCAAAGATCTATATTAACAGATTCTATTTTCTTGTTAGCTTCTAACACCTTCTGTTCAGCCTCATCTAATTTCTTATTTAGGGTCTCTATTTTCTTATTCAGTTCCTTTTTCTCCCACTCATGATATGTTCTATCATGTCCATCTGAATCTCTTTATCCTATTAGTCATTGATCTGTTTTTCAAGATCATCTATAGCCTGCATGTATTCATATCTCCTTTCTTCCATCTTAGCTAGAGTTTTGCACATTCTCTCATTATGATCTCTGTACTTTTTAACCATATTTTTGCATGTTTGAGAACAGAGTTTAGTATTTACCTTAGATGGTACTTCAGTGGAAGTGACATTAGATGTTTCTGCCATAAGAGCTTGATTTTGAAACTCCTCTTCTGTCTGATCACTACAGTCAAACACATTGTCTTCTTGAGAAACAAGTGTTTGTGATGATGAAGCTTGATTAGTTTGCTGGGGTCTTGGTAGTTGTTGACCTTGGGATCTGCATTCTCTGGCAAAGTGTCCAAGCTTGTGGCATTTAAAGCATTCAACTTTTGATTTATCAAATGCTGGTTTGCCTTCTGGTCTGGCTTGAAAGTTTGGTCTGCCACTTCTTTTCAGGAATCTTTTGGCTTTCATAGTCAACATAGCATGCTGCCATTTCAAGTCCATCTCTTCTAGATCATCTGGATGGATTTGTTCTAAATCTTCAGCATTTAGAGCAAACAGTCCATCATTTGCAACAAAAGCTTCATAATGAACTTCAGTAGAGTTACCATCAGCACCTGAAAAGAAATCACAACAGTTAGATTTATCAGTTAATGCTGATGACAGCAGAGCAGTGTTATGATTGTAAGAAAAGGATTTCTTTTTATTCTCAATCTCAGTTTCAAACACTCTCAGGCTATTGTAAAGATCATTCAACTCTATTTCATCAAGAGTATCTTTGGTTCTCCATTGAGCAGCATAAACTGTCCACTCTTCACAAAGTGATCTAAGGAATTATATGTTTACTTCATCTTGATCCAGGCTGACCTTTGAACACTCCAATTCACTGATCAGTTCATTAAACCTGTCAGAAATTTGATTAAGTTTTTCATTCTTGCCACCAGAAAAGTTTTCATACTGCTGTTTAAGAAGATCTTTTTGATTCCTTTTGGTGCTAGGATTGCTAGCAAATCTATTTCTAAAGCAATCCAAAGAGAATGAGCAGTATAGAACTTTTTAAACTGATGTTGATAAGCATTAGGAATGGCTATCTGTAAGAGAGTAAGAGCTTTCACTTCATTCATTCTAGCCTTTCTTTCAAGTTCAGTTTTTGGAGGTGTTTTTATGGGCTTGCCCTCAGCATCTAGTTCAGGATCAACTACAGGAGGATATTCAACAGTTTCCCATATGGCATAATCAATAAATTGAATGTGCTATTTAATCATGAGTTTCCACATTTGAACTCAGTGGGTTTGAGCATAGGTACTCTGAGTCCTTGCCCAGATCCAATACTGCTATTATCAACTTCCATTGCAGAAAAACAAAAATTTTAAAAGAAAGCTTTCGACTTTGAAAACAAAGAAAAACCAGTGGCTCTGATACCACTTGTCAGGATCAAAGTATTACCACCTAAGATTAACTGGTTTGAATAAATCATAGTATAAAATCAATAACCTTGTATTAAATGAAAGTCCAATTAAGAAGTTTGCGGAATAACACTTAATTGTTTTAAGAAAAACTTTCTGAACAAATAACAAATAATTATAATAAAAAATCAAATATTTTGTATTTCCAACTCACTGATTACAATCACCTCTAATCAGTTTGATTAGACGAAGAACAAAAACTGTTCTTAGGGTTTTACAACCTTAGAGGCTTGAGAAACTTATTTAGAAAGCAATTACAATTGAATCAAAAAACTTGTACGTGCAGACTTACAATAGAAAAACCTATTCTATCTATATATTAAGCCTTCTGATTCGTTTCCTTGAGGAACTCTGCTTTCTTCTGGTAGTAGATATGCTTGAATCTTCAAATATAAATCTTATCCTGAATTTCAGCACTTTCTGTTTGTTCAACTGTTGAGCAGCTTGAACTTTTGCACTGGCAGCTTGAACTTTTGAACTAGCAGCTCGAACTTTCTCAACTAACAGCTTGAACTTTGTAATTACACAGATAATCTACTAACAGTTTGAGAAATCCAACTAACAGCTTGACATACTTAGAATATTTCCCAACACGGGTTCTTTGAGTCCTTGTGAAATGCATCAGATTTATAATAGAAGACTTAACAGAATAAAGCATTGAGACTAAGTCTGGAATAAGTGTGAAATAGAAACTATCTATACTGTTTAAAGCATCCGGTCTTTATCAGTAGAACGTGAATTCTACTAAATAAAGTCTAAAGTCAATCGTTAAGA
The DNA here is from genome assembly GCA_020465985.1 of Centrapalus pauciflorus. NCBI lineage: Eukaryota > Viridiplantae > Streptophyta > Magnoliopsida > Asterales > Asteraceae > Centrapalus > Centrapalus pauciflorus. The sequence continues at coordinate 189,368 of JAANYP010000223.1, forward strand.
GACCAATGTTAGAACAGACATTTTCACTCAAACACTAATCCTAACTCTAACCAATGGTGCAAAGGACTTGAGATATTTTTGGGATTTTTGAGTTTTGATAAAAATGCAAATATGAAAAAATTAAAAAAAGGCTAAGTGATGAATTTCGGATGAGCCGAAGTTCGGATGAACAATGATCCGAATTCGGTTTAATCCGAAATTCGGATGAAAATGCATGAAAATGTATGTTGGGGGGGGGGGGGACCGAATTCGGATGGAAGCCGAATTCGGATGCACAGTGAAGAAAGTGGAAAGACTTAGAAAAATATTAGAAAGTTGAATAATGCTGATGGTAACCGAATTCGGATGCACAGTGGTCTGAATTCGGATGAAACAGTTAAAATTTTTGAAAATTTTCTAACAGTTAATGTTCATGCACATGCAACGTGAACAATTAGTAAAATGCATTAAAATGCAGATCCTAACGTAAAAACATGTAGAACACTTTATTTAAGTACACTAAGCTATAAATAACAAATTAAAGAACCTAAAATAGTGAAAAACCGAAAGAAAAAACCTTAAAACATTCGAAAATTAGACACACTAAATAAGATGTTATTTACTGAAATAAAGATGGAAAAAGCATACTTGATGGTGTAGATGCTTGAAACAGCAAGAAAAACGAGGAAAAAAGTTAGCTTGTTGAGCTTTATCGGACTATAATGGAGGTTTGGCGGAGGTATATGGACGGTTTAAGAGAGAAGAAACAAGAAGAAGGATGCGTAGGGGAGAAGGAACCCATGCCCACCTTTTTAAATTGGTGGGACGTGTCGATTGGAGTAAGGTCCGCGCTTTTTAACATCTTGTGGGCCAACCGGTTCAAAAAATTTAAAAAGAACGGTGATGCTAGTTCAGTTGTTGAAAAAAATGTCCCGATGAACCTTGGGAGCATCCCGGGCAAGTTCTATGGCTTCAGCTGCGCTGGGCCATACACACAATTAATTAAAAGATTTGACCAAAGAAAAAGAAAAACAAAACTAAGTAAGCCCAATGAAACATATTTTTGAATTTTTCTGATTTTTTGTTGAAAAACAAAATAATTTAAGAAAATACTTTTGTGATTTTCTATATAAATTAATTTGAGACAAAAGAAAAATAAAAAACAAATAACATAAATAAAAGTAATTTTAGATTTTTGATATATTTAAAACACATAAAATCTTTTTGTGATTTTTCTGACATATTATATTAAACCTAAAATTTAAAAATTAAGCAACCTAAAACATAAAGTTATAGAGACATTAAAAACAAAAAAATATATAAACTAACATCCTAAATATACTCCCCCTCAAATAAACACCTATCCTTTTTCTTTTCTTTTTCAGACAAAGCTTCTTGAACCTTTTAAGACTTTTAAGATACAAACAAACCTGGAGAAAATTGCATCCCACTCAGTGATGAACAATTCATATAGCAATTTGTCTGGATCACAAATTATTAAAGATGTACATAGATAAAAAAATATTGTAATTTAATTTTGCGACAAACTCCTTAAATTTAAATAATAGATATTTTCTAAAGTAAAGGAATTTCAAACATGGATGTTTGAAATAGAATTATTTTAGAAAATGTCTGATATTTAACTAGAAGGTGGATTCAACATGCCGATATGTGATACTAAAAACTGAAAACGAGGTTCGTCTAAATCTTTAGTAAAAATATCAGCTAGTTGATATTCCGTGCCTACAAAATATAACTCAATTGTTAACTTCTCTACATGATCTTTAGTAAAATGATACCTGATATCTATATGTTTCATTTTTGAGTGTTGCACGGGATTGCAAGATATAAAAATCGCACTTTGAGAATCGCAGTAGATTGGGATGTTTTGAAGCGAGAACCCATAATCACGTAATTGTGTTCTCATCCATAGCACTTGAGAGCAACAGCTTGCAGCTGCTACATACCCAGCTTCAGCTGTGGATGTTAAAACACAATTCTACTTTTAAGAGGACCAACTCACCGGTCTGTCTCCCAAGAACTCTATTCCGCCTAATGTGCTCTTTCTATCAACTCTACAACCTGCAAAATCAGCATCTGAAAAGGCAGTAAGATCAAAGTCGGTTCCCTTTGGATACCAGAGACCAAGATCGGGTGTACCCTTAAGATAACGAAAAATGTGTTTGACCGCAGTTAGTTGTGATTCTTTTCGGTCGTCCTGAAAAGGAGCACAAAGACATGTTGAAAACTTTATATTAGGTCTACTGGCAGTCAGATACAGTAAGGATCCTATCATCCATTTGTAAGTTGTATTATCGACACTTAACCCAGAAGGATCAGTGTATAACTTACAGTTGGAAGCCATGGGAGTTGTGATACTCGTGCAATAGTCTAACTTATACATCTTGAGAATGCCCAGAGTATATTTAGATTAGTTCACAAAAATCCCATTTTCATGTTGTTTGTCTTATAATCCAAGGAAAAAATTCATTTCCCCCATCATACTCATCTTGAACCTGGACTCCATTAGAGATGAAAAATCCTTAAAAAATTACTGACAGTACATCCAAATATAATGTCGTCGACATATATTTGAACTAGCATTATGTGCAGGTCTTCCCTTTTTGTGAACAATGTTGTGTCCACCACACCTTTGCTGAAACCAGCAGAGATAAGAAAGTTAGATAGACTGTCATACCACGCGCGAGGTGCTTGTTGCAAACCATAGAGGGCTTTATCTAGCACATAAACATGGTCTGGTTAATGTGCATCAACAAATCCTCGTGTTTGTTCAACGTACACCTCTTTGTTAGGTTCACCGTTAAGAAAGGCTACCTTGCGCCCATTTGGTACACTTTAAAGTCTTTCTGTGCCGCGTATGCCAAGAAGATTCTGATAGCTTCTATCCGTACAAGTAGAGCGATGGTCTTGTCACAACTTATCTATTCCTGTTGTAGGTAGCCTTTGGCGACAATTCCGGCTTTGTTTCTTATCGCAATGTCGTCTTCGTCTCATTTTTTCTTATAGATCCACTTTGTTTAGATAATTGTTCGGTCTTTGGGGTTGGGAACTAACTGCCATACTCTGAGCTGTTCAAACTGGTTGAGCTCTTCTTGCATTGCAACAATCCAGTCAGGATCATTCAAGTCTTCATCCACACGAGCAGGCTCTATCGTACTAATGAATGACGCAAATAGACATTCATTAGCATACGCCCTTTGGGTATGGACACCGGTTGAGACATCATCAACGATTTGATTGGTTGGGTGACTCCAGGTCCATTTTGTCTCGTGTGGAAGGGGTGAACGAGATGGAACCTCAGTGGTGAGTGTGGGAATGGAGGATGATTCATGGTCAATGGTTTCAAACGAAGGTACCACTGGTTCTGATTCGTGTTCAATGTGCTCAGCTGAAGGAATGATGTTTGGCATTTTGTGTGAGAGTATTTCTGAGGTAGATTCAGCTGCAGATGTATTAGTGGATTTAGTGGATGGATGTGGGTATGAAGTAGATGAAGATGGATCATATGGAATTTGTTGCGCAGTTGAATCGTTGGATGTGTTAAGTACAGAAGAAGAAACATTAGAAACATTAAAACTAGGACCAAAAAATTATACATAAAAAGGATCAAATAAATTAACAAATTCAGAAGGAGAAAAAGAAGTAGATTGAGAAGAAGAGTCTTCAGGCATTGGTGTAATGCGTGGTCCTAATTGATCAACTTTGGGTGCCAGTTCAGCCACTTCATCAAATGTGACATGCACACTTTCATTGATTGTCCTGGTGCGAGTGTTGAATACATGATATGCCTTCGAGTTGGATGAGTATCCATGAATATCGCTTCATCCGCTTTATCGTTGAATTTCCCAAGGTTGTCTTTGTCATTAAGCACGTAGCACCTGCAACCAAATACACGTTAGTACTTGATAAAAGGTACTTTATTCAAAAAGAGTTGATATGGAATTTTATTGAAACACTTATAAACTATGGAGTGATTCTGCATGTAGGAAGCTGTTGACACGGCTTCAGTCCACAAGAACGGAGGTAGCTTTGAATAAGTCAGCATTGTACGTGCAACTTCCACAAGGGTACGGTTACGCCTTTCTACGACTCCATTTTGTTGAGGTGTTCTAGCAGCAGAATATTGGAGTCGAATACCTTTGGATCGAAGGAAGCTCTCTACTACCGAGTTCTTGAATTCCATGTCGTTGTCAGATCAGAATGATTGAAGGACAGCTGCTGTTAGGTTTTGACACTCTTAATAAAATCGATGATTTCTTGAGATGTCTCTGTGACACCCTTGCCACATTAACCACTATTTACCATTCACCCAGGACTAATCACCATCAAACAGTTATATAATGATCTAATTACCTAATTAAAGTGCGGAAACATTAAAGTACATAATTATAATAGTACAAGTTCGTCTAACACCCTACGGTGCTACAAGGTTACATGACTAAGTCTACATACTCAAATGTATTCAATCATCCCAAATTTATTACAACAACATTCCATAATTTTGTTACCAAGATAAACAGTAGATATCTTCAATCACTTCAACAAACGACCTAGCTAGAAGGTCCCGCAGCAGATTTGCCTTTTTCCTGTAAAAAGTAAACAACTAAGAGGGTAAGCGATTGCTTAGTGAATACCAATGATTTTACACATTCCACAAATCCTTATGATGCCCCCAGGAGTAACACCGGTAACGCATACCGTATACTCCACACGTACACAAAGTATGCAAACCCGAGCCGCAACTCCTTCGAGATGACGCTCGGCATAAGAAAAACCAACCATCTGAGGCAGACATAACATCGGGGATGACCTACTGTCTATCCTGACCACAGAGGTGTCAGCTCTTGGTTATATAGCACAGTAACATCGGAGTACAGATGCGACCTTCAGGTCCATCAATTAGATGCACAACAAAGAAACGGACATGCAACAAGTATGAATGTGCATCAACATCTACGCAAGTTAGTAGAGTGCCAAACGAAAGTGAAACAACATGCCTCAGCAGGCAAAGCAAACATAAAGCAGATGCAGACATGTTAAAATCAAAGGTACTCACAATGGGTGCGTTATTAACTTTATCCAAATTTTATTTCTCCTCGGGCTTTCAACCGGATCCACAAAGTACCCCACTGTGGGTTAAACAACACCACAAGGGACCTGTTAAGTCAGTTGTATCAAATCATTGTGTCAATATCTGTTTTATTTCATAAAACCAAATTTTATAAGTTTTGCAATATTTGACCCTAAATTCGGATCCATGTCCGAATTCGGACCCCCAATTCGGTCCCCATAAGTTCGGACATTCTCAAATTCGGACCACTTGTCCAATTCGGATCATTGACAAATTCGGACCCTATATTAAATTCGAATTTCATATAAGTTCGAATCCCAGTTTAAGTTTGAATCCCCATGTTAAATTCGAACCTTTTGTCAATTTCGGACCATATCCGAATTCGGTCCCCATCCGAATTCGGACCCCATCTGAAGTTCAAGACTTAGAATTATTTTGCTATTTAAATATCCTGAAATCCGGGCCTCATCCGAATTCGGACCAGATCCGAGTTCATCTCGGATCCGAATTCGGATCTCACCCCATTCGAACCTGTGCAGTTTTTAATCAAATTTCAGATTTAATTCCATCATTTTTGGTACCATTTCAATACATGAAACAACTTACACCAACTAAAATACACATATTTCCAACACTTTTTAACACTAATATTAACATGTTTCATACCAAATCCAACTCCTTTTTGACCCTTTTCATCATCCATCGAACACACACACTAAAACACACACAAATTTCCTTAATCATACTTATAGTGTGAATCAGAAGCTGAAATTCAATATATAGCATCTTATACACTAAATTTAAACTAATCCACAACTTGATCATACATGCAACAACATTTGAATCTCCAAATCTATGATTCGGATTTGAACAAAACCGAACCCAAAATGCTTCTAAATTCGAAATTTAAAGAATTATTATCTCAAATCTTCGATTAGAGTGTTGATAGTTCCTTGAATGCAATCTTGTTTCCAATTTTCAGACTTCAAATCCAACTTTTGATGATCATTATATTTTTAGAGAGAGAGCCGAGAGAGAGAAGTGTTTTTAGAGAGAGGAAGTGTTTTGGTGAAATGAAAGAAATAAAAGGCTTTCCATCCTTTTATTTCACACTTTCAACCTTTGGCACATTTAGTCCCTCACTTATCCGGTTCCATTAAATACTGATTTTATAAAATAAAGAATTCTATCTTTATTTTATTATCCTTAACAATTATTAATAATTATATTCACTTAAATAAATTGAAATTTCTTAATTACCGAATAATGCAACCAACTTTATAATTTATCCAAATTCAAACCAACTTAATTACATTAATATAGATTTTAAACTAAATATCCTCAATTTACGATAATAAAATTTTAGGATGTTAAAACATGGGCTCTACCACGCTCAAACTTCGTGCTCGAAGTTATTTGAATTCAAACAGATGATGATACTTTATTAATATTTTTACCTTAATTTCCCAAATATGATTCGCTTCATGGTGATGTTTCCAACGTATAAGCACCATTTCAAATTCTTTTGTTTCTTAATTTCATTACTTTCATATCCATAATATATTACGGCTTTTCAACATATACTAACCTTTCATGAATTCTAATTTGTTATAATCAACCCAATCTTCATTACCAATTGTGAAGATTTCATAAAGCTTCCTACAGGAAACACCAAGTGTTATTTCGATATTTCCTTAGGTAATTCCAAACGATACAACTGATTCTTAACTTTTCTGTTATTTTAAATGAGCCAACACACCTCAGTGCTAGCTTGCCTCTTTTACAAAATGAGTAACATCCCTCATCGGTGATAGTTTTCAATATATCCAATCGTTTATCTCAAAACTGTTTGGTTTATATCTCCTATCATAATAACACTTATGTGATAACACAGGCTCATCCAGTAGAGTTCTATCAATTTCTTTTCAACATGTAGGGGTTTTATATTTCCATCAAAGCAATTGATATTTTCAGTTGATACTTAAATTCAGGATACATGATATCATCATATATTTCCAATATGGAATAGTCCATTCATTCTGATCATCAATCGTTTGTCGGTAAGCTGTACTCATAGCTATATGTGTGTCTAATCCCACTTGTAAAGCAAACCAAGAGTTAAAAATGAAACGACTCTTCTAATCAGACATAATCGATTCTATAATACCATAAAAAAATGATTACCTTACTCACGCAAATCCGTGCAAGTCTTTCCAGCAATAACTTTCTCGCGTGGGTATAAAACACACCTAATTAATTAGTCTGTCTAGAATTTGCCAATCGTAGAAATCCTCTTATTTCTGTAATACTGCAAGACAACTTTCAATTCTAAATCGCTCCACTTTAGCGAAATCCTCCGAAATCTCATCTCCAGAATTTACACACTACAAAATATAATCTTTTGTAATCAAAACTCGTGATTTGACATATTCAGCTTTAGACTTATACCAAAATATCATCGATAATTACAATTACCGATTCCTCCAACATTGATCTACAAATTGATATTCATAATGTCCATAAAACAGTTGGGGCGTTGGTTATCCCAAATGGCATAACAAAATACTCGTAGTGCTCATAACTATCCCTGATAATCATTTTCAGTATATTCTCCTTTCGGATTTTCAGCTACTGATACCCTGAACATAAATCAATCTTTGAATAATAACCAATCCCATGCAACTGATCAATAATCATCAATTCCTGGCAGTGGACACTTATTTGTTATAGTTAGTTTGTTCAAATCACATTAATCTATGCACATTATCATTGTGACACCTTTTTGTTTCATAAACAATATCGATGCTCCCCATGGCAAAGAACTCAATCTAATGAAGCCCTTATCTAACAATTCCTGATGTTGCTTCATCATCTCTTACATTTTCGGTAGATGCAAGACAGTACGAATAACAAATTATTGGAGAAGCTCCAGGGATCAAGTCAACACAGAATTTCACTTGTCTTTCAGGTAGCACACCAGACAAGTCTTCCAGGAACACATATGGAAAAATTTGGGACAACAGGCGCATCGACCACAGTTTTCTCTTCAGTCTTGGTATCAATAGCATATACCAAACAAGGCTCACAGCCCTAAGCAATCAGCTTTCGGGACCTAGCAATCATTATTAGACATTGATCCCCGCTTCTCCTATCCCCATGTATACAAATCTCCCGCCCCTCCGGCGTAGTTATCTTTATTATTCCTTTATTGCAAACTACATGCGTCTCATCACATATACACAACCAATTCATTCCAATTATCATATCAATCACCGGTCTCTATTGGAATCAAGTCAGGATTGAATACTACCTCTTCAATCACTAGAGTATAATCATGATACACATGATCTACGTTAACTAATGTATTACTTAGCAATTTCAACATCAATCACAATAGACAACCTAGCCCAAGGCATCAACACTTGTTGAGCAAAAAGCAGTAGATACAAATAATTGGTCGGCACCAGAATCAAACAGAACTCATGACCACCTCCGGGTCTTCCTTAGATTCCGAATCGTAGTATTAGACTTTTCTTTGCTTTACAAGCATAATTCGTTAGTGTCCAAAGTCTCTTTAAACTTTTTACGGTTGGTTAAATCACTCTTTCATTATGTGTTATTATCCTCATATAGCATTATATCTTCCTTCCAATTGATTATAGTTCACGTATATATCTAACTTCACACCTCATATTGCATATTTCAAATTCTCCTTTTAAAAGTAACATGTATTTTCAATGTATTATCATACCTCGTATGCTTTTCCCAATAATTTCTTGATTTGTTTTCATTATGTATTATCCATAAATACCAACATTGAATCAATCTCTTTGATTCCAACTATATCAAAATTCTCACAAATAGTTCAAATCCTGTTATTCTTAACCACACCCCTTTTTAAGCCAAAATATCAACATAATGTACCATACAATTTCTCTTGATAAAAGCTAATGCTACATACTTTATGATAACCATGACTAATTAATATCAATTCCTCGAACATGCCATACATGGTATTAATACAAGTAATTTCCAATTCTTTAACCCATTATGGTCAAACTTAACTTTATTGCAACTTCTAAACTCATTCATAATTTCCATGATATCTATAGCATCTTTTCCAAATCAAAGCTTCAAAATCTATCTCGGCTATTCATCTAATGCCTATTTATAAACTCGAGTATTCTCATCCACAAACATGATTATACCTATGTTAGAAATAACATTTCATATTACTCAAATTCATGTTAACTTCATAATCATAAATCTTCAATGAAATATTACATATAGAATCTTAAAATACTCTTCTAGTTCTGTAAATTAAGGTACAAAAGTTATAACAATAATCTCATAGATTTCATCTCCTTTGTTGAACTTTTCATTCATAGTTTCATCATGTAATGTCATTACATGCTAATTCTTTGGTCGAAATGTGCAAGTTCTGCTAAAATGGCCCACCTTTCCACAATTATAACAAGCATCGGCCTTCCTTGGACATTTGTCAGCCTTATGTCCATATTGGTTACAATGTCGACATCTTTTACATCTATCCCATTTATTTGTCCTTGACATCAAATATGATCCATTTAGTTCATCTCCTCTAGAATTTGCAATCTTTCTGATAGCTCTTTCTTCATGATCAACATGAGGTACGATGTCAGGCTCACCATATTGCCTAATAAACAACAACTTGAATTGTTCCCAACTAAAGGAAGTAATCAATTCTGATCCCAATTCTCTTTCCCAACAGTTCCACCATTTCTTGGCTTGTCCAATCAATTGATCGTTAGCCAAAAATACCTTGTACTCATCCTTACAATTCATCTCCGTAAAAATTTGTTCCATAATTGTAATCCATACTTCTGATTCCTCAATTTTCAAAGACCCAGAGAATGTTGGTGGTTGCCAGTCCTTAAATGATCTAATTACATATTTCATTTAATTCTCATCAATCCCGGTTTCATAATCAATCTTTTCCTTGCCCTTGTCTTTACGTTTCTCTTTATTCCTAAGGTTTATGTCGTCCACAACATAATTCCTTTCATGTTCCCTCTTTTCTTTTCTCTTGTCTTCTTTCCTTTTAGCTTTGGCCTCATCTCGTGCCCGAAATTTGTCTTGAATCATTCTGTTTTGTTTTGCCATCATTGATAGCACCATTTCCCTCGTTTCTCGTGGCGTCACTCCTCCTCCAGACATGTTCTGAAATATAAAAATATATAAATTATTTAGTGATCCCATCACATAATTAATTACAACACATGTTGTCCCGTATGAAAGTCACTTTCCTATAAGCACTAGATCATATCCTATCTTAGTTCAGATCATTTCTTACAATCACTACATATCATCACTTAATGTTTGAGACCAAGACCTCACGGACACTTGAATCTCAAACTACTTCTCTGATACCATCTCGATGTGACACCCTTGCCACATTAACCACTATTTAAAGTACATAATTAAAATGGTACAAGTTCGTCTAACACCCTACGGTGCAACAAGGTTACATGACTAAGTCTACATACTCAAAAGTTTTCAATCATCCCAAATTTATTACAACAACATTCCATAATTTTGTTACCAAGATAAACAGTAGATATCTTCAATCACTTCAACAAACGACCTAGCTAGAAGGTCCCGCAACAGATTTTCCTTTTTCCTGTAAAAAGTAAACAACTGAGAGGGTAAGCGATTGCTTAGTGAATACCAATGATTTTACACATTCCACAAATCCTTATGATGCCCCCAGGAGTAACACCGGTAGCGCATACCGTATACTCCACACGTACACAAAGTACACAAACCCGAGCCGCAACTCCTTCGAGATGACGCTCGGCATAAGAAAAACCAACCATCTGAGGCAGTCATAACATCGGGGATGACCTACTGTCTATCCTGACCACAGAGGTGTCAGCTCTTGGTCATATAGCACAGTAACATCGGAGTACAGATGCGACCTTCAGGTCCATCAATTAGATGCACAACAAAGAAACGGACATGCAACAAGTATGAATGTGCATCAACATCTACGCAAGTTAGTAGAGTGCCAAAAGAAAGTGAAACAACATGCCTCAGCAGGCAAAGCAAACATAAAGCAGATGCAGACATGTTAAAATCAAAGGTACTCACAATGGGTGCGTTATTAACTTCATCCAAATTTTATTTCTCCTCGGGCTTTCAACTGGATCCACAAAGTACCCCACTGTGGGTTAAACAACACCACAAGGGACCTGTTAAGTCAGTTGTATCAAATCATTGTGTCAATAGCTATTTTATTTCATAAAACCAAATTTTATAAGTATTGCAATATTTGACCCTAAATTCGGATCCATGTCCGAATTCGGACCCTCAATTCGGTCCCCATAAGTTCAAACATTCTCAAATTCGGACCACTTTTCCAATTCGGATCATTGACAAATTCAGACCCTATATTAAATTCGAATTTCATATAAGTTCGAATCCCAGTTTAAGTTTGAATCCCCATGTTAAATTCGAACCTTTTGTCAATTTCGAACCATATCCGAATTCGGACCCCATCTGAAGTTCAACACTTAGAATTATTTTGCTATTTAAATATCCTGAAATCCGGGCCTCATCCGAATTCGGACCAGATCCGAGTTCATCTCGGATCCGAATTCGGATTTCACCCCATTCGAACTTGTGCAGTTTTTAATCAAATTTCATATTTAATTCCATCATTTTTGGTACCATTTCAATACATGAAACAACTTACACCAACTAAAATACTCATATTTCCAACACTTTTTAACACTAATATTAACATGTTTCATACCAAATTCAACTCCTTTTTGACCCTTTTCATCATCCATCGAACACACACACTAAAACAAACACAAATTTCCTAAAATCATACTTATAGTGTGAATCAGAAGCTGAAATTCAATATATAGCATCTTATACACTAGATTTAAACTAATCCACAACTTGGTCATACATGTAACAACATTTGAATCTTCAAATCTATGATTCGGATTTGAACAAAACCGAACCCAAAATGCTTCTAAATTTGAAATTTAAAGAATTATTACCTCAAATCTTTGATTGCAGTGTTGATAGTTCCTTGAATGCAATCTTGTTTCAAATTTTCGGACTTTAAATCCAACTTTTGATGATCTTTATATTTTTAGAGAGAGAGCCGAGAGAGAGAAGTGTTTTTAGAGAGAGGAAGTGTTTTGGTGAAATGAAAGAAATAAAAGGCTTTCCATCCTTTTATTTCACACTTTCAACATTTGGCACATTTAGTCCCCCACTTATCCGGTTCCATTAAATACTGATTTTATAAAATAAAGAATTCTATCTTTATTTTCTTATCCTTAAAAATTATTAATAATTATATTCACTTAAATAAATTGAAATTTCTTAATTACCGAATAATGCAACCAACTTTATAATTAATCCAAATTCAAACCAACTTAATTACATTAATATAGATTTTAAACTAAATATCCTCAATTTACGATAATAAAATTTTAGGATGTTACAGTCTCATCCTTGGATTGCAAAAATTTAACCCAGGTATATCGTGACTAATCGTCAACGATAACCAACACATATCGCTTTCCATTTATGATTTGAGTTTGCATTGGTCCGCATAAGTCCATATGTAGTAACTCTAACACTCTCTTCGATGATGGTTCATGTTTTGGTTTGTGAGATGATCTTTTCATCTTTCCTTTCTCACAAGCTCCACCTAGATGGTCTTTTTCAAACGTCAGTTCTTGGAGTCCTTTCACCAGTTGTATAGCATCCAACTTGTTGATGTTCTCAAAGTTTAAGTGGGATAGCCTACGATGCCACAACCAATAGTCTTTTGACGAGCCTTTTCTTAGAAGGCAGATGCTATCCTTAACCATAAGCTTACCTACATTTATGGTGTAAAGGATAGAGTTATGGGAACCGGAGAAAATTTCTTTACCATCCATACTCTTAACACAATAGTTCTTAACCCTATATGTAACTTCTAATCCTTTATAGCAGAGCTGACCTATGCTAAATAGTCAACATCCTTGATGACTAGATTATTCAAGACTAAATCTCCGTATCCTTTTATGTGAGCTGATTGTTCCCGAATTTGACTGTCCCATGATATTATTCTACTATAGTGGACAACAATGCTCTTTTCCCAATCATGTGCTTGGAGCAACCCAAATCCATATACCAGATGGAGTTTGCCTGAAAATAAATAAATACATACAATGAAAATCTATAAGAAGTCAATAGATCCATCTTCATTTAACATTTAAACCGTGTTCTGAACTGAGATGTTCAGAAAACATGATGATTTCAGACCGGGTCCTAAGCTTAGTGCACAGAAGCCAAACGTGTCGGTTTAAGCACAACCGACAAGCAGAAGAACGAGTCCTAGCTTAAGATAATTAGAAGCCAATTCAGTGAAGTACGAGTCTTGATCTGAAGTAACCAAGAACCATATGTATTAAGATCACACAACTTTGTGAACCCATCTTAATACGGGTCCTTTTGGGTTAGGAGTTCCATGTGAATGTGGCACGTCTTCGGTTTCAGAACCCATTTTGCATTTATGTGTGGACCAGATACAGAATCTTTTGGTATCCATTGATAATTGGATTTAACAGGCTTCGAACCTTAGGCGATGAAATTACCTTCGGTTTTTGACTTTTTGAGACTTGTTTGTCTTTCGCTTTGGTTTTGGGCCTAGGCAAAGTAAAAGTCTCATTTTTTCTGATGGCCGATGATGCAACATTTTTTTATTTTCTTTTTACGAATTCTCTTAGCATGATAAAGCACAAAAGCATTCATTTCAGGTACTTGACATCTAAAACGAGTTGGACATAATTTAAACAAGTCACTAAATGAATACTTCAAACAGGAAATAGAATTCTTTACATCATTACAATCATTTTTTTCAGAGATTACATGCACCATATCTCTATAAACAAAATCATTTTTCATAACAGTCTTCTTCACAAAAAAACTTCTAAAATCTTGGATAGACGTTTTGGCACTCTTCTCACATGATCTGTAGGAACAAAACAACGAGACTCAGTACGCATGGAAGACTTAGATTTTGAAGATTTTTCTTTTTCTTGGTGAGTGGGTTTCTTAGAAGACTTGGATTGACATGAGTGAGATTTTGATAGAGTGAGAAACTTTTGACTTTTTTAAACTTTCTGAAACAATGTCAAAATTTTCACTGTAAACAGTTAATTCTACAGTTCGTTGAAAACTTTGGTTTACTAATTTTTCCTCACTCTTAAGAAGAGCTTCTTGATAGTCAAGAGCTTTCTTTCGAGTTGACTTTAATTCCTTTTCTAAAACTTTGATTTTGTGTTGAAGAATTTTTGTTGGAATGTAAAGATGAGGGATTGGTTTTACTGGTTCTGCTTTCATTTCAACTTCTGAATAACTAGGCAAGAAGTCTTCCTCTAGAGTGGGTACTCTATAAGGATAAATCTCGCTTAGCACTTTATATTTAAAGGATTTTTCTTTTTCTTTGTTTTTATTACGTTTATCATCCTCTTGGGTTAAGACTTCTTTCGATGATTTGAAAAAGAAGGGTTTAAGCCCAGCACCCATATAATTCATGTCATAATAGAGAGGTAAAACTTGTTGAGCCTTTTCCAAGTACTTTGGATTCTTAAAACCAATTCCTTGTTTGGAATTATAAAACCTAGTCTATTTGGGTTGGTTTAAGAGAATAGTTTGTTCTATTTGACCCCATTTTAAAAATTCATCATCTAGAGTCTTTATGCGAGAGTACAAACCTATTCTTTCTTCTTCTATCATTTTATATTTTTCTAAGCTATCTATGTTTTCCATACATACCGTCTCTAATTATTTTGAATGAACAAATATTTCTAAATTTAAATAGTTATTTTCATTTGATAGTCTATCCATACAAGATTCTAGATACGTATTCCTATCCTGAACATCTACCTTTTCAATTAGCATCTGTTTTATCATGTCATGATTAGTTAACTACTTCTTTTGATATAACTCAGATGATTCTTTTAATGTTCGGGCTAGATGTTCAACCTTGACACACTTTTCCGTTTCAGCATTTAATCTAGCCTCTAGATCAAGTATATGTGTGTGTTCAAGTTATATTCACTATGTACAGATTAATTATTTACATGATTTGGAATGTAAAAGGAATGTACCTCACGTGCCTCAGAATTTGATGATGAACATTCTGAATCCCCGGATCTGGCTATCAGACATGCTGGTGGATTTTGTCGTTTCTCCCCTTTAGCAGCATTGTCTGAATCTGAATTTGAAGTTGTAGCATAGTCAGCCAATCCAATACGATCCACCATGTAGCAGTCCTTACCCTTTTCATCCTCTTCATCAGTACCCTCCGCATCCCAATAATATTCTTGGGCAACCAAAGCCATAGCATCAGATCGCTTTTTAGCAACCTCCAGTTTCCGGTCATAATATCCAACATCTCTTTCATACTGGTTCTTGCATTCCCGAGCAAAGTGGCCCAGTTTGCCTCATTTGGTTCTTGCATTCCCGACCTAAAAAGTATTTCTAAGTGATTGGAAAACTATTTAAACACTTTTAAGTACTTAAAATATACGAAAACACCTTAAAATCTATACAATAAGAACCAAAACCGAAGTAAAACCCCTTTGCATTTTCTTATGATAAAAAGAAGATTTAGAAGGACAAAAACACGTAATGATTGAACCTATATAGCTCGAAATCACAATGGGATGAATACTAGATGATTATGGGAAGAAAAAACACGAAAAAACGAAATATTTAGAAGGAAAATGATCAAACCGTGGGTTTTGGTGATGAACACGAAGAACAACAGCTAAAATCCGAAGGAATGCAGTTTAAATCCACCTCCTGAACTGTGACACCAATTGTTATAAATGATTTCCTATATATAATCAGCACTCGTGTATGTATTAATCACTCAACATTCAGCAAACAGATTATTACACTCAATGATTGAAAGAATGATGATGAATAAAGGACAAGGAGAATGTTCTCTTTCAAAGGCGGTTGTGTATATTGAATATCCGTGTGGAATTGATAATTACACAAAACCCTTGGAGACCTATCTTTTACAATGGAACTAAAAGCAAGTTTCCCTGAATTACAATTTGGCCCCCTCTACTTGTATAATTTAGAAACAACTTAAACAAAGTCTAGAAATAAATTACAAGCAAATAAACTAATAATATTGATTACAAAGGAAAGCCACAATATCGAAATTAAGGTTGTGTTTAGTTAACGAAAACTAGTCATTTTTCAATTTTAGTTTTCAAGTTCTAGTTTTTAGAAAAAAAACATGGGTTTCTATGAAAAGTGAAAACTTGTTTAGATGATGAAGTTTTAGTTTTAAGAAAAAATAAGATGGGTGATTATAAAATAAAATAAATAAGATAGGTGATGGAAAAGTAAGAGAGAGAAAGAGAGTAATATAAAGAAATAGGGTAGGTAGTAGAAAAGTAAGAGAGAGAATATGAAAAGTGGTATTTTAAAAAGTGAAATGAAAATTTATGGAATTGTTGTTAAATAAACAAGTTTTCATTTTTGTTGAAAAGTGAGATGGAAATTTTGAAAAATTTCTGGATCTAAATGCACTGTAATAGATGTGTTACAATAAGTTCAAGCATAAGTTCAAAGATAAGTTCAAACATAAGTTCAAAGATAAGTTCTAACATAAGTTCAAAGGTAAGTTCAAAGTAAATGGTTCGAACCTATAGAAGACAAGTTCGAAGGGCCTTGGGCTTAGTCGAACTTGTCCTGGGCAACTTCGAACCAGGTGTTATCATTAAGGGTTAATATGTTTTGATTAATAACTTTTGTAGAATTCGATTTCGGATTAGTGCATAGGCGATCTCGAACTTGCAAGGCTTTCGAGAGTTTGTTCTTGGAGAGAATCAGGTGTCGGGGCGTTCCATTGTTCGTCTATCATCGTGTGTGTCTCTGGTATTTCGTGTGTGTGTTCTATCCGTCAAGCCGCTAACGAGGATTCCGCACTCGTTGGACGGTGTCGCTTCAAGATAGGATCGGTAGGAAGGCGACCTTACAAGTGGTATCAGAGCCATTAGGGTGTTTTTGGTATTCTTCGTGTTCATAATTACATCCGTGGTGTCTTGGCGTTTTGGACGGAAAAATCACTTATTGGTTAAATTTTCGAGTTTTACAAGCAAGATAACGGAAAAAAGTTCATATTAGTTCATCATTTTGGTCGAAATCATAGTTTTTAGTCCTAAAAACTTTGGTTTATACTGAAATGTTGAAAAAATCGAACCTTTGGCCGTTTTTCGAACTTGTGGCACTCGATTATAGGGGGTATTAGGGTTTATTCGAATTTGTCAGAAATTCGAATTCATAAGAAAATACGCTACTCTCGACTTTATTTTAGGATTTCATTCGAATT
This sequence comes from Centrapalus pauciflorus, assembly GCA_020465985.1. NCBI lineage: Eukaryota > Viridiplantae > Streptophyta > Magnoliopsida > Asterales > Asteraceae > Centrapalus > Centrapalus pauciflorus. Next base: position 206,842 of record JAANYP010000223.1, read on the forward strand.
TGACTAATATTCGAATTTGCTAGCATTCGAATTTGTCTGGATTCGAACGTGTCAGAAACTTCGAACCTGTCATATTTTTTAATTTGTTGAATTCGAACTTACTGGATTTCAAATTTAATTTAAAAGGAATTTATTATTAAATTAATTCGAACATACTCAAGTTCGAAAGAGTTCATTTTAAATTAATTTCAAATTAAATCATTTAAGTTCGAATTTAAAAAAGAAAAATTTAGAAACAATGACTACTTTGCAAAAGTTCATTGAAATGGATCATGAGGTCGGCAAGGCAAATTCTCTGTCGAAATTGATGAAATTGGAAGACTATTATTGGTGGAAGGATAGGTTCGCCGACTTTGCTCGTTTTAATGACATGCGGATGTGGATCTGTATCGACGAAGGATACATTCTGCCTACTCAGGAGTTTGAAGGTCGTCAGAGAGTCCTGCCTTATCAGAAGATGAAGGATGACGACAAGAAACTATATGAGGCCGAGAACCGAGCATTCTCGATTATCCGAATGGCGCTACCTCAAGAAATTCTACACACCATGAGAAATCATACGACTGCTAAAGAGTTATGAGATGCTCCAGAGAAAAGGTGTGAGGGAAATCCACTTGTCCGCAAGAGTAGGATGGAGATGCTGAAACAAAAATTTGCAACTTTCAAAGATCTGATGAACGAGACACTTGATGAGACAGTCACGAGATACTTTCATCTGTTAACGGAGCTTGACAATTACAAGGTTGTTTACCAAGAGACTGAGAAAATTGAAAAACTTCTAGATGCTTTACCGGCGAGATGGGAAATGTATACCGCTCTAATTAAGCATGATGAAGAGAGGTTCGAGACTCTCACTCTTGAAGGAGTAGTTGGACTCTGAGGGCTTATAATTTCAAAATACAGAAAAAGGAAAGGGAGGTTGAGCAGGTTCAAGATACTGAAATGTATTTTGGGATGACAAAACCATCGATTGGTGGTGATGTGAAGTCGAGTGCCACAACTTTCTTCTCAGGAGAAGAATCAATTCCAACAGCTGTAGAAGAATCGAGCAGTAGGGCATTCTTTGGGTTTTCGAAACCGGAAGAAAAGCCAACTCACTCGGCATCTACGTCTCAATGATACACAAAGATGCCAATGAGCGCAAAATCAGTTGAAGATCATCTGAATCTTTTGGCTTCATTTGTGGCCGCGTACGGCAATTCCGTTCAAGGGAAAATCAACGATTCTGCACTATGGGATGAAGACTACGATCAGGTGGATCCTGATGATTTGGAAGAAATGGATCTTCAATGGCAACTGGCCATGGTGACTCAGAGGGTCAAGAGATTCATAAAACGGACAGGCAGAAATCTCAACGTCAGCAATAATAAGATTGGGTTCGACAAATCCAAAGTTTTGTGCTATAACTGCAAGGGGTTAGGACATTTTGCTCGAGAGTGTCAAAGACCCAAGGTTGAAAACTATCAGAATCAATCTCATGGGAGATATCAGCCTGGTAGTTCAAGTAATCAAGCAAACATCGCTGGTCTGTTAACTAACATATCATCGGACAGACAGCTTGATGGGACGTACGACTGGAGTTCACATCCAGAGACTAATGCTAGAGCCTTCATGGCTGAAGTAATAGAGTCTGGGGATGACAAATCAGAGGAAGTAATAGAGGACAGAGAATAGAATAATACAAGTCCTATGTTGGTGGAGAAGTCAGATAATCAGACCGTTCTAGAGTTTGTCGTGCAGATGGCTAACGTGTAATCTGATCATACAAAGCTAATTCTGAACTTTTCTACATTCCGTGATTTATGTGTTTTATGCGCTACTTCTAACGATAGATTAAATTTGGTGCTAGAAACATATAGTAACTTAACTGCTTAAATTGAATACTTAAAATCAGATAATGCTAGCCTTCTAGATATCAAAGAAGATCTTAGGGATAAGCTGAAAGCAGATGCTCAAGATGTCATAGTTCTAAAAGACAAACTAAGTGAGCAGCGTGTCAAGATAGAACTAATGTACGAGCATGTTGAGGCTTTAACCAAAGAGCTAACTATTAAAGAGGTAGAGCTAGCTGAAACAAAGGTTTTGGTTGCAGAGGTAAATAGTAAGTTAGAAATGTTTAGGAACTCTTCACTGAATCTAAGGAAAATCTTAGATACACAACGTCAATCTAAGAAACCAGTAGGTTTAGGTTATAAAGAGAGTCCTCCACCTTTTAATGATAACTATGTGCCTCAACCTCGGAATAAAACTAATAAGCCAGTTAAGTCAGAGTTAGCAGCTGAACCTGTATCTGAATCTGATAAGGATAAATCAACTAAGGTGACTAATAACATTGCCACGATTAAGAAAGTCAAATTTGTGCAGTCTTCTAGTGATAAAATTCTAGGAGAGGCTAGAACTGACTCTAATAATCAGAAAGAAGACATAGTCACTATAGTTGAGAAGAAAGAACATGACACAAGTGAGACACCTAAGTCAAAGGGCACTAATAAGAAGTTAATTGATAAAATGTCTTGTTTTAGATGTCATGAAAAGGGTCATGTTGCGTCTCGTTGTCCATATAGGAAGGTAGAATCTACACCTAATGTTGGAAAACCGGAACAACATAAACCCTCATCAAGTGTAGAAAGCACAAGTGGTTCTCAAAACACTAGGAAAATTTGCAAGCCAGACCAAAGAATGTTGTTAGAGAAACACTTGTGTCAGGTAGACCAAATGAAGTGGTTAACTAATTCACCGAATAGAGTCCTTAATCAATCTAGGTCAGGACCTCAACAAGTCTATAGCAGTACTACCCCTAGAAGAGCTTGCACTCCAGTTAGGGTACACACTCTTGTAAGACATCAGACACCAGGTAGAGCCCAGGGATATCAATCTGAAATGCCCTATATTAGAAATTATTTGAGGGCTCCACAGCAAATGCCTAACCAAAGGCCAAGAGTTAATTTAATTCACTCTGCACCACAATAGGTTCTAATTCAAACACCCAAGTCACCTGAAAGGAGAGATGGGTTTTTGAAGGAGTTCAAGTATGTGGATGTGAACGGTCTTACCAAGTCAGTCATGGCTTGGGTTCCCCGTGATAACTAACTTGTTTTATTTCATGTGCAGGAGCTAACTACAGGTCTAAACAACAAATGGTTCGTCGACAGTGGTTGATCTAGACACATGACTGGGGAAAGGAGTCTGCTCACAGACATCAAGGGAGGGAACAAGGGTTTTGTATCATTAGCCGAGAACAAAGGAGGAAATATCACTGGAACATGAGTAATTACTAATGGGACCATCACACTTGATCAAGTATATCAAGTTGATAGACTTGCTCACAATCTCATTAGTGTCTCTCAGATCTGTGATAAGAAGAATTCAGTATTGTTTACTGATACTGAAGCATTAGTGCTGAAGTCGGATTCAAGGTTCCTGAAGAGTGGATTATGATGAGAGCCCCAAGGAAGAACGATATGTACATGCTAGACATGAACATCTTCGATTCATCGATGGGAACGATATGTCTTTTGTCAAAAGCTTCAGAGACCGAATCAGTCTTATGGCATAGACGGATGGCACACTTGCACCTGAGGAAAATGAACTACATCACTAAACATGGACTGGTGCAAGGTGTCCCTATGAAGAGTTTTCAATTTGAAGACAAGTGTGTACCCTGCAAGAAAGGCAAACAACACAAGAAGTCACACAAGTCAAAGACTCAGAACTCTATAGCTTCCACTTTCGATTTGTTGCATATGGACCTATTTGGACCTATCAACAAAAGGAGTATAGGTGGTAGTTGGTACTGCTTAGTTATCACTGATGATTACTCACGATTTTCATGGGTTTTCTTTTTAGGTACGAAGGACGAGACAGCTGCAAAGTTGATTGGGTTCTTAGACCAAGTCAAAAACTCCTATGGGACGAGGGTAAAATGTATCAGGAGTGATAATGGAACAGAGTTTAAAAACACAGTAATTACTGTATATTGCCTACCTAAAGGCATAGTGCATTAATTTAGTGCACCTTATGAGCCACAACAAAATGGGGTGGCAGAACGTAAGAACAGGACTTTGATTGAGGCAGTAAGGACCATTCTCTCGGATTCAAAGCTTCCTACCATGTTTTGGGGGGAGGCAGTGAATACCGCTTACTGTCAAATCATTGAACAAAACCTGTTTTGAAGTTCTGAATAAGAGACCACCAAATTTAACTAGCTTCGAACCGTTTGGGGTACCGTGTACATTAATGAAAACAAAACATCAACATAAGTTTGTTGAAAAGGCTGACGAAGGTTATTTCCTAGGTTATGTGCCTAACTTACCAAACAAAAGGGTTTTTAACAAATCAAGCGGTACGGTAGAAATTGTGTATAACATTGATGTAACAAGTTATACACACGAACCCCAAACTGGTCCGGAATGGATATTTGATTATGACAAATTGTTTGAATCATTTAACATTCCTTTAGATGGAAATGCAGGTACAATTGAACATGAACTATCGTCATTAAATCTGAATGACGACGGTCAAGGTTTTCCAAAGACCAGCATTCCATCAACTTCTGAGCCTACATCGACAAAAGATGGGGTCTCCAGCAGAGATTGATTCCGAGTTACCTACAAACAAAAATCATAATACTATTTCTAACTCCGAGGACAGTGATCATGAGGATGAGAATGTAGCATCTGAAGTCGTTCCCCCGTTTGGTGAAATAGGGTCAAACTTAGGAGATGATCTTAGGGTCGATGAGATTGAAAAATCTAGAATAAACAAGGATCATCCGGTTGAGAGCATCATAGGAAATCCGAATGCTGGTGTGAGGACTAGGAGTAGTTTGAATAACAACACAGTGATGTTGTCAATGATTAATGACTCCGAGGCTTTTCACACTTGCCTTTATTAGTGTTTTATCCCACAAGTAGAGCCGAAGAATGTGCAAATGGAACTAAAAGACAACTCTTGGGTTGAGGCGATGCAAGAAGAACTGTCACAATTCAGAAAGCTTGAAGTGTGGGAGGACAAGGAGTAGTTTGAATAACAACACAGTGCTATTGTCGATGATTAATGACTCCGAGGCTTTTCACACTTGCCTTTATTCGTGTTTCATCTCACAAGTAGAGCTGAAGAATGTGCAAATGACACTAAAAGACAACTCTTGGGTTGAGGCGATGCAAGAAGAACTGTCACAATTCAGAAACTTTGAAGTGTTGAAGTTAGTTCCGTTTCCTCGAGGAGAAGTTGCAATAGGAACCAAGTGGGTTTTTAAGTGCAAGAGAGATGATCGGGGTATTGTAACTCGCAACAAGGCAAGGCTTGTCGTAAAGTGTTTCAACCAAGAATAGGGAATCGATTACAACGAGGGGTTTGCGCCAGTAGCAAGGCTTGAGGCAATCCATTTGTTTCTGGCCTTTGCATCCTTCAAAGGCTTTAAAGTTTATCAACTTGATGTAAAGAATGCCTTTCTGTATGGAAAGGTGAAGGAGCTGGTGTATGTTGAACAACCCCCTGGGTTTACTGATCCAAAGTATCCAGACAGAGTGTATCGTCTTGATAAGGCTCTGTATGGATTGCATCAGGCACCCAGGGCATGGGAGAGTTGAACTTCTTTCTGGGTTTGCAAGTTCAATAAAGGAAGGAGGGTATGTTTATCCATCAGACGAAGTATGTCTATGATATTCTTGAGTGCTTCGGGATGCAGGGACCAAAGCTGACTGCTCACTTTAGCACACCGATTCAAGTGAATCATAATCTCGGACTGGGTACAGAAAGTGACACTGATGTGGATCCGACTCTAAATCGGGCCATGATCGGATCACTCATGTATTTAACTGCTTCTAGACCTGACATTATGTTTGCTGTGTGTATTTGTGCTAGGTTTGAAACTAACCCGAAAGAAATGCATATGAAGGTTGTGAAGCGGATTCTGAGATACCTTAAGTCGAAACCGAAGCTGGGACTTTGGTATCAAGCGGATGGTGATCTGGAATTGGAAGCATTCACGGATTCAGACTATGGTGGTTGCAGCTTAAATTGAAAGTCAAAAACTGGAGGTTGTCAGTTCCAAAGAGGGAGACTCATATCCTGGAAATGCAAGAAACAGACATCGGTAGCTGTATCAACATACGAGGCCGAATATGTAGCTGTTAGTAGTTGCTGTTCACATGTTTTGTGATACAACAACAATTGCGAGACTACAGTTTGACTTACACTCATACTCCTATTAGGATAGATAACCAATCTACTATTGCTATAACTAATAATCCGGTTAAACATAGTAAAACAAGCACATAGACCTAAGACATCATTTTTTACGTGATTGTGCTGAAAAGAACATAATAAAACTGGTAAAAGTGGCAACGAAAGATAACAATGCTGATTTATTCACTAAAGCTTTTGATAACTCACGCTTTGAGTTGTTAGTTCAACTGAATGGTATGTGAATCTAGAGTAACTTGACCTTAGTATATTTTATTTCTTTTTATAGTAAGTTAGTAGTTAAGTAAAATTAATTTCCTTTTATAGTAAGTTTAGTAAAGTTAAGTTTTTAGCTTATTCTTATTAATGAAAAACATAAGAAAAAGGACAGAAAACCATAAAAAGCTCAAAAAAAGAGAATATTAGAAAATAGAGTTAAGTCTTAGAGACATAGGTTCAAAGTGACGAAAATTAGCCCAGTCTATACAATCTCTAAGTGTTAAGCTTTCACACATATTGCACCTTAAACTCTAAGTGATATACATTTTCTTGTTGGTAGGCATAATACACTAAGGGAATCTCCGAAGCTAATAAAATATTCAAGTGAAAGTCATATGTGTAACTAACATAGATGTATGACCAAATGGTCTTAATTTTTATGTTAGAGACATATAGACAATGATTCTAAATGAGGTATGGAATTTTTCTTGGGGATGTATAGCCACATCAGATACATCTTAAAGAAAAGAAAAGAAAAGAAAAATTTTTATAGTAAGGAGAGAGTCAAAACAAGTCACTTTGTTGTACATAAGTACAGACTTGTTTCCTCTGGTTTGACTCGAGTTAGCAAGATAAGTCGCTCTGTTGTACGTTGGTACAGACATGTCACCGCTGTCTTGCTAGCTTTAAATAAACTTTAATACAAACTAAGACACTCAGTTGTATGTAAATACAGAACTGTGTCCGACATTTTCCTTTTAAAGAAAATTTGCAATACCGAAAAGTTAAAATCATTGTGTGTATGCCTTGATCATAAAAGTATGTCTAAGTATGGGACACATAAGGTAGTTTAGTGATAAATAAAAAGGCAAAGGGATATTCCTAAGTGTAAAATGTTTAAAGGGAAAATCATACCAACAATTAACTTGGAATGTATATCACGACAAACAATCAAAGGAATAAAAAATTCCTAAGTGTGAAAGTGTAATACTGAAAGTGCGTATTGACATCGCTATCTGATTGAACCTTCTTTGACTTTCTCACCAAAAATATTCTGGTAGTGCATGTGGTAAAGTTTGTAAAAATATTTTTGAGTAGCTTAAGTTTCAACTTTATTCAAATGTTAGTTTATTTTACTTTACTTTATTCTATTTTATTATTATTATTATTTTATTTTTGTTGTTATTTTATTTTATTCTAAGTAGGAAAAAGGTCAAAGTTACTATGATGCATTTTTGGTTGAATAAACAAACATGCATGAAAATCTATTGCTTCATCTGAATAATGTTGCAAGGTTTTTAAAATTTCGTTACATGAAAAAGTTGAATTTTATTCAAGAATTTTCTGAATTTTTAATTAAATTTCGAATTTAACACACATTCAAATTACACTTCGAATTTGTCAGTAACTTCGATTTTATGTCAAATTCCAAGGAGGTTGGTATAAAATGGTCAACAGTGAATCATTTAATTCACCTACTTTCGATTTTATACATTCGAACTTCTGTTCGGCGATTTAGATCATACTAATTCGAATTTGCCGTTTCAATTTTATTCCTATTTCATGAAGTTTTGCTCATTGTTCTAGAACCTACTCACACACTTAGGTATTGTAATCACTATTATACAAGGTTTGGGTAGTTTAGGACTCTTTTACCGCAAAAAATCAAGTTTATTTGAAGGTTTTTGGGTGTAAACTCTGTGTTTCAAAATCACAAGTTTTAACCGGTAAAACTTGAAATAAAACACATTAAACTTCGATTAGAACCCAATACGACTAGACTATGCTATTTGTTAAGTCAAATGGGGTTAAAATCTTGGATTTTGGTTTGAAAATGACCACTTTCGAACATGTTCATCATGTTCGAACTTGTCAGAAAGTTCGAATTTGTTAAAATATCTACAAATTCGAAGTCAGTCAATTTCGAACATAATGATCGAATTTATTTTAAATTCGAATGTGTTTATACAATAAATTTTAAACTTATAGAAATTTGAATGTGTTGGATTTCCAACTTATGGAAGTTCGAAATTATACAAATTCGAAATAAACAAGTTTCTTTTTTATTTTTTTTACTAATAATGGTTGTTTTTTTTGTATGTGCAGATATGGGTGATGAGCGTTCTATATTAAACATAACATGGTTATGTGTGTTGATAGAGAGCTACCTGAAGCTCAATCATTCCGACATATGGTTGAACTTTTGACGCAATCGCGGGTTGCTTATGCGCTGACTCATAACTTGCAAATAGTGTTGCCGTATGTACGACAATTTTGGGAGCATCTTCAGGTAGATTGCTCAGTGACGCCTACCGTATTACGTACAAGAGTAGGGGGGACAACCTATTGTGTTTTCAGCTGCAATGCTACGCCAAATTCTACAGCTAGGCACAGAAAACCAGGAGGCAGGGCCTATTGACTTTCCAGTCCATATAAGGCAAGCGGCCTTTTTCCGAATGGGATATGCCCAAGATATTACCAAAGCCTCTTATGTGAAGAGTGGCTTAATTGGGCAATGGCGTTATTTGTTGCATGTTTTTATGGTCTGTTTTGCACCGTAAAAGGCCGGCTTTGATTACATTGTGTCAAGGATGCAATCGGCGGTGATAGCCTTAGTATATAACAAGCGTTTCAGTTTTTCAGAGATGTTCTTCGGTGAGTTTGTGCATCAAATCACAGCTCCCGTCCAAGAAAGATTTTTGATGTACCCACGCTTTGCAGTGATGATTATCCGCCAATTTTTGCCCAATCTACCTCAAATTCCAGATACTCATGGCGTGGCCATTATAGATAAAAGGATATTTGTTGATTGCCAGTCGCATAATGCGCGAAGGGCTGAGCAGGTCAGGCCATAGGTGGTACCTTTGTTTGGAGCGGTCATTGACCCAGATTTTGTAGCTCCAGAAGGAGATAACTGGGCAGGTGAAGCTACCAAACAGCAACAGCTACCGCAATAACCCCAACAGCAACAACAACAACAACAACAACAACAACAACAATAACAACAGCAACAACGTAGGAGGCAAAGAGCTCCAACTAGACACATTCCGGCAGTTAGGCCATCCTCCAGCAGACAATCAGAATCTACGGCAGCAAGTCCATCAACGGACGCTGCAGGCCCGTCGAGTTTCGCCACATAGTTTGAACAGAGGGCACAGACCCTAGGGGACTAACTCGGAGCAAAACCTAGCTGAACAACTGGTTCTGGATGTTTTAGATCCTCCAGATGAGTTCAATGATATTTTTAAGGAAATTGATGAATACCAGCCGCCTGAGGCTGAGGATATGGGCACTGAGGTCCTAGGTGAAGAAGTAGAAGGGGGGGAAGAAGAAGGAGCACAGGCTAAGACTGAAGAGTTACATGAAAATGCCTGAGAGTCTAGTTCTGATAACGGGATCCAAATATTCAAATAAGTAGATATGGATCAAGGTTAATTGTAAACAGAAGGAGACTAACAAGACCGGCTCTGATTGATGAAGAGACCAAAGTATCTGAGTTTGAAGAGGAAGATGAAGCTCCACTCGTGCCTAGGCATAGGGTGAGGTGGCACAGATTCATGCAGGGAGATTTGTGATACCAGCTGCTCCATCAACTCCAACCATCGCTCCATCAACATCTACATCCACTCCATCAACATCATCCACATTCACTGACAATTAGCGGTTCACAGAGCTGAAGGGAAAGGTGGATTTTCAGACAGTCCAAATCTTTCAGCTGTTAACTGCAATGAAAGAGCTTCAAGCACATAATGCCAGACTTGATCAGGAAAATGCTGAGTTGCGAATAACTGTAGTTGATCAAGCGTCTGAGATAAAGACAATGAATACTCTCCTAGAGCAGTTAATGAAAAATCTGCAAGCTCAGGGGGAGAGTAGTTGCAGAGAAGCTGAGGTGTTGAGTAGAGAAGATGACGACAATGATCCACATACTGAAAGAGACAGTGAGCTAGCAGATCTTTCTCTAAAGACTGCTCAGCAAGCTCAAATTCAGGGGGAGCCAAGTCAGTCAGTTGTGAGAGAGGGAAGCGAAGGCGAAGCCTCATAGACAACGAAACTCGATATGATTAAAGCCTTAATATATCTTGACGATCAAGATGATTTTGATTTTGATCAAGAAGAGTTAGAGGAAGGAGAATTTATTCCAGGATAGGTTGTAGATTGGAGATCTGAAGACGAGGTGATAGAAGATGAAGACGACAATGTAGATGAAGTGATCATCTCTAAACAGCCTATCACAGAACAGTACGTATAAAATGATCAAAACGTGATAGACATAGATGAGATTAAGTTAGCGTCTATGGATGACACTGAATCTGATACAGCTGATAAAGAGCAAACCAGAGAAGACCTGATAAAGCTTTGGTTTCGAAAGGAAGAAAAGAAAACAGATCTAAAGATGAAGAAGAGAATGAGAGTACCAAGTCCTTGAAATCTCTCAGGTGGGATTTTAAGCTGGTTCTTTGATAGAGAACTGCAACTATTCGTACAAAATAGGAGAGATGGACTTCAGTACTTGAGGAGGACGTTGAAGGTGTTCAACACACTGCCCAAGTGTGAAGTGAAAGAGTTGGCTTGGAAGGAGTTAATCAACCTAGGAGACGACCCGTATGCTGAAGTTATTGCTAAGATCATACGAAGGGAGGGTCGATCTGGAAGGTTCGAAAGGCACAAGCCTAGATCTGGAAAAAGAGTTGAAGATCCATCAAGAGTAGATCCCCTCACTGGAAAGTATTAGGCTAGGATGGTTTACAAGCCAGTCCAATGCCTGAAGAAAGCGCCAATAAAGTCAATGCCACATGATGTATAGAAAAACATGAAGTGGTGGTATATTGACAACGAGACGGCGGAAGCAGTAATGTAGGACTATGAGGACAGAGTGATTTTGAAAGTATACGATCCATTGCATCTGATCAACCTATCGAAGGACGGCATGAGAAACCTTCATGATCAGCCGATCTTCTTCCATGAAGGCTGGAGATCAGAAGGCAGGAAATTCCAGAAGGTAGTTAGAGTTTGTATAGATCAGGGATTGTATGCTGGTAGTAGTTTATATAGCTCTAGTACATAGACAAAATATATATTTAGAAGCTACCGTCAAGGGGGAGTCTGTTAGTGCATCCTGTGTGACGATAACAATCTAAGTATAGACAATATTTTGTATTAGTCAATTTGTTCGTTATTTCATATTAATACGTGTTTGATACATGTTTGTTATATGTTTGCTAATGTATGTTTGATATTGATTGTATGTTTGTTTGAACTTGGTGTAATAAATGTGTTACAATATGTTCAAACATAAGTTAAAAGGTAAGTTCAAAGTAAATGGTTCGAACTTATAGAGGACAAGTTCGAAGGGCATTGGGCTTAGTCGAACTTGTCCTGGGCAAATTCGAACCAGGTGTTATTATTAAGGGTTAATTCGTTTTAATTAACAACTTTTGCATAATTCGATTTGGGATTAGTGTAGAGGCGATCTCGAACTTGCAAGGCTTTTGAGAGTTTGTTCTTGGAGAGAATCAGGTGTCGGGGCGTTCCATTGATCGTCTATCATCGTGTTTGTCTCCGGTGTTTCATGTGTGTGGTCTATCCGTCAAGCCGTTAACGAGGATTCCGCACTCGTTGGATGTTGTCGCTTCAAGATAGGATCCGTAGGAAGGCAACCTTACATATCGGTACACTTATTCACACAGGGTGTACCAATGTAATCATCATCATGTCCATTTTGGTTAACATGTTCCTCTCTTGATGATGTGGAAGCTTTTGAGTCCTTTTCTTCTTCATTAGAATTCATAAGATCATCAAAGCTGAAATCTCCTGAAACTGATTCAGGACCAGCTTTGGTAGTAGGATTTATGGACTCCTCAAAGGTGACATTGACATATTCATCTATCACCTTTCTTTTGTGGTTGTATACTCTGTAGGCTTTAGAAACTTTTGAGTATATAACAAGCACTCCTTCATCAGCTTTAGGTTCAAACTTGGCCAGCTGATCCCTTTGATTCAAAATGAAACAAGGGCATCCAAATACATGGAAATAGCTTATATTTGGCTTTCTCTCTTTGATTAATTCATAGGGAGTCTAATTGAACCTTTTTACCACTAAGGATCCGTTTTAAGTGAAGCAGGCAGTGTTGACAGCTTCAGCCCAAAATGTTGAAGGCAAACCTGATGCACATAGCATTGTCTAAGCAGCTCTGTTCCTTCTTTCGGCCACTCCATTTTGTTGTGAAGTTCTCACAACTGAAATGTTTTGAGATATTCCTCTTTCTTCACAGAAGTCCTCAATCACTTCTAAGCTGATTTACTTGGGCATAGTTCAGAACTTCCATATTCTTGATAAACCCAATAATTTCTCTGGCTGCCTCTCCTTTGGTCTTTCGGAAGATCACCCAAGTGTACCTGCAGAACTCATCAACCATTACTAGAGTGTATCTTCTACCTCCTATACGTGAGACACTGACAGGTCCAAACAAGTCCATTTGGATTAAGAAGAAAGGTGTGTCAATAGAAAAATTATGTTTGGATTTAAAAGATGTTTTTCTTTGCTTACACTTGTCACAAGTTGTGCAGAGTTTATCTTTAACATAAGTTATAGAAGGTAAACCTGTTACCAACTCTTTCTTGCAGAGTTTGTTGATATTTTTGATGATCAAGTGTGATAGCCTTTTGTGACATAACCAGTTGAGGTCAACATTGCTTCTTGAGATCAAACAGGTTTCAGTTGTTGGATCAGCAGATTTAATATCTACAACACATAAACCTTTCTTTCTTTGTGCATATAGCACAAATTTGCCTTGGGAATGTAGTATGTACCCCAGGTGCTCATCAAAGTTAACCTTTTAGCCAGTATCACAAAGTTGACTGATGCTTAAGAGATTATCGTTTAGCCCAGACACATAGGCTACTCTGTTGAAAATTATAGACCAGCTTGAAGGGTTCCATATCCTTCTGTGGATCCCTAGACGTTGTCACCAAATGTGACCTTTGGGCCTTTTTGAGGCTGAAGATCACTCAGCAAATCTTTCCAACCTATCATGTGGCCAGACCAGCACTGTCCAAGTACTAAACCTGGCTTGTTTATTTAAATTGCAGAGTGACATGGGGAAATATTAGTTTTTAGGGGAACTCATCATAAGGATAAGTTCTCCTTCTTCATCACCTTTGTTGATGAACCACTGAGATCAACACTAATATTCCCAATTTGGATTGTATCATGCTTCTCAATGGCAGCTTTGAAATCCTCAAGTAGATAATCAAACATTTTAACTTTTTCTTCAGAGCTGTAATCCTTAAAGTTTTGTACCTTATACATCATGGTGGGATTCCAGTTCTCCAAAGAGCAGAGAGCTTCCGCTTCAGCTAAGTCATGTTTGATGTTACTTGTTGAAGGGTCATCAGTGTTGGCTACTATACGGTTGTTGTCTTCTTCATTAGATGTTGAATCAGAGACCTCCCATTACATAGTTTAGCCATCAGTCCCTTCTGTTTGTTAGAAGCCACAGAGTCATCTAACTTTTTCAACTTAGCCATGGCCATAAGGTAATTAACCCTGTAGCCATCGTCTTTGTTTGTCTTGTATGTTTTAGAGGAAGAGCCAACAGCTTTAGACACACAATCCGTAGCTATATGACAAGTTTTGCCATATTTGAAACACTCAGCCTTGGATTTGTCAAATGCCATCTTTTTTATGGCACCTGATTTCGTTTGTTGCTTTTTTCCTCCAAAATGTTTCTTATTGAATTTTCTGACAAGCATAGCAACCAATTGCTCATCATCAAACTCAGTAAGATTTTCAGAGTCCTCCTCTTCTTCTAATATTGCCTACAATTCATCATCATCCTGTTGATCAGCTTGTGCGAACACATCACACGCCTGATTAACAGGTTGTCTCACGCTAGCCACAAAGGCTGTACCCCTCTTGGACATTTCTAAGGATCCATGAAGATTTACAAGATCTATGCCTTTGATGGTACCTGAGTTTCTGAGGTTATTAGAGAAGTAATTCCATTCCCCATGCAGAATGTCCATGGTGGAGGTTTCAGTGAGAGTCTCTCCTTGGGATTTGCAAAGAATAGTTCATATTGTCTAAAAGATTATTTATCCTGTTATCCAATGTGATAATGGAACCATCATAGAAGGTAGAAAAAGTTTCCCACATCTCTTAGGTAGTCTTCATCTTCTCAACCTGTTTGAACACATCATCAGGTAGAGAGATGACAAGGTTGTTCCTGACTTTTGCATCAAGGGCAACCAGTCGTCAGTCTTCATTAGACGATTGAGCTTTTGCTTTCGCAATACTCCTTACTTCAGGAACAGCTCCTTCACCAGCAGGAGTTATGGTGGTGATAAAAGTTTGCACATAGAGACCTTCCATCAGTATTTCTTCTAGTTGCACATCCAGATACTCTAGATAGAGCACCATTCTGCACTTCCAGCAAGAAAAAAATCTAATGATTGAACTTTGGAGGTTTTGTCATTAACCCATTCTCATTGTAAAAGGAAGAGTTGGCATCACCGTTGTCCATGGTGGGAAATAGGGAGTTACGAGAGATCTAGAGTTAACACACACTCTAAACTACTTTGATACTTGTTGTAGGTCCCAAAAGGATTCCCAAGTATGTTGTTGTAAGCTGTAGGGGGGGGGGGGGGTAGAATACAGCTATTTAAAATTTCAAAACACTTTCTTAATGTTTGTATGTATATATTAACAAGTGTTAATTACAGATAGGTTTGAACTGTGGAATGGTTCAAACTGAGATTACAAAAACTAAAGATGAAAAACTTATCTAAGACTTACTCAGACTAGTTACAATGAATTCACTCACAAAGATGCAATCATTGCTTTACAAGAAACAAGTGAACAGCTTGAATAAAAATAGCTTGGACACACTATAATCTAAGTTAAACTGTAGAACTTGCATGCATGAAAACACAATTCTTTTTGCACGTTCTACACTTGTGAATTTCTCTCTTGGTTATCTCTCATTCCTTAGAAGCTTCCTTTTATACTCACTCAGAGAATCCCAGAAAAAATTCCTCATTGGTTTTAGAGATAGTGGAGAGCCTTTACGAAAAAACAAGACTGCTAGTCTGCACATTCTAACAAAACAGAATTTGTCCATATGTAGCAAAATCTTTGTCTTTTCCTTTTTGTGTCTGTTGCATGATGCTCTACCTTAAAGAAGAATGTCAATTTTAATTCTTTCCTCTTCATGTATAGCTATTTTGATATAAGAAATGTTCTATCACCCATTTCAAATATTCTCTTTGTCTTCAGGTATCAGTACAGCTTAGGCAGGGTAAGCAGTTTCTAATTTTCAACATTGTCTTCGACTTATAAACTGACCTTCACGTCCAAGACTTCACATGATGACAAGGAAACAAATTCCATAAATTTTATAACCTGTTCACAAAGAAGAGGTTCTGTTCACAAAGAACAGACCACTTCTCTTGAGTCTAAGCTGTTCAACAGATATGAACAGTGTGGGCAGTTTATGCCAAACCTGTACAACAGTTTAGGACAGCTTGGGCAATCTGCCAAGTTACAACTAATGCAACAGGGTGAACAACTTTAGGCTTATATTGCATATCACTTATCAGGTTTATATAAGGCACTGAAAAACTTTAAATTATACCATTAAGTGTATCAAACAGGTTTGATTCAAAATCTCCCCCTATGATATAGAACAAGTTTGATTACGACTTCTTTGTGACTAACACTTCTCTTTTGTAATACATGTTCTCTATTTGCGGATGACTGTCTTGATGTCTCTAGTTCCCTGGAAGCTTCTCTTATATACTCAAGCTCAAAATCTCAGTTAAGCTTCTACATAAATCTTACAAAACATGATTTGTCCACTTATTTACCTTAAAGAGGAATGTCAACTTTAGACCTTTACTCTTCATTGTATAGCTATTTTGATATAAGAAATGCTTTGTCACCCATTTCAGATATCCTCTTTGTCTTCATGCTTCAGAACTACTTTGGCAGGACTCGCAGTTTCTGATTTTCCACTTTGTCTTGAGTTTTAGACTGATCTTCACGTTCAAGACATTGCATGAGAACATGGAAACAAATTCCATAAAGTGTAAAACCTATTCTAAAAGACCAAGCTCTGTTCCCAAAGAACAGAACTCTTTCTTAAGTAAAAACTGTTCAACACAAATAAAAAGCTTTGACAGTTCTCGTCAAACTTGTCCAACAGTTATGGACAGCTTTGACAATCTGCCAAGTTACCACTAATGTGACAGTGTTAGCACACTTAGGGTGATTTTGAGAACCACTTATCATGTTTCAATAAGGCATTAAAAATCCTTAAATTTTCCCTTTAAGTGTATCAAACAGGTTTGATTAGAAATTTTCCCTTTAGTTGCAGAAATGAAGATTACAACATAAAGTTAAAGTAAATGATCAATTTATACATATTGAAAACTAATTAAACAACAAATCTTCGATTGAAAAAATACAAGTAATGTATATTAGAAAAACATCAACTAATTGGACTGTTGATGTTGGGAGCAACAAAGGGTAAGTCTGACCAACTGATAATCAGGTTTCATTCTTCATCTACTCATTAACAGTAGATGGACCTTGTTCTTTTTCCTTCTCTTTTTCCAACTCAGCAGTAGCTTGGAGAAGTTTTTCTTGTTCTACACCAGTTAACATCTATATTCTGGCTTCAAAACATTCCACCTCTTCTATAAAGTAGAAAAGTTCTTGGCTGTCCAATTCACCTCTTTCATGACAAGCTGCTGACTGCCACTCTCCCTTTGAAGTGTTTGACAAAAGTATTCATGCAACTGAAGGCCAGAAACTATCTGACACTAGCTTTAGGAAAATCTGAGCCTATTTGAAAACATATTTTCTTGGATAGGGGAACCATAAAGAATTCACCAACCTCAGGTTCTTCAATGAATTTACCTTCAGCAAGTTCTACACTTTAGGTAGGCTATGATCCATTACTTTGATCTCAGTGGCATAGAATCCTTGTTCAATCAGCTTTATAATCTCCTCAAGCTTTGAGTCTCTTTCCTGTCTCCTGGGCTTGATCTTCGGTTCCATCTTGGAGGTTCCCATAATCATATCTTCTGGAATTAGACCCAACCCTTTCACCTTCTCCATCAGCATTTTTACAAATGCACTGACGGTTTTAGAAGTGTTAGATTTTAAACTGCTCAGAGCAACTGCAGGTTTTAACCCATTCTCTGTATCCCATTCTAGCTACATAAGCTGCTTCATATGACTCTAGTTCAGGGCCATGAACACCAAATCTTGTGATTTATAGCTTCCAAGGCTGATTTTTCCTTGAAGTGGGGACAACTTTGAAAATTATTTCCTTGGTTATTCTTCTTTCAGCAACATCGAAGAACTACTTTCAGGCTAAGTTGTGAAAATGAAATTGGATTCTAACAGATGAAGGATTAGACGACACATATTTTTCTTAGGTCATATAGACCTTAGAGCTTTTCTCCTTGTCAAATTTCATTCCACTATCTGTTTGCTTGACAGCCTTTTCCAACTTCTTTTGCACTACCAAAGATGACATATTTACTTTCTTTGCCTTCTTGGCAGCCAAAACATGAGTAGCTTTCTCTGAGGTCTGAGGCTGCTTCCTCTTTAGCCCTTTCAAATTGCTCTTGCTTCCACTCATAATAAGTTTCAAGTGGAATGTTCATTTCATTTGCATAAGCTTTGTCATACTTGAGTTGGATCTGTCTTTCAACCTCCGTATCTACAACAGCTTGGCCTTTTCTTTTTCCTTTTCCTTTGTTGGGCCTGTACTTAGGGATAAGTTCCTTGCCCTTAGATGGTGCAGGGCTTGGAGACTTAGCATGAGTAGGCTCAGCTGTCCTAGAACCATGAGATGTACCTGCAGCATCACGAGTTGTTAGATGGCCTACTGTTTGGCCAACTAAGGCTGATTTCCCCTTAGAGGGAGATGAAGATTTCTTCACCTTAGACTTGGTCTTTGAGGCAGATTTCTTCTCACAAATCCTTCAACAACAGTGCTGCCCAAAGGAACGGATCCAGCAGGCTTGGCATCAGCACGTTTCGTAACAGGTCTAGAACCCATCAAGCTATGCAATAAGAAAGCCAGGTTGTCCTTTACCTCAGCTAACTGGGTAAGGCAGGATTCAAGAAAGGTTGATTGAGAGGTGGCAGTGGCTGAAAGAACGGAAATGGCAGCCCTGTTATTGTCACTGAACAAGACTCTTAAGCTGTGCAAGAGTTATGTTGATGGATTCTTGCACATCCTCAAAGTCTGATGGCATATAGTTAGACAGATGTGGAGAGTTGTTGCTGCAATGCAGTGAGTGCAAGCAGCTGTGATGTGTAGTCAGGTTGTGAAGAGGATGATGGAATGGATGGCTTGATGAATCATCAAATCCTTCAATCTATGCAGACACGGAGTCTGCAATAGTAGAAGGAAGGATGGACATGGAAGTTTCCAACGTATCAACCTTGGAGGACAACACAGTAAGCTGTTCTTTCAAGGATAGATCCTTTGGAGAAGGAAGAGTGTGGGTGGATTGTTTAGACTGAATGGATAGAGATGATGGTGAGGACAATGCTGTAGTAGGTTCACTTGGTGACGGTACGGGCACAGAGGATAAAGTTGCATAGCCTTGCAAAGGATAAGTGACCTTGTTTAGAGGGGTCAATGATACCTTCAGCAGTAGCCACACCTGCTTCATGAGGTGAGGTGATTGGAGTGGTTTGCCTCTTAAGAACCACTGAGATTGTGATTTCTTCATCAATGACATGGGTGATACCCTCAGTAGTGCCATGGTTTTGAGGGACTTCTTTATGGGGTGAAGCGGTGTGCATTTCAACATCATCAGTGGTGAAAACTGAGGATGGAATTTGCATATGCGGAAAGCCTTCGCCAAAGGGTTGTCTGTACCCTGAGGATCACCAGGCTGGGATATTGGTCCTTCACCAGCTGATGGCGATTGATCAGTTGCATCATGAGGACCAAAAGTTGAAGAATGATCAATTGGTGAGCTTGAACCAACTGCTATGACACCTTGTGCAGACTCAGGTTGTGTAGGAGAAATATGAGTGGGAAACAGTGTGGAATCAGTGTGGAGTGGAGAGAACTTTCATTTTTCAATGTCCACACCCTATTGATAGGAATGTTGGTGGTCTAGTAGCCTCCATATGTACAACTGGTTCCTGTTGGGAGGAACCAGAGGGCTCAGGATGACTCTGGGTGGACTCAGGTTGGAGTTAAGCAGGCTCTATAGAGGGTGCACTACTTTCCAAGATACAATGAGAGGATGTCGCAAGGGTTGCATCTTTTTCAATTGACTCCTGTTGAGAGGGGTCAGAGGGGCTATTTTGGGCAGGTAAGCTTGTTGATTTCTTTTTGGTTAAGGGTTTCCTCCTTTTGACTGGAGCATGTGGTGGGAGAAGTGGGAGGTTGTTGTGTTTGGACTGGAAAAGAGACTGTGCTGGAAACAGGGTGAAACATTATCCCTGGTCTAAGTTCGAAGATCCACTGGCCATAAAGGCCTCTGTTTCAATGGAAGAACCTGGGATATCAACCTGCTCCCTCTCATGCACATAGACTGAGGGTGCAGACTTTGTTTTTCTATCGTTCTTGGTGAAAAACCCTGCTGCAGTGGACTTCAGGGCATGTTTTGCTCTTGATCCACCTCCTGTGTAGAATGTCCTTTCATAAAGGCCCTCAGATTTCCAAAGATCCATTTGGCCATATTCAAGGTAGTCCCATCGACAAACTGCAGAGCCATTTGAAATTCATCTATGCTAAGCTTGTCAAATGAACCAACCTTGTAGCTTAAACTCATCACCACAGAGGCAAACAGAAAGATGTAATTTGGTGCCAGTTCCTTTCTGAATAATGAAGAGGGTGTTCCTTAATGAATAACACCATCGATTCATAACGTTTAAGAACGTAGTTTTTGGGTATTGTTAGATTTTTTGCGTAGTTGGTGGGTTTGATGGTGAGAGTGGTAGTAACTGATAGGTGTTTAACCACATCATCACCATGGAAGACAAGGACGTGGGTAGTACGGGAAGCCATTGTTGAAGTTGATGAAAATGCACAAAGCAAAGACATTGAGTCTTTTAATGGTGGTTAGGGTTTTTCAGAGAGTATGGATATATGTAGGGTCGCAGTAGGGAAGAAGAAGATGATGAATATCGGAACGGAACGGTTACCACGTCAGCACATGTTTCAGCCCAACTTGACGTTTTTTTTCTCTTAAACACGCAACACACATTTTCCGCTGGTAATTAAGGTAAATAAATACATAATTTATATAACCTAAATGTGAACTAATGTTAATTAAATGTGGATGTTCAAAGCTGTTTCTCAAACCTATGATGAAAATGTTTCATCTAAAACTGATCATTCTGCAGCCTGTTTATGATACTTGTGGAGTTATTTAAGAACGGATTTCAATTTGAAACATGTTTAATAACTTAACAAATTACAAGGATTGCCTTGTATGATAGAATCCAGAGTGAGCAGGATTTAGGTTTAGACAACGGAACACATTTGATGATTCTTATTCTATCAAACAGGCTCAACTTTCCACACAGGTGTTGACACCTACTATTGTGTGTTTTCTATCTAGCCTGCAGCGTGAAAAGTTAGAATATGTGTAGCAAATTAGATCAAGGCTAGAGTATTTGGGATCTGTGTACTTTTTAGGTATCTGAAGATTCTTTAGCAACTTAATGTGATTCTTTTGGATAAGCTTGAAACCTAGCACATAATTAGGTAGCAAACATTATATCTAGTCTACTAGCTGTCATATATAGCAAGCTCCCAATCATACCTCAGTAAGTTGTTAGAGAAACAGGCTTGCCACAGAGATCAGCATCCATTTTAACATTGGTTGCCATTCGGGTTTTGATAAGAGAACATTGATCAAATATAAATTTGTTTAAATGATCTAATGTATACTTTATTTGATTTATAAAAATACCATTTGAGATTTGTTTAACCTGTAATCCAAGAAAGAAAGTTAGTTCACCGATCATGCTCATTTTATATTATTTACATTTCATGAGTAGTGAAAAAATCTTGAATAGTTGTTCATTAGTGAAACCAAATATAGTATCATCCACATAGATTTGAACAAGCATAATATCAGACTTTACCTTCTTTATGAGTAATGTAGTATCCACTTTACCTCTGGAATATCCATTTCACATAAGGAAATCAGTAAGAGTGTCAAACCAGGCTTTGGGGGCTTGTTTCAGTCCATAGAGTGCTTTATCCAACTTATAAAAAAACCTGGATGATGTTCATTTTCAAAACCTGGAGGCTGCTTAACACATACCTCTTCTTGCATCTTACCATTCCAAAATGCTCTCTTAACACCCATTTGAAATACCTTTATAGTTTTGTAAGCAGCATATGCCGGAAATAAACGAATTGCTTCTTTCCTGGCCACATGGGAAAATGTTTCATCATAGCCAATACCTTCTTCTAGCATGTACCCTTGAGCACCCAGTCTTACATTAATTATAATGACATGACCTTTCTCATCAACTTTATTTCTGAAAACCCATTTTATCCCAATAACTATTTTTCCTTTAGGCATGGGGACCAGCTTCCATATTTTGTTTCTCTCAAGCTGATTGAGTTCTTCATGCATGGCATTGATCCAATTGGCATCTTTCAATGCATCATCAACTTTCTTTGGCTCCATCTATGACAAAAAGATTAAGAACATACAAAAGTTTCCAAGACTTTCCCATCTTGTCTGCACACCTTTATTGATGTCACCTTTTATTTGATCATTTGGGTGACACCTGATCCACTTAGGATCATGTTTGAATGATGACTCCTCAATATCTTGAGCCCAAGTTTAATTCACAACAAGTCTTGGAGAACAGCTTTCATGATTGTCAGACAGATTGATATCTTGAGTTTGTTCATCTGTTAGGAAGTAATATTGGTATTGAACACATAAGTAGAGGTTTAAGGGAAATCAACATTGAGTGGTTCAAGGCATGGTACATCAATTATATTAGTGCACTTATTCACATAGGGTGAACCAATTTAGTCATCGTCATGTCCATTATGGTTAGCAGATTCCACTCTGGATGATGTGGAAGCTTTGGAGTCCTTTTCTTCAGCATTTAAGTGTAGAAGATCATCAAAACTAAAGTTTCCTGAAACTGATTCAGGTTCAGTTTTGAGTGAAGGATTAGCATACTCTTCAAAGGTCACATTGATGGATTCTTCTACCTCCTCTCTCCTGGGGTTGTATACTCTCTAGGATTTTGAAACAGCTGAATATCCAACCAACATTCCTTCATCTACTTTGGGTTCAAACTTAGACACCTGATCCCTTTGATTCTAAATGAAGCAAGGGCATCCAAACACATGGAAATAGCTTATATTTGGCTTTCACCATTTGAATAGTAAATAAGAGTTTTATTGAACGTTTTCACCACTAAGGATTTGTTTTGAATGAAGCAAGCAGTGCTGACAGCATTAGCCCAAAATGATGACAGGAGATATGACGCACACATGATTGTTCTAGCAGTTTCTATAAGAGTCTTGTTTCTCTACTCAGCAACTCCATTTAATTGTGGAGTTCTTACAGCTGAGAAGTTTTGAGAAATTCCTCTTCTTTCAAAGAAGCCCTTAAAAGTACTATTTTTGAATTCAGTACCATGATCACTTCTAAGCTGCCCCTTGACTTGGGTAGAATTTAGAACCTCCATATTTTTTATAAATCCAATAATTTCTATGGCATCCTCTCCCTTGGTCTTTAGGAAGATCACCCATATATACTTGGAGAACTCATCAACCTATCTTCAACCTCCTAGACTTGACACATTTACAGGTCCAAACAAGTCTATATGAATTAAGAAGAGAGGTGAATCAATAGAGAACTTATGTTTAAATTTAAAAGATGCTTTTCTTTGCCTACCCTTTTCACAAGTTGAGAAGAGTTTATCCTTAACAAAGTCTATAGAAGGCAAAGCTGTTACTAATTATTTCTTACAGAGTTTGTTGATATTCTTGAAGGTCATGTGTGAGAGCCATTTGTGCCATCACCAGTTGAGGTTTGCATTGCTCCTTGAGATGAAATAGGTCTCAGTTGTTTGATGAGCATATTTCATGTCTATAATGTACCCCCCGTTCTTTCTTTGTGCGCACAACACAACTTTACCCTAAGGATCTAATATGTACCCTAGGTGCTCATCAAAGTTAACCTTGTAGCCAGCATTACACAGTTGACTGATGCCAACAAGGTTGTGTTTAAGCCCAGACACATAGACTACTTTGTTGAAGATTGCAGCACCTGCATGAAGAGTTCCATATCCTTCTGTAGATCCTTAGACATTGTCACAAAAAGTGACTTTTGGCCCTTTTTCATGTTTGAGATCAGTCAGCAAATCTTTGCAACCTATCATGTGGCCAGAGCAGCCACTGTCCAAGTACCAAACCTGGCTTGGTTGTTTAACCAACACAGTAACAAGATGAAACATTAGTCCTTAGGGGAACTCATCACAGGAATGAGTTCTCTGTCTTCATCAACCTTTGTTGATGGACCACTCAAATCAACACTAATATTCCCTATTTGGATTGTATCTTCTTGGATACTCTCGTCAATGACATTGCTACATCACTACTACTTGATTTGCAATATTAAAAATAACAGAGTCAATGGGCCTTATGTCCTCAATTTCAGGACAATCTTTGGCCATGTGAGTTTTCTTTCCACATCTGTAATATTTTCTCTTTTTGGATTTTTTGAAAGAAGAACTCTCAGAAACACATTCTGAATTTTCTCTGTTGGTCTTATCAACAGGTTTTGCAAAGATTTGACTTGTTTTAGATAGACCAACAGGTCTTATGGGAAGTTCCACTATAACAGCTTTGCCTGTTTCCTCTTTCCTCTTTTTAGGAGGACAGGGATAAAATATATGCAATTTAACTGTCTTTAGTCCTTGCAACTGTTTGGAAAACTTATTTCCAATTTTCTTAGGTTGTGCACTGGCTTTGCCTTTGCTTTTAGTAATACAACGGAGGAATGTTGTTCCTCAGAAGCTTCCTTGAGGACTGCCAGGTCAGCCCGGGTAACCACTCCGACTTCACGGAGAATAGCCGTTAGCATCTCAGGTGTGACCCCTTGATGGCCTGACGCGGACGACATCGAGGTGGCCGCTACAGGACTTCGAAACATCATTTCTGCATCACCGGCTAGGAATGCTGATCTGGATGTTGAGGAAGACGTCACGGAGACGACTTTATTTTGCCGAGATGTGATATGGGGTGTGGTGTGAGTTGTGTTTAAAGGAGCGACAGTCACCGGGTGTAACAACCGGCACCAAATTAGGTTAACATCTATCACCTAATGAATATTAATTATTAATAAATCAAGATGTTAATAAGTTCATATGGATTTTCCTTACAAACTGAAACAATTTAATCGGTGTCATCCGATGAAACGACAAAGAATTAATCCAACCAAATTATGGCACGATGGATTAAATCAACTAAGTGATTGTCTTAGTTAAGATTTGTCACATTCATTATGTATTAACAATTTTTATAACTCTAATTATGCAAAACAAAAACAAATTTATTAAACTAGTGTATTCACAAGTATTTATAACACTTTATAAAAAAAAAAGGAAAATACACAAGAAATACATTGAAATACTTTATAAAAAAAATGTAAAAACCCTTTCTTTTTACATCTTGGCTAGCCATATTAAGGGGATACGCCCCCCTTTGTGTCCCCTTTGAGTTTAATTAAAAATATTTAAAAGTAATCCTTACTTTTTGCACTTTTCCAACATGTTGGTAAAGTGTTATACACCACCTTTATCTTCACCATTTGAAAGACTTCTCTTCCTCTCTATCAATATAGAGCACTTCTTCATTCATCTTCACACTTGCAAAAAAACCACTCTCCTTCTTCTCCTCTCCAAAACCGGCCACAAGAAGCACACACACAACACTTCAATTTTTTCTTTTGTTTTTCAAGAATTCAAGTAGTTTTTCTGTGTAACTAGTTCAAGTTCACTTCTCCTACTCATTTGCTTTCTTTTCCTTCATCAAAGTAAGTAAAAACTATCCTATATACTTCTTTTAATTATGTAAATTATAGGTCTTTCATAATATATAATCACCAACAACAACAAGGTTTACAAATGTGTTTCATAAGCTTTTATACATGTGGTTTTTGAATAAATCACAACTTGTTTCAAGGTTGTAAGGTCCACCGTCTATGGATCGAATCAAGGCGCGATGTCGTCCAACGAATGTTGAATCCTCATTACACGCTTAACGGATCGATCACACACGAAACATGAAGCCGAACACAATGCTAGCCGATAGGACACCGACCCCACACGATGTATTGCATTTAGACTCTCTAAAAACACTCTATAGTTCGTCTGTGCACTCTGACAAACTCTAAAAACACGATTCGCCAAAAGTCTCTGCAATTGCTCAAATAAGTTCTAAATATAACACTTATGTTCGAGCACGGCCAAATTACACGAACTTACAGGTTCAAGCCCACGAACTTAGCAAGGCTAAGTTCGTACGAACATAACCTCTTTAAGTTCGTGGCCTTATGACTTAAGAACTTATTTTCCTAAGTTCAATCTTCCTGAACTTATCACCATAAGTTCATAGTCTCATGAACTTCACATGCAGACATATTCACAATACACAATCATGAACTTAATCCATAAACATGAACAAACAAACATGACTTGTATTAATAAAGCCCCATCTATTACAAATGACTATCTATAACAAAACTAGACTGTTGTCGTCACACCGGGGTACCAACAGACTCCGCCTTGACGATAGCTTCTAGATGATATTCATTAATCAATAGTACTAGGCTTATTCAAACAGCTTCCTGCATGTAGTCCCTGGTCCATGCAAACTTTAACCACTCTCTAGTATTTCATGCCTTCTGACCTCCAACCTTCATGAAAGTAAATCGGCTGCTCATGAAGCTTCTACAAGTCACCATGAGAAAGGTTTACAAGATGCAGGGGATCATATACCTTCAAAATCACTTTCTCATCTTGATCTTCCATAACTGCTTCAGCTGCCTCATTGTTGACATACCACCACTTCATGTTACTTAGAAAGGTTCTGTGGCATATTCTTCAACGAGACCTTCTTCAAGCAGTTAACAGGATTATAATACATTTTGATCCATAGCCTACCAGTCAAAGGATTTATTCTTGTTTCGTCCGTGACTCTTTTGCCAACTCTAGGCTTATTCCTCTCAAACCTTCCAGACCAACCCTCTTTTCTAATAATTTTTGCAATAACTTCTGCATACTGGTTGTCTCCTTAGTTGATGAGCTCCTTCCAAGCCAACTCCTTTACCTCACACTCAGGCAATGAATTGAAGTCTTTAAGCCTTCTTCGCAAGTACTGTAGCACGTCTCTTCTTTTAAGAATGAATAATCGCAGTTCCCTATCAAAGAACAAGCTTAGAATTCCAGTGGTTAATTTTCCTGGAATAGGCAGTTTCATTTTCTTCTTTACTGCCAAGTCAGACTTTTGCTATTCCTTCTTAAACCACAAACTCCTCTTCTCCTCTTTGGTCAGCTCCCTGTCAGTTGTAGCAGATTCTGATTCATCATTATCTGCTGATCTCAGAATAACAATGTCTATCACGTTCTGATTTTCATTCTCGTCTAGCTCCGTAACAAGTTGCTTCTAAATGACCACTTCATCCACTTCATCATCTTCATCCATAACTACCTCGTTATCGGATTTCCAGTCAGCTACATCATCAGGAATGAATTCTCCTTCTTCAAACTCCTCGTGATCTATGTATCTTCAAACTCAAATCGTATCTCATCCTCATCCAGATCCAGCAAGGCTCCGATTAATTCTTCTTCAATCACACCTGTAGCCTCGCGAGCCTTGCCTATATCTGTGCCTAATGACGATCCAGACTCCCCCTAAGTGATAGCTTGCTGAGCAGTCTGTTTTGAATGATCTGTTAGTTCACTTTCCTTTTCAGCACTTGGGTCATCTCCTTCGTCTTCTCTCCTGGCTCCCCTTAACTCATCTTCCTCACAACTCTCCCCCTGAGCTGCACGATCTTTTGGAATACACTCCATTAGGATTTTAGAGTTGCTATCTGAGCTAGCTGGGCAGTCACAGTTTGATGTAGAAATGCTTTTGGTTGATCTTATTGCGTATTGTGTTGTTGAAGCTCAGTGACGGCCCTGATAAGTTGGAGTATTTGGACTGTCTGCAAATCTACTTTAGCATTTAATTGAGAAAAGTCTTGGGTGTCACACCCCGTTACCCCAGTTGGCAACAAAGCGTGACGTCGGGGAAACATAACCATAATTATAACGAACGACCACTATATGGACGTTTTAAAAAATACATTGATTTAACATCAAATATACAAATTGTTTTACATAACGAAAATACAGCATAAGTAATTCTTAAAATACAAAGATTTAGATACACAATTTGGTTTATCAATCAGGATGCAAATAAATCTTTGAGTTTGAAAATGATGCGACTCCAAAATGAACGGAAGCCTTGGAATGTTCCGATAAATGTGCATGTCTTAATCACCTAAAAATACATGCTAAAATACGTCAACAGATTGTTAGTGAGCTCATAGATTTACGCGAAAAGACCAGTTGTATGGACATTATCAGATGAGTTGAATTTATAAGCATAAAATCCATGTATGTATTACATAAACCATCATCCAACCGAAGTTTAATTAAATGAGTTTGTCCTGTGAAGTATTCTCATACGAAATACCGTGTGTTGAATATATATGCATCCCGCCGTTAGCCGATTAGGACTAACCCGAATGGGGGACATGACTCCCGATAAATCTATCCACAACATATTCGCGATTGCAAATAAATGCAATTAACGGTTTATGATTTGAGGGATGATGGATCCACATGTGTAATACGTATAAGTAAATAAACAGTTTCGATGTCCATATAAAAACAGTGCGTGTATTTCCACCCCAATAGATAGTGAAAATATGGGCTATGAAGACTCACCGCATGTTGATGGAAAAATGAGCGTAAAAACGACGATTTACGTTGTTGATGAGTGATGACACCGGACGCGTTTAACCGAGTTCTAAATGATATTAGGGATTTAATAACTCCCATATATGATAACATGTATGTTTTTATGTTTTCAATCTATATATTATAATAAAAGTGAACATTGTAACACCACATGTCATTCTATAAATGTATTCATTTTTCATTTTCCCGCTCTTTTTCCATATATAGAACCATTCAATAATAAATTTTATTTATTAAAAAGTATACAAATAATCTTTTTATCTTTCCTTCCTAATTTATTTCCTAAAACTAATTACTTCAATTAATTATATTAAAAATAATTAAATTAATAGATTACTAATAAGTAAAATTGTAAAAGTCTGAAACATATATATTGTCTTTAAATTTGAAACATGCATACTATAATTATATTTATTTTGTATAATTAATATCTGAAAAAAAATATTTATTTATTAATATAACATAAATTTTTTAAATTAATTATATTAAATATAAAATATTGACAAATTAGATATATTTTTTCGCTCATATATGTCATGTTTTCAATAATAAATATTCAGCAAAATTATTGGTTTTTAAAATTCAAATTAGTTTAATTAATTTTACAATATATTTTTTTCCTTAAAATATTCTATTATTACTACTACCAAATATAACCAATTTAAATTTATTTTTTTATTAATTCTAAAAAAGTATGAATATAAAATGAATTGTAAAATTATAATAATCTTCGTATAAATAGTACACTTAATAATCTAATATTTATATCAAAAAATAAAAATATTATGTTAAGTTTATCACCAAAATATTATAAATTGTTCTATTAATTTTATATGATAAATGTTTCAAACATCGTTTTATTATAAATCTTTATCTATAACCTATAAATAGTATTAAAATAGTATATAACTATATATATACTCAATCTCGTGGCTTCACGTGTCATCATCATTAATTAACATATGTTATTTTTAATTTATAAAAATCACTAATGATATTTAAACTATATCAATCCAAATTTAATATAATTTATTTCTAATATCATATCAAATCAAATCCTACAAAATCTAAGACTCTGATAACTTTTAATTATAAAATATTAAAAGTTTAAAAACATATATTAAAAAATAATTACTATCCGTTTTATTTAGAAATATAAAAAATTGATAGTTCATGATGGATAATAATGTCATTATCGGTACTCTTGTTTAAAAAAAAAAAATAATTATATATTTACCTTTTAGTTTATCATATTTTATATAAACAACAAAATATTAAAAGTATCCACGTAATACGCGGGTAAATACACTAGACACCCAACATTACAAGTTTATAAATAAAACCCACTTAAAACGTCAAGTTTATACATATATAAAGTTTTCCAGCTTTTTTTAAGGTTTTTCGGCCTACTTTGAGGCTGATTTTGACCAAGCTTCAAAACGATTTACGCTTTGGTTTTCTTAAACATTAAACTACTATATACAAAGAATTTTTAAAGTCAAGAACGGCCATTTTTTGAGGTGTTTAGGTTACAGAAAAAGCTCGTTAAAAATCCTATGTTGGCCATTTTTGAGCTGCCAAACTTTCGGGTTCCCAAATAATATCTGGAGGTTCTAAACTCCATATTAAATTATGAAAACCTCCAGATCCTTAGTTAAGACATATATATAACTTTTGTGACAAGAATCAACTCATTTTGTTAAGTTATGAATTAGTTATGATTTTTCAAAGTCGACGCAACATTTCTGCCGAAATTCCGTATTTCATAAACTTCAAACAACTTGTGATTCTTGTTGTTTATTCAAAAACTACTTGTATAAAAGGTTATAAAACACATTTATATAACTTGTTTTCGTAATATTTACACATACATGATGTGTTTATATTTTTATAAACACATTTGAAGAAAACAACTTAAAAACAAAACTAGTGATTTATAAACTTGTGTTTTTATGAAACTTGTTGTTGGTGGTGATTATATACATTATGCAAGACTTATATAAACATAAATATTAGATGTAATAAGCTAGTAATTACTTACTTTGAAGTTTTAGGAGAATGAAAATGAGCAGAAGTTGAGTTCTTGAACTTTGTTGCACCAAAAATTCTTGAAATAATGAAAGAACACAAAGTTGCAAAGTTTTGTTGTTCTTGCAACCTTGTGGCCGGTTTTGGAGAGAAAGAAAGGAGGATTTTTTATCTTGAAAGTGTGGAAATGAAAGATGAAAATGAGGTCTTATTTATATAGACGGAAAAAGTGAATTGAAATGATGAAATGTTGGAGGTTGAGTGCACCTTTTAGCAAAATGATTATGTTTAAAGTAGAAATGGGTTTTAATAAAATATTAAAGTCACACTCTATGAAGTTACATGATAGGTCTGGATTTTTGATGTATTTTTTTTTTTGTATAAAGTTTTTTAAAATGTATTCTTGTATTTCCCTTTTTATGTAAATTCATAAATACTTTTGAATGCATCAGTTTAATGAATTGCTTTAGTCTTGCGTAATTAACGTTAAGTAAGTGTATTAGTGTATGATTAGTGTCACTAATCATAATTTAATTATGTACTTAGTTGATTTAATCCATCATATCGCAAATCGAACGGATTAATTGATTTGCCGATTCATCGCACCGAGGAAATTGATTCTAATTGCCTTAAATTTCCTTATGAACATTGTTAATCACCTTGATTAATTTCTAATGACCACTGACTAGGTTATGAATTGCTATTAAACACTGATTAGGTCATGGTTGTTAAACTGGATTTGTTTCGGATGTTACAGTCTCGACCTGTTAAGGGAATTTCGTCCCGAAATTTTATCTTGTTTTCCTCAGGGGTCTTATTACTTAAGATTAGGTGAGGGAACCTTTGGTTAAACTGGCCTTTGCACGCCTAAGTGAATTCTGGTCCATGTCAAAAAGTCCATCTGTTGAGGATGGGTATACGACTATGCTTCAATTCTTTGACCTTATGGTCCATGATTTCTATCGGCTCATTGATGAAGCGAAGTTAATCTGTTAGCTGGATCTCTTCCAAGGGGGTAACAAGTGTCTCCAGTAACAAACACTTCTTCAGATTCGATACATGGAAAGTATTGTGCATGCTGCTAAGCTCTGGTGGTAGCTCTAAATGATAAGCTATTAGTCCAATTCTTTTTAAGACATTGCATTGTCCGAGGATTCATTTATTCTTCTATTCCCTAAATCGTATCACGCCCTTCCATGGTGAGACTTTCATCGGTACTCATTCTCCTAATTAGAACTCAATGGATTTTCTCCCTACATCTGCATAACTTTTTGACAATCGCGAGCAACTTTTAGTCAGTTCCGTATCTGTACTATCCTTTTGGTAGTTTTGTGAATGATCTTAGGGCCAGTGATTTGGCTATCTCCTACTTCTCCCCAACAAATCAGCGATCGATAGTTTCGCCCGTAAAGGGCCTCAAACGCAGCAGCTTTAATACTCGAGTGATAGTTATTGTAGTACAATAATTTCACTAAGGCAATTGAGTATCCATCACACAGGCTCTTAATGTACGTTCTAGGGTTTGGATCGTTCTATTATTCTGATCGCTTGTCTAAGGGTGATACGCGGTACTCATGTCCAAGTTTGTATCCAAAGCTTGCTGTAATAATTGCCTAAATGTAGATCTGCTATCCATATCAGAAATGATTATAAGAGGCACTCCGTGTCCGGAGACGACTTCCTTAAGGTACGTTTAGACTAGCTTATTTATCCTGTTGTTCTCCTTGATTGGTAGGAATGCGCGGATCTTGTTATGCGGTCGACTATTACTCAAATGGTTTCTTATGTTTGTCTTAACTTTGGACCATGTTAGAAATTTGTTGACATATGTGGTAATGTCATCCTTCATGTTAGGCCACCCGTATAGCTCCTCGAGGTCATGATACATTTTATCGGATCCGGGGTGAACGACAACTTTCTTATTCCACCAAAACAGGGTAATCAGACTCTACTCATGAAATATCGATTTTTATTAGTCCTTATCCCAAACTATTTATCCATTCCGTGTAGGGCTTCATTTTTCATATTTTCCTCCTTAACGACTTCTATTTGTGCATCATGAACTAAGGAAGGAAGGTTTGGTTGAATGGTTATAAGCTAGGGCTTGTACTATTAACAGCTTGGCTCGTTCCTTTCGCCTGAGCGTCAGCAACCACATTAGTTTTTCTCAGGTAATAACAAATTTCACAGTTACAATTACTTATAAGCTCCATCCAATGGCACTACTCATATCAGACTCTTCTTGGTTCAAGATGTGCTTGAGGCTCTTATGGTCCGTGAATACAGTACACTTTGTATCGTACAAGTAATGTCTCCAAGTCTTAAGGGCAAAGAAAACTGCTCCTAGCTCTAAATCATGCGTTGTGTAATTCACCTCGTGAATCATAAGTTTTCATAAAGTATAAGCTATGACCCTATCTTTCTATATCAACCCATTGTGTGGAACGTCACAGTAATCTACAAATTTCTTGCTTCTCTCGGGTAGGGACTGAAATGATATCTCCTGATCCTCGCCTCAATCATACTTAATGTCTTTTCTGGTCAGTTTTGTTTAGAGATTCGATGATCTTTGGAAAATTTAATAATTGCCTATAGTAAGTGCCAAGTCTTAAGGACTGACATATCTCTATGAGGGATTCTAAGAGTTGACCAATTCCTGATAGCCTCGATCTTTGTTGGGTCGACTTGGATTACTTTACTATTGATCACGTGACCGAGAAATTTCACCCATCTTAGACAAAAGTCAAACTTAGAAAGCTTTGCATATAGTTGTTCTTTCTTCAACAACTCTAGAATTAGTCTTAAATGTTTGCTCGTGTTGCTCCTTGTTTCGTGAGTAGATTATGATGTCATTCATGAATACAATCACGAATTTGTCTAGATAAGGTTTGCACACCCGATTTATGAGGTCCATGAATACCGTTGGGGCACCGGTTAATCCAAACGACATTTATAGGAATTTATGATGACCGTAACGGAATCTGAAGGCTGTCTTTGGAATAACTTTCTTGTGAATTTCATCCTGATGATACCCCCGACCTTAGGTCGATCTTTGAATAGAAGCTTGATTCTTGGAGTTTGGTCAAACAAGTAATTGATCCTTGTGAGCGGGTATCGGTTCTTTTAGTTTATTTAGCTCTCGGTAATTGATGCACATTCTGAAAGTTCCATCCTTTTTCTTTATGAACAAAACTTGATCTCCTCCAAAGCGAGGAACTCGGTTTAATAAACCCTTTATCTAAGAGCTCCTATAGTTGGTTGGACGATTCTTACACTACTGATGGGGCTAATTGTCATGGTGCTCAAGCCACTGGTGCAGAACCTAATACTAGGCCGATTTTTGAATTTGACTTGCCTGGATGTTGGGAGTTCAGGTAAGTGTTCTGGAAAAACTTTAGGGTAACCATAAATAATAAAAATATTTTCGAGCCGCTTTTCCTGTGGCTCCCTCTCTGTCAACACTTCAGGGTCCTAATGCTGGAAATGATGCTTACTCTGGTATTTCTTTCTTTGCCTTGGACAGTAAGGACCTTTTTTTTACTAAAGGTATATGAACCGTCTTCTTGTTGCGCACTATTTCTTCCCGATTTTTTTATAGTCAATCCATGCCTATGACCACGTCAAAACTACCCAGTTTGACGGGCATCAAGTGTATTTCAAAGAGTTGGCCTACTAATTCTAAGGGGCATCCTTGGCTTATATAATTTGTCTTAAGCGCCATACTGTCATCAACCTCAATAGCATAAGTGTTACTTAATGGTGTAAGAACGGAATTTATCTGCTTACTGACTTAGTGGATATAAAGCTCCTATCAGCACCAGTATCAAATAGTAGAAATGCATAAGTGGTATCTAATGGGGTAAGAGGATAAGTCTATGAGTTTGAAACTTTTTAGGCAGATTGTCGTATTACATGTCCTCATGCACATAGTTATAGATAAAACTTAGTTCTTCATTAAAATGCTTGATACCTAATCTTTGTACATGATATGGTCAGGATTGTCCGATAAATTTTTAAGCCTTACATACCCTGAGATATATCAGATAGTAAAACCTAGAGAAATACTATAAAATGGTAAAAGGGTATTAAGTATGAGATGCCATCGAGGTTTCCTCGTACTCTAGAGCGGTAGGTCGTAGGGTTAGTTCTGCATTGCGAGCTTTGCGCTCTGCTAGGCGCTGTCACAATTCGTCAGTTCCGTCGTGTTGAATAGCCTGGGTATTATGGTTGGCCCAAAGTATATCGGTGGTTTGTATTGTTTCCTGCATAATCCTTGCAGGCATCTCACCGACCTCCTTGCGGATTTGTCGAAATTAAAGGTCGTGTCTGGTGGCCCTCGCCACCAACAGAGGCACTGTTTGTTGCGTAGGTTCCTGGGTAAGTGTCGGTACTTGAGAGGAAGATGGTGTTCCGACTTCAAACAGGTTTTTGATCCCTTCCTCGTTTCTCCACATACGTGAACTCCTTCAAATACACATCTCTCCTTTCATGTGACTTGAGTCTTTGATTTAGAACCTGTTGTGGTGCTGAGTGATTTAAATTCACTCTTGGCCTTTGGGTCGGCATTTGCAGTTGAGCCCTTGAATAGTTTCTATTATAAGGCATTTCAGATTGATATCACTAGGCTCTTCCTGGTGTCTGATTTCTTTGAGGAGTGTGAGACCTAACTGGAGTGTATGCTCTTCTAGGTGTTGTACTCTTATAAACTTGTTAAGGTCCTGACCTACATTGATTAGGGACTCTATTTGATGAATTAGTCCTAACCACTTCATTTAGTCTAACCGACACCTGTATTTGTCTAACAATAGTCTTTGGTGTGGCATTCACAATTTTCTCAGTGTTTTGAGAAACCCTTGTGCTAGCTACACTTGGTGATGGTTTATGTTGTTCAGGCTTTCCAACAGTAGTTGTAGATTACACCTTCTTATATGGACAACTAGACGCAACGTGTCCCCTTTCATGACATCTAAAACAAGACATCTTATCGATTGAATTCTTATGTATGCCCTTTGACTTTGGTGTCTCACTAGTGTCAGTTTATTTCTTCTCACTTACCGTGACTATTTCCTCTTTCTGATTGTTAACGTCAGGTCTAGCTTCTCCTAGAATTTTATCACTAGAAGACTTCACAAACTTGACTTTCTTAATCCTAGCATTAGTATTAGTCACCCTAGTTGATTTGTCATTATCAGATTCAGATACAGTTGCAGTTGCTACCTCTGACTCAACTGGTTTATCTGTTTTATCCTGAGGCTGAGGCACATAATTATCGTTAAGAGGTGGAGGACTCTCTTTATAACCTAAACCTACTTCTATCTTAGATTGACGTTGAGCATCTAAGATTTTCCCTAGATTCAGTGAAGAGTTCCTAAACTTTTCTAACTTACTATTGACCTCTGCAACTTTAACTTTTGATTCAGCTAGCTCGACCTCTTTAATTGTAAGATCTTTGGTTAAAGTCTCAACATGCTCATACATCAGTTCTATCCTGACACATTGCTCACTTAATTTGTCTTTTAGAACAACATCTTGAGCATCTGCTTTCAGCTTACTCCTAAGATCTTCTTTAATTTCTAAGAGACTAGCATTATCTGATTTTAAGGATTCTATTTGAGCAGTTAAATTGTTATGTGTTTCTAGGACTAAATTCAATCTATCATTGGAAGTAGCACATAAAACACAT
The DNA here is from genome assembly GCA_020465985.1 of Centrapalus pauciflorus. Lineage (NCBI taxonomy): Eukaryota > Viridiplantae > Streptophyta > Magnoliopsida > Asterales > Asteraceae > Centrapalus > Centrapalus pauciflorus. The sequence goes on from JAANYP010000223.1 coordinate 243,015, forward strand.
AAATCACGGAATGTAGAAAAGTTCAGAATTACCTTTTTGTGATCTGATTCCACGTCCGCCATTTGTGAGGCAAACTCCAGATGAGTTTGATAGTCTGACTTTTCCACCAACATAGGACTTGTATCACTTTGTTCATCATCCTCTGTGACTTCCTCTGCTCCATAATTCCTAGTCTCTGTCACTTCAGCAATGAAGGCTCTAGCGTTCGACTCAGAATGTGAACTCCAATCATACGTCCCATCAAGCTGTCTGTCCGATGATACGTTTGTTAACAGACCAACGATATTCACTTGATTACCCGAACTATCAGATTGATATCTTCCCTGAGATTGATTCTGATAGTTTTCAACTTTGGGTCTTTGACATTCTCGAGCAAAATGACCTAATCCTTGGCAGTTATAACACTTGACCTTGGATTTGTCGAACCCAATCTTATTGTTGCCCACATTCAGATTTTTTCCTCTTCGCTTCATGAACCTTTTGACCCTCTGAGTCACCATGGCCAGTTGCCATTGAAGGTCCATTTCCTCCAAATCATCAGGGTCCACCTGATCATAGTCCTCTTCCCATAACGCAGGATCGTTGATTTTTCTTTGTACACAATTTCGATATGCTACAACAAACGAAGCCAACAGATTCAGATGAGTTTCGGATTGTGCACTCATAGGAATCTTTGTGTACTGTTGAGAAGTAGATGCTGAGTGAGTCGGTTTCTCTTCCGGTTTAGAATACCCTAAGAAATCCCGACTGCTTTTTTCTTATACGTCCACTGGAATAGACGCTTCACCGGTGAAGAAAGTTGTAGCTGTTTTCAGTTCACTCGCGACCGAAGGTTTTGACTTTCAAAAATACATCCCGGGATCTTGGACTTGGTGATATTCCCTCTCTTTCTTAAGTAACTGAAAGTTGTAGGCCCTCAGCGTACCAATAACTCCCTCGAGTTTAAGTGTTCTGAATTTCTCTTCATCATGCTTTATAAGCGCTATGTACATTTCGCACTTCGCCGGTAAAGCATCAAGAAGTTTCTCTATCTTCTCAACTTCAGTATATTCGACATCGTGATTATCCAACTCAGTCCATAAAGGATAGAACCTTGTGATTGTCTCATCCAGCTTTTCGTTTTTCAATGCTTTGAAAATAACAAACTGCTATTTCAGCATCTCGGTCCTTCCTTTTCGAACCCTCGGATTTCCCTCACACCGTTTCTTGAGTGCAGCCCATAGCTCTTTAGCAGTACGATGGTTCCTAAAAGTGTGTAGAATCTCCTGAGGTAGTGCCATGCGAATAATTGAAAATTCTCTGTTTTCGGCCTCATACAGTTTCTTGTCATCACCCTTCATCTTTTGATATGTCAACACTCTTTGACGGCCCTCAAACTGTTGAGTAGGTGGAATGTATCCCTCATCGATACAGATCCACATTCGCATGTCGTTGAAACGCGCAAAGTCAGCAAATCTATCCTTCCACCAGTAGTAGTCTTCCAACCTCATCAGTTTTGGTGGAGAATTTGCCTTTCCAACTTCGTGATCCATTTCGATAAACTTTTGCAAACTAGTCATTCTTTCTAAACTTTTTGAATTAGAAGTTATTTAATTTAATTTGAAATTAATTTGAAATCAAGTCTTTTGAACTTAGTTAGGTTCTAACAAGTTTAAGATTAAATTCGTTTGAAATTAAATTCGAAATTGATTAAGTTCAAAATCAACAAATTCGAAAGTCTAAAAAGTTCGAGGTTTCTGACAAGTTCGAAGTCTGACAAATTCGAATGCTAGCAAGTTCGAATCTCAGCCAAAATCGAATGAAACCCTGAAATAAAATGTAAGATCCGGCATTAAACCAGGTTAGCAACTACGACCTAATCAGTATTTAATATCAAATTATAAACTAATCAGTGGTCATTAGAAATTAATCAAAGTGATTAACAAGGTTCATGAACAAATTCAACTCATTAAGAATCAAATTCATCGGTGCGATGAATCGGCAAATCAATTAATCCGATCGATTTACGATATGATGGATTAATGCAACTAAGTACATAATTAAATTATGATTAGTGACACTAATCATACACTAATACAAGTACTTAACATTAAATATACAAGAATAAAACAATTCATTAAAACAATGCATCCAAAAGTATTTATGAATTTACAAAAATAAGGGAAATACAAGAAATACATTTTGAAATACTTTTATACAAAAAGAAATATAAATACATGGAAATACTCCATCAAATCTGGCCATAGGGTAGTACACATAGCCCATGACTTCAATTTCTTATTAAAAATCCCACTCACCATCAAAATCAAATCTTTCAAACACCTCTCCCTTTCATCTCATCCAACACTTCACTCCACCTCCATTTGAAGACCACTTTTTCCCTATAAATAGAGAACATTTCCATTCATTTTAATCACACCAAAACCCCTCTTTTCTATCTTCAAAAACCGTCCATAGGTCTCCGAAAGCCAAAAACCCTTCAATTTTTGGTGTTCTTGAAGTATTTCAAGTGTTCTTCATATTTTGAAGTGTTCTTGGTGCAACTTTTGCAAGAGTTTCAACTTCTTCTCATTTGCATTCTTATAAAAGATCAAAGTAAGTAAATACTAACTTATTTCATCTTATGTTTATGTTTATATAAGTCTTGCATAATATATATAATCACCAACAACAACAAGTTTCATAAAAACTCAAGTTTATGGGTTTCTAGTTTTTATTTTTAAGTTGTTTCTTTAAATGTGTTTATGAATATATGAACACATCATAAAAATGTTAATATTATGAAAACAAGTGATATATATGTGTTTTAAAACTTTTATAACTTTTATACAACTAGTCTTTGAATAAACAACAAGAATCACAAGCTATTTCAAGTTTATAAACTACGGATTTTCGGCAGAAAATTTACATCGACTTTGAAAAATCATAACTAATTCATAACTTATCGAAATGAGTTGATTCTTATCTCAAAAGTTAGATCTATGTCTTAAATATAGATCTGGAAGTTTTCATGATTTATTTTGGAGTTTAAGACCTCCAGAAATTATTTGGGAAACCGAAAGTTTGACAACTCAAAAATGGCCAACATAGGGTTTTTAACGAGCTTTTAAGCCAACCTAAACATCTCGAAAAATGGTCGTTCTTGATTCTAAAAATCCTTTGTATATAGTAGTTTAATGTCCTAAAAAACCAAAGTCTAAAACATTTTGGAGCTTGGTCAAAAACAGCCTCAAATTAGGCCGAAAAAACCTCCGAAAAAGCTGGAAAATTATATATATATATATATATATATATATATATATATATATATATATATATATATATATATATATATATATATATATATATATATACTTGACGTTTTATGCGGAAATTATTTATAAACTTGTAATGTTGGGTGATTTAAGACATAAAAATCTATAAATATATATACCATCATATATTAGAGATATTAAGTCCTAATTATCATTTAGAACTCGATTAAACTCACTCGACGCATCATCCATCCATTTACGCTACATAGCTTTTTACGCTCGTTTTTGTCATCGCAAGCTCGGTGAGTCTTCATAGCCCCTATTTTCACTATCTATTGGGGTGGAAATACATGCACTATTTTTATGGACATCAAAACTATTTATTTCTTATATGTATTACACATGTGGATCCATCAGCCCTCAAATCATGAACCGTTAATTGCATTTATTTGCAAGCGCGAATATATTGTGGATAGATCTATTGGGAGTCATGTCCCCCATTCGGGTTAGTTCGGGTCGGCTAACAGCGAGTGCATATATATTCAACACACGGTATTACAGTCAGGGATACTGCACAGGGCAAACTCATTTAAGCTTCAGTTGCATGATGGTTTATGTAATACATACACGGAATTTATGATTTTATAAATTCAACTCATCGGATAATGTCCATACAACTGGTCTTTTCACGTAAACCTATGAGCTCACGAACAATTTGTTGACGTACTTTAGCATGTATTTTCAGTTGTTTGAGACATGCACATTTATCGGAAGTATTTCAAGGCTTCCGTACATTTTGGAGTCGCATCATTTTCAAACTCGGAGAATTATTTGCATCTTTCCTGATAAACTAAATTGTGTATTTAAATCTTGGTATTATAAGAACTACTTACGCTGTAATTTGGTTATGTAAAACAATTTTTATATTTGAAGTTAAATCAATGTATTTTTGAAAAACGTCCATATAGTGGTCGTTCGTTATGATTATGGTTATGCTTCCGCGACGTAACGTTTCGTTGCCAACCGGGGTAACGGGGTGTGACATAAAATTCGTGAGGAGCGTATTTCTAAAAAGTTCGAAATTTCAGTCAAATTCGAACAAACCCTAATACCCCCAATGATCGAGTGCCGCAAGTTCGAAAAACAGCCAAAAGTTCGATTTTTTTCAATGTTTTCAGTTTAAACCAATATTATCTTGTATAACTCGAACTAACCAAAGATGTGATTTTCCCGTCCAAAGCGCCAAGAAATCACAGATGTTGAGAATGAACACGAAGAACACTAAGAACACCCTTAGGCTCTGATACCACTTGTAAGGTCGCCTGCCTACAGATCCTATCTTGACGCGACGCCGTCTAACGAGTGCGGAATCCTCGTTAGCGGTTTGATGGATGGACCACGCACACAGAACACGGAGACACACACGATGATAGACGCAAATTAGAATGCCCCGACACGTGATTCTCTCCAAGAACACACAAAATCGCTCAGTATGTTTGTAATCGCCTCTACCTTAATTGTCTGCAAAAGTTATTAATTAAAACGGATTAACACTTAATTATAACCCTTGTTTCGAACTTGCCTTGGACAAGTTCGAGATGGCCCAAGCCCACGAACTTTTCCACTAAATGTTCGAACCATGGCCTTTGAACTTATTCTAGAACTTGTGTTTGAACTTACCTTTGAACTTATCTTTGAACTTATGTTTGAACCTATTGTAAAACATCAATTACAACCAAGTTCAAACATACATACAATCAATATTAAACATACATCAGACACATAACAAACATATATCAAACACGTATTAATATGCAATTACGAACAAACTGACTATTACAAAATATCATCTATACTTAGACTGCTATTGTCACACAGGATGCACTAACATTCTGTAAGGAGAAAGTATCCATTTGAGGGGAAGTGTTTAATTTGTTCAGAATAGGGGGAGAGGACATATTTGAAAGATAGGATATCATTTTGAGGGGGAGATAGAAAACTTTGTAATATTTCTGAGTTGTAATTGATGTTGTAATTCTGCTATTGTAATTTCACTGCATCCGCGTCTCTGAAAATTTTGCATGATGTTCATAATTCTTATGATCATCATGAGGGGGAGAAAAGTTGGATTTTAGAGACAACTGCCAAATTGTTTGAAGACAATTGCAACAACTGCTGAAGATAATTGTGACCACTGTCGAATAGTTCAAGAAGAAAGATGATATGTTGTCTATGATTGATCAACGGGAAGAATCAAATTTTATTCATGATTCAAGGGGGAGAGTTTGTTCATAAGAAAACAAAATATCAGAGAAGATCAGAGAAGAAGATATATGAAGATCAGAGAGAGTCAATGATGAATAAAGAAGAAAGTTTATTTGAAGATTCAAAGATAGAAGATAAGAAAAGAGAAAAGTTTTGAAGATCAAGTTTTAAAAATATTGAAGATATTTACTTTGTTTAGAGTTTTTGTGTAAAGTTCCTGCTTTGAACTTTGATTGAAAAATTGCTTTCATCTCTAAGGGGGAGATTGTTAGGAACAAATATATAGAGATGAAAACAATTATAATTGTAAGTATAGAAGTCTAGGGTCAATCATGTAATTAGATGATAGTTAAATATATAGGTTATTATAAATAGGAAAATTCCATAGGAATTTTCTAAGATTTTGCCATTTTCATCTTTGTATTTCATGTTAAGAGCAAATTCAATCATTCAGTAAAAGAGATTTGTGTGTTAATGTTGTGATTCACCTAGATCTATTATTAACAATTGGTATCAGAGCCTAATGTGGTTGATTTTTGATTGATTTTTAATGTATTAAATCTGAAATTCGGAAATTTGATGAACGCTGTAATATTTTTTAGGTTCGAAAATTAGAAAATTCAAAATGGTTTTTGATGTTGTGGATGAAAGTGTTTGATATTTGAACCGAGCGTAAAGTTTTTAAAGACGAATTTGAGGATTTAAGTGTCAAATCATAACTCCAAACACACAAATTTTAATTTTGATTTGTCTAAATTTTTGAAAAAGTTTGTGTTCTTGGGGTTTTTGCTAAAATTCTACAGTTTGATCTGAAATTACCCAGGAACACTTCACAAAAAGTGTTTGTGTGTTAAAATTGCATACTCTGTATCAATTTGGAACCAATTCATCAATTTTTTTTGAAAATTGTGAAATCTGCTCTTTGAAAATATTAAATCTGTTAAATCTCGAATAATATTGAGTTTCATGCTTTAATCGAGTTAGATGGTAGTGATAATCGAGTTTTACCTTTCATTGATCGAGTTTGAGTGTTTAACATTCGAGTTGGATTTATTCATTATTCAAGTTTTATAAAATTGTCATTCGAGTTTTAGACTTCATTCATTTTCATCAAGCATATATCGAGTTTTAGTGCTATGTTATCCGAGTTTAGTCTAGCATTGATCGAGTTTTAATAAAGACCTACTCGAGTTTCATTGGTAAGCAATCGAGAATTATTGTTACTCTTCCGAGATTCACACTTCTTCATCCGAGTTTCAAGCTTAATTGATTGAGTTTAATACCTTCTTCATCCTAGTTTCATTGTTAATCAACCGAGTTTTCTCATAAGATATCCGAGTTTCATTCATGTTCATTCGAGTTTCATAATTTATCATTCGAGCTTTGACTATATGACCTTTGCTGCTTAAATTGACCATAACTTTTGATTGGAACATTGTTAGAAGGCCCAATTCCACTCCAGAAAAAAGTTACGGGCATTAGTCTACAGAAAATCTAATATTTCAAAGTCAAAAAGTTAAATCAGAGGTGATTTTTAACAAATTAGTCATTCAAGATTAATTTTTCTTCAATCAAGATTCATTCAAATTTTTATAAGTCCATAAAATATCTTGGAAGTTCATTTTTCTGCAATTCATAATGGAATATGAAATATTTTCAAAGTCTGAGCTGATGGAAAAACTTACTGAATCTGAAAAGATTTGTAAGAACAATTATGACATTGTTGTTCAGATAAATACAAATACAGCTTTGGCTTTACATGATGTATCAATATTGAAAGAAGAAATTCAGAGCTTAAAATTCAAACAAAATTCTGAGAGTGCTGCTCCTAAATTGAAAATATCTGAATTATCAAAAGAACTTGACGATTCGAAACGAGCAAATAATCAGAATGCAAATCAACTAAAATATATTTTGCCTGAAAGATCTGATCTTTACAAGAAAGTTAAAGATCTTGAAGAATTACTCTCCAAGACAAATCATACTGATCAAAATTGTATTTTAAACAAATCTGAAGAATTTTTTGCTCTTGAAAAAGGGTCGTCTTTAACTAAAGATTCACTTGAGAAGGAAAAACCTGAGTTCGTACTGGAAGAAAAAGATTTTAAAGTTAAATCCAAATTATTTGAAGATTAAAGAAAGACGTTTTTAATCAAAGAACAATCTTTTAAAACCGATTACCAATCATTTGATAATGACAGAAATTCTTATTTGGTCATTATCAAAGGATTAGAAGATTAGATATTTCATCTTACCAAACAAATTAATGATTTTCCTTCTTCAAAAGAATCAGAGGTTAAAGATCCTCTTGTATGTTCAAAATCTAAAGTTGCTCAATCTGATTTATCTACAAAAAATGAAAAGAATCCAACTGAATTTTTCTAAATTTGATTCTTCTTCAGATCTTAAACTCAAGTATCTGTTAAACATACACAAAGGAAAAGATAAAATTATTGAACAACTTCCGATTAACATTCACACTGGTGAATCTTCGAAGTCAAATTTTCCTAAAGTTTCTGAAAATACTGGTCATTCTTATCAGAAACCATGTTCACAGAAAAACACCAAGTGTTATCAGAAACAGGTAAGAACCAGACAGTTTTTCAAAAAGAAGAGTTTGAACAAGTCTGAACATTCAAATTCAAGTTTCTTTAGAAATTCAGATATTCAATTTTCAAATACTCAAAGAAATTTGTTTTTTGCTTTTGAAAGAGAAGCTAATATTTATAATCTGCAATGGGTACCTAAACCCAAGTATAAGTGGGTACCAAAACCCGTGTTTAAATTGGTACCCAAAAGTTCTAACAAGTCTGGATCCATATCAGTTTGGATACCAAAGACATCTAGATTTTGCAGGTTTACAGAGGCTTTGAGCTCACTTCAGACTGAAACCCGTTCTTTCACTTCAAAATGGTTTTTAGTTAATCTAGACTAAAATCCATTCAGAAGTTCAATCATATGGTTTTTAGTCATATCTGACTAGAACCTGGACTTCATCTCAAGAGGCTTCTACTCACAACAGAGTAGAACCCGATCTTCACTGAAATTGGATTTTGTACTTTTCAGCATAGAACCCAAGCTAATGGTTTTCAGTTACATCAGACTAAAATCTGAGCTTCTGCGACAAATGGCTTCTAATCACTTCAGATTAGAACCCGAGTCTGAAATACAAACCTTTCTGGAATTCCTGCCATGAATTCAACACTGAAGCTGCATTGAATTAGAGGGAGTTTTATATTTATAATTTTTTGCTCCTGATTTAATTTCTATGAGTTGACTAACTTTTTGTGCTTATTTACAGGGGGAGTTTCAGACATTCTTTAACGATGACATTTTTCTCAAAACTGTGTGTATTTTTTTTCACGAAAATATTTTGTGCACACATAAAAAGTTTTTTTGAGTTGAAAAAGAAATTTTATTTTTTTATTCTCTAAAGATATCATTGAGGATAATTGATCTAATATGTTTGTTTTTTCATAACCTCATTGCATCTGGGATTCTCATTGTAATAATTCTTCTAATTTATTCATTCTAAATTCTCCCATGAGCTAATACTTTCATAAAAACCTAATTCATTTCATTTCTTATATTAGATTTGACATTTCATTCTGATATCTCTCAATGCATCATTCCCCAACATTCATTCTGAATTACGTCTTCCAATTCATCTAAGCTTAAAATCTAAATCTTTAGCTATGATGATATCCCATGAGCTGAAACGCTAAATACTATTTCTGCTGACTTTAAATAGGCACCTAATTTGAGTGATAGGCATAAATATTGCTTCTATGGTCTAACCAGAACCAGAAGACCTACCCAATGAGCAAACCATTTATGACAGGAGATGATGATGCATCAGATCATGCTTTCTCTATAAAGCTGACTGAATTTATATCTGAAAAGTGAGCCGGAGGGAGCTTAGTTGAAAAAATGCTGAGATCTGAGAGTTGAGAAGGGATTTGAAGAAAAGAAAATCCTATCTACACTGTGTTGGCTAGGTAAACCTTAAAATCTATCAAGCCCTCGGTGGCTTGATATTGAAAAAGACGTCATGGACCCAGTGATACATGCACTTAACCCCACCAACCACTCAGTTGTCTCCAAAAAGAATTCTGTTTCAATAATCACGGAGATATTGCACATTTCTATCGATATATCATTTGGATATTATTGATATTGAAACAAGGAAGCCATTTTATCCGGTCTCCGACTTCATTTGATGCACATTGTGTCTAGAGATGAATATATACACTTTTAGGACACATCGAGTCTAACAGTCTGTGTGACTATAAACTTCTAATCCAAAGTGACAAATCCGGAACAAATAAAAGTGATCCTTTCATGATAAAGGATTTCACGATGACTATTTGGAAATCCTACCAGTGTTAATATCATGCCAGCACTGAACGTAGGTCACATAGATTATGTCTATTGTGCAAACAGGAATCCTATGTGGACCTGGACTCGTTATTTTTTCCCCAAAGTTGAAAAGCTTTGTTTTTTGTTCTGAAAAGATATAGTAACAATTCAAGGGGGAGTGAATTTTTTGAGGGGGGGTGAGATAGATTTGTTTAGTATAGGGGGAGAGGATATCAGTTTTAAGTGGATGAAAATCTAGTTGTAATATTTCTGAGTTGTATTTGTTGTTGTATTTCATCTACTGTAAATTCATTGCATTTATGTCTCTGAAGATGTTACATGATGTTCATAATTCTTATGATCATCATGAGGGGGAGAAAAGCTACAGTTCAGAAACAACGGTTGGGTAGATTGAAGTCAACTGAAGACAATTGCAAATACATATCAAGAAAATTGATGAAGGGAGAAATAGAGAAAAGTTGTTCATGATTTGAGGGGGGGTGTGCTATCAAGAAAAGAGAGGATCAGAGAAGAAGAGATGTGAAGATCAGAGAGAGACAAATAAAGAAGATTTTATCTGAAGATTCACAGATTGAAGAGAAGAGAGAAAGAGATTTGAAGTCTCTGAAGAGATCAAAGAAAAGAAGGAGATTCAAGAAAAGAATCACCCTGAATAGGACTTTAATTGAAAATTGTTGTCATCTCTAAGGGGGAAATTTGTTGGATACAATTATAAGTAGAGTTGAAAAAAATATTTTGTAATCGTTCAGGGGCTTTATTGTAAATACACAATAGTTGTAAATTGTGTATATACATATAGTTCAGTTGACAGAATAAAAGTGATATATAGAGTTAGGTTATCACTTACACAATACGGATCTGATTAGAGAGAAAGAAGGATTGCTTTGCAAGAAACCCAAGAACCTCCAATGTAATATTTGCTCTCTATAATCATTCAATATATTGTTGTTGATTGTTATATTTCATATAATTGTTTGATTGTTAAATGAATTGCATGAAATATTGAAATAACACGAATGTACCAACAAAGGTTGTGAAATTCGGATTTTTTCACAGAAACAATACATCAACTTTGAAAAATCATAACTAATTCAACACTTAAAGAAATGAATTGATTCTTTTTCTATAATTTAGACCTATGTCTTAAATAAATATCTGGAAGTTTTCATAATTTAATACAGATGTTTGAACACCCAAATACTGTTTGGCAACCGAAGAGTCTAACAGCTCATTTGTTGCCAACATAGGAGTTTTAACGGACTATTTCCCTAACCTAAACACCTTGAAAGATGACCCTTTTTCTCTTGAAAAGAAATTCCTTATCCATAGAATTTTCATGATTAAAAATATTAAAGCCCATATCGTTTTGGATCTATGTTAATAAAAGCCTAAAAGTAGGCCGAAAAGCCTCAATAAATCCTGAAAATCCTTTTAAATAAACTGGAACTTTTAACAGGTTTTATGGACTTGTTATGTTAGATGAATAAACTCATATCATTAGGACTCAGTTAGGTCCGTTCGATCATCATTCAAGTCGACATCTCAGTCATCACTTTCATTTTCACTACTACTGTGAGTATTCATAGCCCCTATTTTTATATGATTATCTTATTTGGGGTGAGAATACATGCACTACTTTTTCTATGGACTCAAACACTTGAATCATTTTATGTATTACAAAAGATTATTACTTCACCATCGGCCTCAATCATGAACCGTTAATTATATCGTAAACGTGAATGTTATGGATAGATCTATTTGGGTTAACGACCCCATCCGGGTTGGTCGCGCCAATTGTAAACGGATGCATAATTATTTGACAATTCTTGGTATTATATTGTTGGATACCACATAGGGCAATCATAAGTTAAGTTTCGGGGTAATGAGGCTTGTGGTAATACTTAAACTATTGATTCGTTTAGGTTTATAAACTCAACATAAATCTTGTACTTTCCATACGTTGTCTATTTTATCGTGTAAATCTATGAGCTCACCAATTTTATGTTGACATATTAAGCATGTTCTTCTGAAGACAATAAGGGCTACCTTCGGAATGCTGATGGCTAACGGTCAAATTTTAGAAGCTTTGGAGTCATGGAGCATTTTCAAACATCATGGAGACTTATTTGCATAACAAGATTATATTTTGGTCATGTATTTTAATCTCCATCATTCGTGAACTCTTTATTTTCGTAATTGTAAAACATTGTTTATGTGTTATGTATTTTGAAAAGGTCCCATATAGTGGTCTTTCATTATGATTGTGACTTTGCTTTCGTGACATCACGCCTCGTTGCCAAACGGGGTATAGGTTTGTTAAAGATTGTATCAGAGGCGACGGATGAATGCAAGACAGTGGGAATGGATGACTTACACTCTCCAAGAGTGGAGAAATGAGGAAGGGATCTCAAGCCAGTTTTAAGTTAGAGGACCATGTTCTTCGCAAGTGCCGACACTTACCCAGGAACCCACGCAACAAACTGTGTCTCTGCCAATAGCAAGAGTCGTCAGGCACGACCTCCAATTTAAAGAGCTTCACCAAGAAGCGATGCAGAGCACTAACATCTACTGGGCAAATCAAAACGTCCAGGCAATCCACCAGGATGGGATCGATGAGCTGCGACATCGTCTGTCGGAATGCGAGGCACGCAACGCAGCACTGACACAGTGACTCAACGCCCTAGAATACGGAGAGACCCCGAAGGAGTACAATACCTAGTGCCTCCTCTATCATTCTAATTATCGTCGTTGTATTTCTTATAATGAAAAATTAAGTTTTAACTATAAATCTGTGCATGATGATATGTAGTATGACTACCTGCGTCAGTAAATTCAAACCTATAGACCTATCTTCTTACACCGTGCTAATTTTTCTAAACTTCAAGGTCATGGCACCAAGGAAAATGAACACAACGGAGATCCTACAACTCGTGGCTCAAAGAGTAGTCGACGCAATTGCAGCCCTCGAAAGCAATTGCAACAATGGTTGAGGGAGTGGTGGAGTAGGCGCAGGGACAGAAAACAACCCACATGGTTGTAGCATCAAGGACTTCGAAAGCTGTCATCCCATATATTTCAATGGCAAAGAAGGTGCTGCTGGTCTCACCCGCTGGTTTGAGAAGATGGAATCTGTTTTCCGTGTCAGAAATTGTGTGGAAGACAACAAGGTGATGTTTGCAAGACAACAAGGGTAAGTTTTCCACTCACACGCTGCAAGACGGTGACCTCACGTGGTGAAACTCATACGTGCCGTCAGTCAGGATTCACATGACTTATCAACTCCCATAGACCGAGTTGAAACGAATGATGACTTATGAGTATTGTCCTAGAAGTGACTTACAGAAGATGGAGTCGAAATTTTGGAATGAATCTATGGAGGGAACTGATATCACCTGGTATACAAACCGTTTCCATGAGCTAAGCCTTTTATGCTCTGGAATATAAGAGGGTCGAACGATACATCTGGGCACTCTCCCCCCAGATCCAAGGAAATGTAACTTCTTCAAATCTGACAACAATCAAAATGGCATCCGTATGGCGCAGAACTTAATGGACCAAGTCATACGTCAAGGGGCAGCGGTTGCCAAGAGTACCGACCACAAGCGGAAGTGGGAAGACCGCTCGGGGAAGAATTCAGCCCTAAGTTAATTTCTTAGTGAGGTAGTAGATATTTACATTTAGACATGCGTTTATGTGCTGCCTTGCCATGTCATGTCACGCTCTTATGATTGGAATGATTATAACTCCACTATTGAGATTTGAACGAATTGAATAAATTTTGATTATTATAACTCCAAACATAAGCTATATGGGTATCATTAAAGTATGCTCTTGCTCTGCTACCCTTTGTGCTTTCATCATGTACATAGCACACATAAGCTATGTGGGTATCATTGTATTAGTGCTATGCTTTGCAACATAATAGCTTCATAATGTTGAGAGTGTAGAAGAAAACATTCTACTATGCCAGACGTAAGCTTAGCGACATATCATGTCATTCAACTTATCTAAGTTTCTAGAGATAAAAGAATGCAAAAAGGATTTCACACAATTAGTCTCAAATTACAAATCATGTTGTATAAAGTAAAATCAACTACTCATAGTTTGGGTTTAATATGCTCTTTGCTCTTGTCTAGCTTTATTAGTGATAGTTATGCTCTGGCTCTTGCTTTGATGCCCACAACCTGTACCCTTGATCCTTGGATACGGTTTATTGCTTTAATTTTGCTACAAAACTAGAACTCGAAGCTAGATATATGCCTCTACATGCTTTATTTGATGTTTGCAACATGTATTAATCTGTGACCGTAGCACTCAAACACACACACACACAGTGGTTGTTTTTCATAATTTTAACCATAATTTACCTTTGATTCTTGTAGGTTCTTGTTTCTTGATGTTTATTTGATGATGTTCCAAAGGATTTTCGAATGAACGTTTGCACAAATCATTATCCTTAATTTGAAATGTTATTAAGAGAAAATAAGTGTGTGTGTTTGTAGATGTATTTAGACGATAAAGATGATAATTCAAAATGAATCATCAGACATCTTATGTTTTTTTATAAACACTTTGCATAAATAATATATAGCACCCCTTGACCTTTTCTATTAATAATTAACACATTTAACTCTTAACATAACTTTTATTAATATAATTCAAAGAACATTACTAGATTATTTTTTTACACATTTAGCCATTAAACTTGTTTCTATCTACACATTTAACCACTAAACTATTTTTGTACATATTTAACAACTGAATCATATATATTTGGCCACTAAACTATCACCTTTTGTATACATTTGACCACTAAACTATCAAAAATTGTACACATTTGACCATTAAACTATCATACCTTGTACACATTTAGTCATTACTTTTAATCATTTTCCAAAAATAGAACATTAAACTAAAGTTTAATGGTTAAATGTGTACAAAACATAGTTAAATGGTTAAATGAGACAAATATGGAAGTTAAATGGTCAAAAATGACCTTAACCATAAATTTAAATAAAAGTTACATTTATAAACTAAATAATGTTAATTAAGCTAAGAGATGCTACATGAAGTAAGTATCTCCTTAAAGCTGATCAAGGAGATCATAATTCTATGCAGAGGACAGTTGTTATTTGTTGTTACCTTGTTCAGTTCTCTATGGTCGATGCACACTCTAAAGGTTCCGTCTTTCTTTTTCACAACTAGTGCACCCCATGGAGAGAAACACGATCTTGAAACCCTTTTCTATTAGTTCTTACAATTGTTTGAACATTTTCTGCATATATATATGTGCAAGTCTACAAGGGATTTGGTAATAGAAGTTGCGTCTGGAATCATATCGAATCTGAATTCAAGTATCCGTTTCGGTGGCACCCACAAAATATCTTTTGGAAACACATCTGGAAATTCACAGATGATAGGAAAATCAGTTAATTATTGATTTCTTTTTAATATCATAAATTAAATCGGAAATAATGTATTGAGATATATATCATGTCCTTTAAATAAATACTTGCATGCCTTGTCTATCGAGATAAAATAGTGAGCACCTTCATTCTTGTCGTGTTTGATCTTAGAATTCGCCCATCCGATGACTTTATTTTTTTCATATGCCAATTACAGACTATTGTAGCTTCATTGTTGACTAACCAATCGATGCCGACTATGACATCAAAGCCTTTCCGAGGAATGAGAATAAAATCAAGACTGAAAACAATGTCGGTTATGAGAAATGTGTAATTTCGGTAGATAAAATCATTCATAACAATATTATTTTGGTTTTCCATATCAATAAAAATGGAACGCATTGAAGGAGTCTTTGTTCATTAACATGTAAAAGTAGTCAAGTTGAAAGATCGACTAGCACCGGAATCAAATAAAACCTAAGCTGGGATAGAATTTTGTAGGAATGTACCCGTAACTATATTAGTATTTCCTTTGCCTCTTCAGCTATGATTAGGAATGCTCTTGTTCATACATGTGTCTAGAAAATGTGCAACCTTTTACTGATTCTCCCACTGATTATTGGGTTGGGTTCTGCTCTCAACCTACACTGGTAGGGTAAGTGTCCTCGGTTTTCACACTTTGAACAACCATAGCCTCGTTTCGGACATTTTTCACCACCATGGTCTATTTTTCCGTAGACGTAGCATGTCACTTCATTGGGATTAAATTTAGCCATGTGTGATTTCTTACATCGCTTGCATTGTCGGGGTCTGAATGAATTGAGTAGGATTGGGGTTTTAGTGGTGAACTGAATTGTCAAGACTTTAGTTTGGACTTAACTAATATAAAGAATCGACTAAATCTGTGTTTCTTTGGAGGTGATGGACATGTGAGATTAATCTAAGCAATATTAGGTTGGTAACTGGAATTAGTGTGTTCACATTGTATCATTTAGACATGTTCTATCATGTCAAGGTAGGTTTTAAATTTCATCCCTTTCAGTTGTTGTTGATACTTAGGATCTAACCCTCCTATAAATCGATTCATCTATCGCTCTTCTTTTGCAAACTAGTATGAGGAATACCGCAATGTCTCAAGAACTCGTGTTTATACTTATCCAATATGTTTGTTCCTTGAGTAGGGTATATTGACCAATATCAGTTCTTCGCCACAAATGATTTTCTGCATCTTCCACCTGGTATGAGTTGCACCAACGAATGGTGCTGTGGCATATTTCACTCTTTTGGAGCATAAAGAATCAGAGATACTAAAGATCTTTTTGATGTGATTGATCCAGTCCAAAGCCCGGATAAGGTCTACTATGTCTTCAAAAGTAAAGGCACCACTAGCTTTGAAATCATTAAACTTAAAGTGGAGGTGTCTGTTTGTAATTTTCTTGAAGTTGTTTAGAGTATAAATAGAAAAATGAATGTAACAGTGCAGGTAGATTCTAGAGAGGGTTTTATGAGAGATTATTAAGCCGCATTGTATTGAAATATATTTACTCAATATTAATCATTCGGTGGAGATTATTAAATTTGTTCTTATTGTGTTCATCATGATTTCTATTAGATTTTGATACTATCAATTGGTATCGGAGCCTGATATGGCAATATTTGAGTGATTCATTCTGGTTTTTACTTATTTTCTAGAAAATCCAAAAATCTCTTTGGATTTTTGATTCTCTGGGTGAACGAATCTCTTTATTTGGTCAAGTATTTAGTTTGAGAAGATGTATCAATTGATTTAAGTCTCACACCTCATCTCCAAACACACAGAAATTATTTGAAGTTTTTCTGATTTTTTTAAAAGTGTGTTCTCTTGAGGTTTTTGGTCGATTTTAGGTTTTTAATCGGGAATTTGCCAAAGTGAATTCACCAAAAGTGTTTCAGTGCTAAAACCGAATCTACATTCCAAGTTTTAGATTAACTGGTGAATGTTTTGTCAAAAATAGTGGATCTAAACTTAGACCTCTTAAAAACGGTTGAATCTCGAGAAATATTAAATTTTAGTGATCTTCGAGTTTTATCAAGTAATCTTCGAGTTTTACAAACTGATCTTAGAGTTTTATCTAGTATTCTTGGAAATTTATGAAGAGTTAATCTAGTTTTATCAAGAGTGATTCGACTATGACTAAACTTCATTCAAAAGTATTCTTCGAGATTCATTTAGAAGGATTTGAGATTTATCGTGAAGAGTTACACTGGTAATAAGCCTTGCTGCGACAAATACAATTACCACCACATGGGTCAATGTGGAATTTCATGTGGCAAGTGTAAAAGACACGGTGATTTGACGAAAGAATGGTCTTCAACTCCGGGACCAACATCGGAACCCAAAAAGGATGTTTTTAAGTGTGGGAATGTGGGGCATTTCAAAAAAGGCTGTCCAATGTTGAACAATAACGGGGGAGCTCAAGGAAGAGCCTTCGTCATGGGAAGTGGAGAAGCTAGGACGACCCTCGACGTGGTCATGGGTATGTTCCTTATCAACAATACTTATGCATTCATATTGTTTTATATGGAGCTGATAGGAGCTTTATATCTACTATGTTTAGCAAGCAGATTAATGCTACTCATACCCCATCTGATTTCACTTAGGCTATAGAGGTTGCTGACGGTAAGACACTTAAAACAAATAACATAATACGAGGATGCTCATTAGAATTAGTAGGTCAACTCTATGAGATAAACTTGATGCCCGTCAAACTAGGAGTTTTGACGTGGTCATAGGCATGGATTGGCTATCGAAAAACCGAGCCGAAATTGTCTGTGACAAGATTACGGTGCACATACCCTTCGCAAATAAGAAGGTCCTTACCGTCCAAGGCAAAAGAAGATTTACCAAAGTAAACATTATCTCCAGCATTAGGACCCTAAAGTGTCTACGAAAGGGGTGTCAAGCGATCTTAGTCCACATGACAGAGAAGGAGCCGAAGGAGAAGCGGTTCAAAGATATTCCTGTTGTCTGTGATTACCCCAATGCGATTCCAGAAGATTTACCTAGACTCCCACCAACAAGACAAGTTGAATTCCAAATCGACCTAGTGCCAGGTTGTTGGGAATTAATATTGTTGATGAATGTAATAAGTCTAGGGTTTATTTTGTCATTTCTTAATAGTTTGGGTTTGTTTATAAATACATGTTTTTGGTACACTACATGTACGGATCAGTACACAACTTGCACGAATGTTCTCTTGTACGGAATTGTCTCCTAGGGTTCAGTGCCTTGCATTCAAGTCCTCGTATTGTATTTTCTGTATTTGTGCAATTGAATCATTTGGTTATTGTTGATCAATATTGTTATTATTTATTTGATCTTTATTTGTGATTGTTAATATTGAATATCAATTGGTATCAGAGCCAAATATGACAAAAATTGTTTGATTTTTGAATATGGAAAATATATTTTTCATGAACACTGTTTTTTCGTATTTTCTAAAATTTGAAAAATCATCGAAAGGTTTTGAATCAGTGGATGAAATGAAGTAATTTTTTGGTCGAAGGTGGGGAATTTATAGACGAAGAGATTGATATAAGTCTCAGATTTCAAATCCAAAAACACAAAAAGTAATTTGAATTTTACTGATTTTTTGACTATTTTTTTGTGTTCTTTCTGATTTTTGTCAATATTTGGGGTTTTAATTTGATTTTATACAAAATTGTCTTTCAAAAAGTGTTTATGTGTGAAAACCGGATCTTCAAAATTAATTTGGGATTATTTGGTTGATTTTTTGTTGAAAATTGAGTTTTTGAACTTGGTTTTGAATGTTTCTGTTAGAACTCGGATAAAATTTAAATTTTAGTTTTCATCGAGTTTTATCAAGCAATGATCGAGTTTGATAGGTGTTTTGACCGAATTTGATCAAAGAGTTTACAGAGTTTGATCGCTCTTTGGTCGAGTTTGTTCAAGAACTGTTCGAGTATGCTAAACTTTCTTTTTGAACTGATCGAGTTTGATTAAATTTGATTCGAGTTTAATCAAACTTAATTCGAGTTTAATCAAACATAATTAGAGTTTTACAAAACATCATTCGAGTTTTACAAATCTTCATTCGAGTTAACATACTTGTACTTAGAGGTTGATTGACAATTCTTCGAGTTTGTTAACAGTACATTTGAGTTTGATCAGAAGCATTCCAATTCATTCATTTTCCATTCGAGTTGAAAAAAGTTTCATTCGAGTTTCATCATTCATTGTTCGACTTTGATCCTTCCTTTTTCAAGTTTCATCATTCTTAATTCGAGTTTGATCCTTCTTTGATCGAGTTTTACACTCAATACTTCGAGCTTCACTATTCATACATCGAGTTCTACCCTTCTTTGATCGAGTTTTACACTTCATTACCCGAGTTTGACCATTCTTATTTCGAGTTTGGTCTATCATTCTTAGAGTTTGTTTTCGGTGTTCATTCAAAAATCATTCTTTATTCCATCAAAAGACCATGGAAGATTTAGTATTATCAATTCACAATGTCCAAAGACGCACTAGCCATGGGTTCCGAAACCAAACCTATAATCCTTTATAGAGGAGAGTATGTGCAATGGACGGAACGATTTTTAGAGTTCATAAGCTTTCACGACTTATCTGAGGAGATGCAGACCTCACTGACAGATGGTCCAACAAGGTTCTTTGTAACAATCCCACCAGTTCCAAATGTTAATCCTCACATACCTAAGAGAACAGAGGAGGTCACAACTGCTAATTTGACTGAATCTCGTAAGAGAAGAAAGCTAGGAGATAAAACATCTCGAATACACCTGATAATTTCTATTCCAAATGACATCCACATAAGTCTGACAAACACAACCACAGCCAAATCTATCTGGGATGAGGTGTGTAAGCTAATGAAAGGGTCAGACAAAGCAACTATGAACAGAGCGAGAAACAGCTGGATCACATTTGAGAACTTCCGAGCAAGAGAAGGGGAGCTGTTAGAAAATACTTATGTTAGATTTGTTAACATCGTAAATGAAATGAAGAGAAACGGGTTAACAAAGTCTAATTTGGATAGTAATATCAAAATCCTGAATGTTCTCAACCCGAAGTGGGACAATACACCATGATAATCCAACAAACTAAGGAGATCGATGACATGGATTTTCATATGGTGTTTGAGAACTTAACCAACTATCAAGAAGTTGTTTTTAGAAAAGTATCCAGAATGAAGCTGGCTGAGAAAGCAAAGATTGATCCACTGGCTCTCCTTGCAGACAAAAAGTATAAATACGAGCTGAAAAAGGAGAAGAGAATTGTTATAAGTAGCAGTTCATCTGAATCAAAATCAACAGATTCATCAGCAGACTCAGAGATTGAGGAAATGAAGAAGCATATGGCACTCTTGACGAAGGCTTTCTAGAAGAAATTCTATTGTAAATCAACGAACAATAAAATATGACACAAGACAGGCTCCAGAAAGTATGAGAAAAGAGATAAATATGAAAAATCTGGAGAAAGCAGTGGTAAGAAGGTTGGAAAGTATGAGAAGCCTGGCAAGAAAGAAGAACATAAGTGTTATAACTGTGGTAAACCAGACCACTTTGCTAGGGAATGCAGACATCCATTTGTAAAAAATTCAGATAACTATAGTCGGAAGGCTCTGCTGGCGAAAGAAAATGAAGCTGTAAAGGCTTTAATGGCTGAGGATGATCACTGGTAGCAACTGTCTGAAGACGAACATATTTTGGATGAAGATGCACACATTTTCCTGAAGTCGGAAATCTTCAACGAATCTAAGCTAAGTGAATCTGCTATGCTGGCTGAATATGATGTCTGGGTTGGTTTAACTTATGATGAAGAAGAAGAGAAAATGGATTCTTATTTAGAGACTGAATTGAGAGAAGATATGACAATAATGGCTACACGAGAAGCTGAATGCAGCAAAGAGAAAAAAGATGATGGGTCAGATTCAGAAGCCTCAGATAAATCAGAGACACTCGAGGTACATTATAATTCTGACTCTATTGAAGATAAATCCTATGAGCTTGAACAAAAACTTGCTCAAATGGCTTACATGCTAAAACGATTTGAAAAATCTTTAAAAGCCGAGAAATAGAATGTCCAAATTAAGACTCGAACATGCTTTAGTGTTAGAGTTTTCCAAAGCTAAGCCATTTGCATTGCGATCTGTATCTATATAGAGGAAAAATACAATGACATTCAATTGTAAAATCAAAAGCTGAGCAACAATATTTCTGACTTAACAGAAAAACTAAAATTTTTATTCTATAAAATATAATCTATCTTTGCTGAAAGAACTAAACTATATGAGAAAATTAAATCCGTAGAAGATGAATTTCTTAAAAGGGTCAAACAAATCAGACTATTCATCTAAATCAACCAAATGACACTGATTTTTATAATTTGAAATCTGGAATTGGTTGTGAAATCCTAAGTATATAACGAAAGCAATTTCAAGTTCACCAACTCATTATGATACTAGATACATGAATTTAGGATTACAAATGGTATTTTAAAAAGCATCAGATGAGATAGAATCAGGTGAAGATCTGAAAAGGTTGAGACAAGATAAAATGCAAAATACTCTTGATTATAACAAGCTTAATGAAACTGTTAGGCACAAAAAGGCTTCAGTCAAACCTGTTCTGCATCTGAGGGGGAGATTATTAATCAAACCTGTTGATGCACTTGATGGGTAAAAGTTAAGGCCTGTTTATGCCTTAATAAGATCTAAGAAGTGATTTGCAATATCAGTCCAAATCTGTTCTCCGTATTGCATGTGTTGCACCTATGACAGTTTGTCCAAGCTGCTCTCTCTGCTGAATAGGCTGGACATAAACTGTCTACGCTGCTCTACACTGGTGAGCAGCTTGGGCATTTTACAAGTGTTCTGTTCTTTGTGAACAGAACCTGTTCTTTGTGAACAGGCTAAACACTTTATGGAATATGTTTCCAAGTCCTCATGTATTGTCTTTGGCTACAAGATCAGTTTACAAAGTCGAAGACAAAGTGGAAAACAGAACTGCTCAGACTGCCCACACTGTTCTGTAACATGAAGACAAAAGGTTATTTGAAAAAGGGTGACGGACCTTTTTCTTATATCAAAATAGGCCTTTACAAGGAAGAAAGACGCAAAGTTGACATTCCTTAATTGGTTAAAGGCAATGCAACAGTAGACAAAGTGAAAAGACAAAAGTTCTGCACATGTGAAGACAAGTCTGCTTTTTAGAAAAGTGCAGAAAAGTTATGTGGTCTTTTCAAACAAGACTTCTCCTTTTTCATTCCGTCCAATGAGGAAGTTTCTCTTAGATCCTCTGAGTGAGTATAAAAGGAAGCTTCTAAGGTCAGAAAGAATAAGCCAAAAAGCTAAGTGCTGAAGCCAAGAGTGAACGTGCAAGTATATTCTTCATGCATGCAAGCCTGCTTGTGTAATACAGTTTCTTTGTGTCTAAGCTGTTCTATATAAGCTGTCCCTCTAAGTCTTGTAAACACAGTGAGTGCTTATTAGTGAGTGTATTCATTGTAATCTAGTTTGAGTCTGTCTTAGACTAGTGAACATACTGTTGTATCTGTCATCTCAGCTTGAACCTTTCCGCATTCAAGCTTGTTTGTAATTAACAATTTGTTGATAATACATACAAACATTGAGAAAATAGTGTGTAGTCTTTAAATAGCTGTATTCACCCCCCCTCTACAGCTTAAAGCTATATACTTTGGGAACCTCTCGGGACCTACAACTGGTATCAGAGCAGTTTAGAGTGTGTGTCATTCTAGATCTCTCATTCTCCCAAGTTTCCATGGACAACAGTGCTGCAAATTCCTCATACTATGACAATGGCTCAATGGGCAAACCTCCAAAGTTCAATCATCAGAACTTTTCTGGTTGGAAGTGCAGAATGATGCTCTACCTAGAGAATCTGGATGTACAACTACCAGAAATTGTAATGGAGGGTCCTTATGTGCCAACCTCTGTTACAACAATAACTCCTGCTGTTGAAGGAGCAGCTCCTGAGATCAGAACATTTGAGAAAGCAAAAGCTCAATGGTCTGATGAAGACAAAAGATTGGTGGCTCTTGATGCAAAGGCCAGAAACAATCTGGTCATCTCCTTGCCTGATGATGTGTTCAAACAGGTTGAGAAGATGAAGACTGCCAAGGAGATGTGGGATACTTTGTGTACCGTCTATGATGGACCCACAATCACACTGGATAACAGGATTAACAATCTTGTTAGACAGTATGAACTCTTCTTTGCAAAACCAAAGGAAACTCTCACAGAAACCTACACCAGGTTTACTGCTCTTGTGAATGATCTTAAAGCTGTTGGGATCACTAAGGACAGCCTTACTCTGGTAAACAAGATTTTGGACATCCATCCTGAAGAATGGAATTACTTTTCAACAATTTTAAGAAATTCAGGAACAATCAGAAGTATGGATCTTGTCAACTTGTATGGATCTTTACTAAATGATGAACAGTCAAGGCAACAGAAGAGAAATGCCTTGGAGATGTCTAAAAGAGGTGCAGCCTTTGTGGCTAATGTGAGACAGTCTGTGAGTCAGGTGAGTGATGTGTTCACTCAACCTGATCAACAGGATGATGACAAGGAGGAGGTGTCAGATGAGGAAGATAATGCAGATCTTGCTGAACAGGATGATGAGCAAATGATAGCTATGCTTGTCAAAAGGTTCAACAAGAAAAGGTTTGGAAGAAACATGCTGCAAGGAAGTTCAGGTGCTGGCAAAAAGAAGGCATTTGATAAATCCAAGGCTGAGTGCTTCAAATGTGGCAAAACTGGTCATATAGCTGCTGACTGTGTGTCAAAAGCTGTTGGTCAGTCATCTAAACCATACAAGACAAACAAGGATGATGGTTATAGGGTTAAGTACCTTATGGCCATGGCTAAGCTGAGGAAGTTGGAAAACTCAGTGGGTTCCAACCGCCAAAAGGGACTCATGGTAGAGACTTGTGATTGGGAGGAATCTGATTCATCATCTGATGAAGAAGATAATCAATGTCTGATGGTCAACACTGATGTCCCATCAACAAGCAGTTTCAAACAGGATATGGCTGAAGCTGAAGCTTTCAGCAGCTTAGAGAACTGGAATCCTACAATGATGTAGAAGGTACAAAATTTTATGGCTTACAGTTCTGAAAAAAAGATTAAGATGTTTGAATATATGCTAGTTGATTTGAAAGCTGCTGTTGGAAGCATGATGCTTTATCATCTGAAATCTCCAAGCTTAAAACTGATCTTAAAACAAAATACAGTAAACTGGACAGTTTCCATAAGTTGAAAATTGAGCTTGATGAATTAAAACACATCAACTCTATTTTACTGGAAGAAAAGAGAGAAATAGATATAAAGCATGCTAAGCTTCAAAAGATAGTTAACTCTTGGTGCCAGTCTGCACAAAAAGTCAGCCACTGTATAAGTCAACAGATCCCTGCACAAATTCAAGCTTATCTTGGAGGGGATCTTGATACAGCAGCTTCCATTGTTGAGATTAATAATCTGAAAGAAGATTTATCCACTCTTGGTGAGCTTCCAAACACTTTTGTTCAAAAAGTGAATGGTAAACTAATTTCAAAAAACAGGTTTGTCAGGCCTCAAAATACTGACAGCTCGTGTGAACCTAGCTCAAAAGCTGGTGTTGGAATATGTTCTCCATCAATCCAGCCTGCTAAGTGCTCTGCTGATTCACACAAGCAAAAGAAAGGAAAACATGTCCAAACTACAGCTGTGGATACTAAACCTGTTGACAAAACAGGTTCTGTGTCCAAAGCTGATGGTAAAAGACATAATAATCCTTTTGATGCTAAACATTTTGAAAACAAGTTTTCAAAAGTTAAGCAGTCTGTTTTCAACAAGGGCAAGTCTCATGTTGGAAGCAAACCTGCTGTGATTTCTAATAAGTTTACTAATCGTAGTGGTAAACTGGTTTTACATGAAAATAAGTTTTTCAAAACCAGAAACAATGATTATGTTGATAGGCAGCATAAATCACGTCTCAGTAGTGACAAAGGCAAAGCCATTGCTCAACCTGAGAAACATGGGAATAAGTTCCCCAAACCTGTGGAAGTTCAAAAGCAAATTAAGCTTCCTGTCTTTGACATTTGTCCTCCTAAAAGGAGGAAAGAAGAGACAAACAAAGCTGTGACTTTTGAACCCTCCACTCAAGCTGTTGATTCATCAAATAGTAATAAAGGTGCTAAACCTGCTAAAAGAATCAACAAAAATAACTCAGAATGTGTTTCTGAAAGTTCTTCTTCCAAAAATCCTAAAAAGAGAAAATGTTATAAATGTGGGAAGAAGACACATCTGGCCAAAGACTGTCCTGAACCTGAGGACATGAGGCCTGTTGACTCTGATAGTTCTCTCACAGCTGTCACAAGCAGTGTTGGAAACATCTCAGTCAATAAAAATGGTATCCAAGCTGACACCATTCAATTTGGGAATATTAGTGTGGATATTATAAGTCCATCAACAAATGTTGATGAAGTAGGAGAACTCATCTCTGTGATGAGTTCCTCTAAAACTGACTAATATTTCT
The DNA here is from genome assembly GCA_020465985.1 of Centrapalus pauciflorus. Classification (NCBI taxonomy): domain Eukaryota; kingdom Viridiplantae; phylum Streptophyta; class Magnoliopsida; order Asterales; family Asteraceae; genus Centrapalus; species Centrapalus pauciflorus. The sequence goes on from JAANYP010000223.1 coordinate 268,873, forward strand.
CTTATCACTCTGCAGGAAAAACAACCTTCCCAGGTTTGGTACTTGGACAGTGGCTGCTCAGGGCACATGACAGGTTGTAAAGAATTGCTGAGTGATCTCAGGCCAGAAAAAGGGCCAAAAGTCACATTTGGTGACGATGTACAGGGATCCACTGAGGGATATGGAACTCTTAAAGCTGGTGCTGCAGTATTCAAAAGAGTAGCCTATGTGGTTGGGCTAAATCACAACCTTGTTAGCATAAGCCAACTATGTGATGCTGGCTACAAGGGTAACTTTGATGAGCACCTGGGTTACATATTGGATCCCCAAGGCAAAGTTGTGCTATGTGCTCAACGAAAGAAAGGTGTATATGTTGTGGACATGAAATCTGCTGACTCCACAACTGAAACCTGCTTTCTCACAAGAACAAATGCAGACTTAAACTGGTTATGACACAAAAGGCTGTCACATCTGAACTTCAAGAACATCAATAAACTCTGTAAGAAAGAGTTGGTGACAGGTTTGCCCTCTATAACATTTGTTAAAGATAAACTCTGCACAGCTTGTGAAAAAGGCAAGCAGAGGAAAACATCTTTTAAATCCAAACATAATTTCTCTATTGAAACTCCACTCTTCTTAATCCACATGGACTTGTTTGGACCTGTAAATGTCCCAAGTCTAGGAGGAAGAAGATACACTCTAGTAATGGTCGATGAGTTCTCCAGGTACACATGGGTGATCTTTCTGAAGAGCAAAGGAGAGGCTGCTAGAGAAATTATTGGATTTGTGAAAAAGATGGAGATGCTAAACTCTGTTCAAGTGAAGCAGCTTAGAAGTGATCATGGTACTGAATTCAGAAACAGTACTCTTGAAGACTTCTGTGAAGAGAAAGGAATCACTCAAAACTTTACAGCTGTAAGAACTCCACAACAAAATGGAGTTGCTGAAAGGATAAACAGAACTCTTATTGAAGCTGCTAGAACCATGCTGTGTGCATCAGGTTTACCTTCATCATTCTAGGCTGAAGCTGTCAACACTGCCTGCTTCACTCAAAACAGATCCTTAGTGGTAAAAAGGTTGAACAAGACTCCTTATGAGCTGCTCAAAGGAAGGAAGCCAAATGTCAGTTACTTCCATGTGTTTGGATGTCCCTGCTTCATTCTGAATCAGAGGGACCAACTGAGAAAGTTTGAACCTAAAGCTGATGAAGGTGTGTTTGTTGGCTACTCTGCTATCTCTAAAGCCTACAGAGTATACAACAACAAAAGAAAGGTGATAGATGAATCTATCAATGTCACCTTTGAAGAGTCAAAGAATGCTTTCATCAAAGCTGTTCCTGAATCAGTTTCAGGAGAACTTAACTTTGATGATTTGATGCATTCAAACAATGAAGAGGACTCAAAAGCTTCCACTACACCCAGTGTGGAACCTGTTAATTATGATGGACATGATGATTATGTCAATACATCCTATGTGAATAAATGTACTGACTTAATTACAACTGCATGTCCTGAACCTATCAATGCTGATTTTCCCAGTTCCTCTGCTGATATGTTCAACAGCGGTCACACATGTTCAACAAGTGAACAGGCTCAAGACAACAGTGTGTCTGAAAATCTTGAAAACTGTTCAACAGGACCTGCTGAAGATGTTAACAACTCAGGTGAATCA